>CM077161.1:3119740-3442493 GCA_039583875.1 Platanthera guangdongensis
CGAACGCAGATCGACGATCTCAGGCAAATCGTCGAACTCAGGTCGACGATCTCAAGTTCCTGAACTCTGCTATAGTCGACCGTCGAACGGAGCTCGAGACCCAAGATCGTCGAACGCAGCTCCAAGATCGTCGAACAGAGGTCAGAGCTCTGGAAATTTTTCAAGGGCAAATCAAAATTCAATCCTAAGGGTCCTTCATCCCTAATCTTTAACCCTTATACTGAATGGATTATACCTCCAAGGAGATATCATCCTGAAGGATATAAGAGTCAACCTGGGATGTCTTTATTTAAGAATTTAAAGGTTATCACCTAGGCCCAAGGTAAACTGGGTCAAAAACAAATGAATTATCTTATGTGCAGGTGAAGACCTATCCAACATCTAACCAGCAATGGTACTTGGATAGTGGGTGCTCTAAGCACATGACAGGGAACAAGGACAACCTCACATCCTTATAGAGCCAAGCTTGAACCCAAAGTTATCTTTGGTGATTCAAACTTTGGACAAACTAAAGGATATGGTGCAGTTAGATTGGATCAGTAACATTCAAGAAGGTAGCTTATGTGGAAGGACTGAAGCACAAATAATAAGCATCAGTTAGCTGTGTGATGAAGGTACCAGGTGACCTTCAGCAAAGCATTATGCAAAATCAAGTCAGAGGACAACACAACTGTGTTGACAGGTAAAAGGAAGGGTAACATCTATCTAGTAGATTTTCTTTCAACAGTGTAGATATTTGCTTGTTCAATTCCGTTTGTAGACCAAATATTTTATGGCATAAGAGACTAGGACACTAAACCTTAGAACTATTGCTAGGCTATCCAAGGACAACCTTGTTAGAGGGACTACCTTCTGGCCACTACAAGAAGGAAGGACTCTGTAGGGCTGTCAATTAGGCAAGCAAACTAAAAATAGCTTTAAGTCACTTAATAAGAGTGATTCACCTAGGATTTTGTATCTGTTACACATGGATCTTTTGGAACCCATCACAGTACAAAGCCTAGGAGGGGAAATCTTACACTTTAGTAGTTGTAGATGACTTCTCTAGATTCACTTGGGTGTTCTTTCTAAGGAAGAAGTCTGATAACTGTAAGTGTCTGACAGAGTTTCTTAAATGTATACAGATTGAGTTCAATACTCACATTGCCCTGATCAGAAGTGATCATGTGACAGAGTTTGATTCTCTCTTATGCAAGAGTTCTGTCAGAGTGAAGGGATCATGCATACTTTCTCAGCTCCTAGAACTCCTCAACAAAATGGGGTAGCTGAAAGGAAAAATAGAACCCTTATTGAATCTACCACTACATTGTTGTCAGATGCTCACTTCCTCTATCCTTTTGGGCAGAGGCAGTGAACACCTCCAACTATGTGTTGAATAGAAGTTTGATACATAAACTAAAGGAAAGACTCCCTATGAATTACTCAAAGGAAAGAAACCTAAAGTTGATTATTTTAGAGTTTTTGGTTGTATTTGCTACATACATAATAATGACAAGAAATATTAGCAAAATTTCAAGCTAAAGCTGATGAAGGAGTGTTCTGGGATACTCATGATCAGCAAGGTTTATAGGGTCTATAATAAATCATCTCTAAAAATTGAGGAATCTGTTCATATATCATTTGATGAATCTAACATGTCTTTCAAGGAGAAGATCCCTTCTACCATAGAACCTCTGCAGGAACATTCTCTGTTGAAGACTTGAACAAGTTACAGGTTACCCAAAGGATGAAAGCAGTGAAGATGAAGAAAAGTGTTCAACACATTGAAGAACAATTTGAAGAGCCAGTTGTGTACCACAAGAGGAAAACAAACACAGGTTGGTGAACAATCAACACCCCCTGTTGATTTAGTAACATCAAGAGATCATCCAATTTCCCAAATAATTGGAGACATCTCAGGCTGTGTGCAAACCAGAAATCAGGTCAACCAAAACCTGTTGCACACCTGCTTCCTATCTCAAATTGAACCTAAGTCCATTCAAGATGCAGAGCAAGATCCACACTGGATCATTGCAATGCAAGAAGAGTTGCATCAATTTGAAAGGAACAAAGTGAGAAACTAGTGCCAAAGCTTAAGGATCACTCCATTGTTGGAAAAAAGGGGTGTTCAGAAATAAACTGGATGATCAAGGAGTTAGTAAGGAACAAGGCAAAGCTAGTTGCTCAGGATATTCTCAAGAAGAAGGAATAGACTATGACCAGACTTTTGCACCAGTTGCGAGATTGGAAGCTATCAGAATCTTTTTGGCTTATGCAGCACATAAAGGATTCAAGGTATATCAGATGGATGTCAAAGTGCATTTCTAAATGGAGACATCAAAGAGAGAAGTATATGTCAGACAACCTCCAGGTTTTATCTCTCCAACTTATCCTGATATGTTTTTAGATGAACAAAGCATTATATGGTCTCAAGCAAGCTCCTACGGCATGGTATGAGACCCTAGCATGCTTTCTTTGGAAAATGGATTTATGGGGTAGAGTAGACCAAACTCTTTTCATTAGAAAACCCATAAGTCCCATAACTACTAGTGCAGATTTATGTAGATGATATTATTTTTGGTTTCTACTGACTCCAAATTGTGCAGAAGGTTTTCCAACCTAATGCATCTAAATTTGAAATGAGTGGATGGCGTGAGCTATCCTTCTTCCTAGGATTGCAAGTCAAACAACATGCTGAAAGGCATCTTCATTTCTCAAACCAAGTATGCAAATGAATTGGTTAAGAATTTAGCATGTCTGAAGCATCTGTATGAAAAACACCTATGCCTACAATGCTGTATTGGATGCTGATGAACATGGGAAAACTGTTGATCAAACAACATATAGAGCAATGATTGGCTCTTTACTGTACCTTACAGCTAGTAGACCAGATATAATGTTGCTACATGTATATATGCTAGGTTCCAAGTAAGCCTAGAGAGTCACACCTAACACTAGTAAAGAGGATTCTCAGGTATGTTAAAAGTTGTCCAAATAGGTCTCTGGTATCAAAAGATTCAGCATTTGATTTAACTGGATTTTCTGATGCTGATTATGCTGGATGCAGAATTGACAGGAAAAGCACCAGTGGAACTTGTCAGTTCCTTGGTGACAGACTTGTCTCCTGGTTTTGTAAGAAACAAAATTCTGTGTCAACTTCAACTGTTGAAGCTGAATATATGGCTGCAGACAGTTATGTTCACAAATCTTGTGGATCAAAATCAACTCATGTACTATGGCTACAACTTAGAGAAGTCTAAAATCTTTTGTGATAACACCAGTGCTATTTCTATAGCTCAAAATCCAGTCATCCATAGTAGGACAAAACACATAGAGATTAGGCATCACTTTTTAAAGGATAATGTTGAAAAGAATAAAATTGAACTTCAATATATCCCAACTGATTTACAAAGGGGAGATATTTTCACCAAAGCCCTTGGATGAAAAGAAACACACCTTCTTCCTAAATCAGTTAGGAATGTTAGATGGAGGAAGTCTTAAATAATATCCAAGATTTTAAAAAGCTTAAAAATTGACCAAGACTAGGCAAACATCTTGATTTTTCTTAGTGTCTAGAGTTTTTTGATCTCTGAACTGCGCTCGACGATTTCCCCTAGATCGTCGAACGGAGATCGACGATTTCTGAAATCGTCGACCTGAGTTCATCATTTCTCAAATAGTATTAAACTATCTCTTTCGGTCAGAGCGATCGAATCGAACGGCGCTCGACGATTTGTTCTCTGAACGATCGTCGAACACGGAGCTCGACGCTCTCCAATATCGTTCAAACGGAGATCGACGATGTTGAAGACTCTTCAGATTCCTTTAGAAGCCTCGATCGTCGAACTGAGTTCAATGATCTTTCCCATTCTGCGTCGAACCCTAATATAAAATTCATTTTTCATCGTCGTTCTCCTTTGCGCTTCGATTTCTTGCAAAAACTTCTTTCCCTCCAAAACATTTCTGCACTGGTCGTTTTGTTTGTTGAATCTTTGCAGGTAACTATGGCTGTTTCTGTTGCTGTTCTCGCCGCCATGAAATTGATGCTGGCTTTGACATAGACATGGAATCCTTCAGCATAACAGACCAGGTTTTTCAGGATATCTTAGAGTTATTCAAAGAGCAGAAACTGGCTGCAATCATGACTACAAGGATTAAGCTTGCTTCTGATGAAATCAAAGAGTGGGTCTACACTACCCACAATCAGGACCACAACACCATTGTTAGATCAATTTCTGGCACTCAGGTACCTTAACCCCAGCAATTCTGACAGAGGTTTTGAGTTAAGAACTGGTGGAGACTCTACTGATTTGTCTGGAGAAGAATATGCTGACTTGCTTGCCAGAATGGGTCATTCTGAGGCTAACCCTAGCAAGCTGTTGAAAAAGAATCTTTCTGTAGAATACAGATTCCTGGCTGATGTAGTTGGCAAAGTCCTATTGGCTAAGCACTCTGCCCATGATACAATTTCCAGGTATCAGCTCTGCCTAATGGGAGCCATAGTAGACAGGAAGAACCTGAATTGGGGAGAGGTCATCTTTGACCTCATTAAGAAGAAAATTAACAAGAGTTTTGTAAACTTTGGAAGGATTTTAGGAATTTTTCTGCAGAATAGGTGCCCTGCTTTGCTGGTATCCTCTGGGATACACATAAATGCATCCAAGAGACTGTCTTGTGCCTTTTTGGTAAATGGGACAGGCAGATCATCAAGCCTAGCAGGCCCTCCTCTAGCACTCCTTCAGGCACCAGGACTATCAGAGTCACTTCCCCACAGGTCTCTGCCCCTGCAGATGACCTGCCTGTTGCTGCCTCTCCTCCTCCTCCTCCAATTCCTTCTCTTCCAATTCCATCTACCATTCAAACTCCATCCACCATCATCATCTCTAGCACTTCTCCAACATCTACACCATATCCAATCCCTACTCTACCAACCACAGAAGAACAATTCCATCCCTTATACTCATACCCTCAACTAGATGCCACTTCATCACCCTCCATTCCATCCTTCAACCTCATTGATGATTCCTTCATGGATGATTCACCATCCTCTCCTCCTGAGCTACCCTCATCCTCAACATCCTATCAAGACCTTCTGCAAGAAATCATTGACCAACCCACCTTCACCCAATCTATCTCCATCCCACTGTCCTCCATATCCACCTTACCCACACATCAGCCATCTCTTCCCTCATTCACCAGCTCTCCACTACCATCATAAACAGCTACACCTCCATCCTCTACCTCTGCTCCAGTCACTACTGAGCAAGTAGACATTCTAGCCCTTGCTGACAGGCTTTATGACTTGCTAGCCCCCAGGCTATCTCTTCTTTTGGAGACCTCCTTGGCTCCATTACTCCTGTCCATGGAAGCCCTTTCTGCCAGGCTCTCCTCTCTATTCCCTCAGGCAAGCCCCTTCAGCAGTGTGCCTTGATCCAGCCATGTCTGAATCTAGGCAGGGGGAGATGCCCTATGAATGAGCCTGCCTGTGTGATGCTGCTCTTGCTGTTTCAGTGAGCCTGCCTGCTGCTACTGCTATTGTTGTTTCTTCAGCTCCTGTTACTGCTGCTCCTGCTGCTGTGTCTCAAGATCCAGTTCCTGCTGCAGTCTTTGCAATAGACCTCAGGTCTTTGCTCTCAGCATTTGATTCTATATATTTCAGATGTCTGTCAGAGAAGCTTGTCTTCAGAGAGAGTTGCTATCAGCCCCCAGAGGATCTGGTCCAAGGCCCTTGTTCCTTTCTCTTGCAGTGACCCCAACATCATCACTTCATTTGTCCACTCAGTTTATGCTGTGCTACTTCTGCTGAAAGCAATGTGGTTGTTTCTGATGTTGCTGCCCCTCCTGCTGTTGAAAGTTTTGATAATACTTCTGTTACTGCTGATGAGCCAATTTCTAAGGAGATCCTTATGACAGAGGCACATGAGTTTGAGCCTTCTGTATTTTCTGATGATATTTCTGCTACTGATACTGCTGTTAGTGAAACTATTGCTGCTGCTGTTGTTACTTCTCCAGAACCTGTAGTATCTGCTACTGTTGTTACTGTTTCTATTTCAACTGTCACACCTTCTGTATATGCTGTTGTCACTACTGTTACTGCTTCAACTTCTGCTGCTACAACCTCTGCTGCCTTATCTGCTTCAATCCAGCTCAAGAAAGACTTGATGAAGAAGATTGATGCCCTTTATGATGATCAAAGTTCTGACAGTGATGAGTTCAGAACAGATTCTGATGATTCTTCTGCTACCATTGTCAGGAAGAGAAAGGCAAGGAGCAAAGCCATGAAGAGAGTACCTCCTGCCAAGGTCAAGGATAACAATGATATACCATATTATATTCTTCATGATTGCCCCATAACTGAGCACTGGATGCAATACTCAAAGAATCAAATCAAAGCAATGAAGAAGAAAAGGAAATATGAAAAGGGCTCTTCTCAATTCCAACATCCTCATCCTCCTCCACCACCTCCTCCTGATGCAGGTGCGGGTGGAAGTTCAGCTGCTCAACCCCCTGCTAGAAGTCAAACCCCCTATCAGCCACATGCTAGATCCTATCATAGGGGAAGCCAGTCCAGGGGTTCTCAATCCAGAAGAGGAGGATATAGAGGCAATCAAAGAGAAGTCCAGGTTTACTCCAAAGGATACTCAAGGCAACATCCATACTCCAGGGAAGGACAAATCTCATCTGACACCACCTCTGGTCCTTTTACCTATAAATTGAAGGAAACTGTTTCATCCAGGCCTCCTCAAGATAACCCTTCTAATAGATATGAGCCACCAGTACCTTTTGAAGACCCTGAGAACAATCCAGCTGCTTGGACTGCAAGGATGAAAGAGCTTGCTGCACTGGATCAGATCAAGAAAGCTAAAGAGCAAGGAAGAGACTCCTCCAACATCTCTACAATGTCTGAACAGAGGAAGAAAGAGTTGGAAAGATATGGGTCAAGCAAATTTTTTGATTCTGACAGATACATGGAACTGCATCCTGAAGCTGTAGTTCTCAGGCCCAAATAGCAAACTACTTTAGGTGCAGCAGATGATACAAGATCAAAGAAAGAAGCTCTCAACCCCAACAGAGAAATCAAACTCATTAAGAGCAAGGAAAAGAAATGACAATGTAAGGTGACAATCATCTTAACTTCTGATTATTATCTGGGATGATATATATATATCTGTGGTTCTGCAATGTCCAGCTTTTTATTTTTCTATATTGCTGCTTGTATGTTGTTATTTAATTTTTCCAAACTCTGTAAATAGTAATCCTAACCCAAATAGGGGGAGATTTTTGGAACACCTTATTACTAATTTGGGTCAGGATCACTATGTCTATAGGAAACCAGTCTTTGACCTCCTGTATAGATCTAAAGGTTAATTAGAATTGAGTCTAAGGGTTAGAAGTCTAAGTTTGGAAGCTGCCCTCAAGATCAATACTTTTGCAGTTTGAGACTAAGTCATATCGTCGAGCTCAGCACGACGATTCGTCGAACACCGATCGACGATCGTCTAGCTCAACTTCGACAGATCGTCGAACTCCATTCGACGATCACTGAGCTCAACTTTCACAAATCGTCGAACTCCATTCGACGATCGGTAAGCTCAGTTCGACGATCTTGACTCAGTATTGGATCTCTATCTCTGAGCTCAGTTCGACGATCTTTGAGCTCAGATCGACGATATTTTGTTGCAGTATAAATCCATATCGCTGAGCTCAGTTCAACGATAACAGAGCTCAGTTCGACATTTTCTGATGACTTCAAGGATTTATCAAGATTCAAATTCAGATCAGTTAAGGAGTTATTATGCAATTAATTTAGAAGATTTTCTAGCCATTTTCATTTATTTCTGGACCAAGTTTCAAGGGATTTTCAAGGAATATTTCTATGGACTTTCCTCCAGAAGATATTTTGCAATTAAGGATGCAATTAATGCAGGCCAATGGTTATTCTTGACAGAGGATGTTTTTCTATTCAGTACCAGAGAATAAAAGACAAGAATTTTTGAATCTCAAAAATAGAGAGATAGAAAGACAGACATCAGTAATCTTCAGAACAAAAACAAAATATTCTCTGTCTTAAAGAATTCTCAAGAACACACATCCAAGGAGATCAAATTTTCTGAAATCCTCAGATCTCTCTTGTCTTAAGTGTTCAAGGCCAACATCTTTCAAGACTCCAGACATCCAACATTTCAGTTGTTGATGAAATCATCTGTTGCTGGAGATCAACTTTTGAAGGCCTATCACCCTACAACAAAGCTTCTTTTCCTGAAGATCTCAAGGACTCAGGGGGAGATTTGACACCATCAAATCCACATAGTCTTCTCAGTTGTTTGAGAAAGAGAAGACTTCCATCACTCTCTCACCCCCATCTCTGTAAAGGGTTTCTTAAACTCCCTTCAAAAGTTTGAACTTGGTTTTTGAGCACCTTGTCAAAAGCTCATTGGTGGCAAGACACCTGATCAAAAAATCTGATTTGGTTTTTGAGCACCTTATCAAAAGTTCATTGGTGCCCAGGACACCTGATCAACTCATCCTGCAGTGGATTCCTACCTAGGGTGGTAGAAGAGTGGATGTACCCAAGTTTAGGGGAACCACTATATTTCTTTGTGTCATCTGGTTTTGCTTGTCTTTATTTTTGTTTCTGGCTGTAATTGTTCTGTGATTAGCTTATGATTAATTTAGCTCTGTGATTAGATTTATTAACTGCTTCCCTGCTCACTCACATTACAACAATTGTTGTAAAAAAAAAGTTTTCAAGCATCATATACTCTATTCACCCCCCTCTAGAGTATATCAGATCTAGCTGCACTTTCATACCATCACTGACCTTTTCCGTCCGTCCATCCAAGAGGGAGAGTTGATGGAGGTGGACCAACACTCCTCGTGGATGGACCCTTTCATAACTTTTCTTTCCTCAAGGGAGTTCCCAGAAGGGATGGATAAGAAGAAGTTCAAGCACAAGTTGGCCTATTACCTTAAGTGCGATAGACAGTTGTATAAGAAGACCCTCTTAGGGATGCTGGAACGTTATGTGGTCGAAAGGGAGGTCAGAAGATCTTGGAAGAGGTCCACTCAGGGGAGTGTGGAAGCCACTCGGGGAGCAGAACCTTGGAGGGAATAATAGTACGACAGGGGCACTTCTAGCCGACCCTATGTCAGGATGATACAAAATTTGCAAGAAAATGCCACAAGTGCCAGCTATTTTTCCCCCTCCATCTTCAACTAGCTCTGTGGCTTAGGAGTATCATGGTCCTCTGCCCCTTCTCCATTTGGGTAATGGATTTGGTAGGACCTTTCCCCCATACCAGTGGGCAGAGGTGGTTCCTACTGGTGATGATAGACTATTTTTCTAAGTGGTTGGAGGTGAAGGAACTAGCCAAGGTGACCTCTCAGGTAATCAGGAATTTTGTTTGGTGGGAGATCATCTACCAGCACGGGTTGCCACATGCCATTGTCACAGATAATGGGCCTTAATTCACCAGCGCTGAGTTCATCAGTTTTTGCGGACAGCTTGGGATTGATCTCAGGTTTGCCTCGGTCCACCATCCTAGGAGCAACGGGTAGGTAGAGACAGCAAATAAGATCATCGCCAACCTCCTTAAGAAGAAAGTGGAGAATTTGAAGGGCAGTTGGGTGGAACAGCTTCCTTCGATTCTCTGAGCCCTAAGAACCACTCCCAACACGGCCACAGGGGATACCCCATTCAAGCTCTCCCATGGATGCGAGGTCATTCTTCCAATAGAGTTCGAGGTCCGGATGCCTTGAGTGGTCGATAAGAGGCAGGCAGGGAAGAATGGCAAGCTGAAAATGAGGAGGAGCTGCGACTCTCCCTCGACATGGTGCAGGAACTGTGTGATCTCTCTGCCATCTGACAGGAAGAGGTAAAAATAAGAATGGCTAAGTACTTTGACAAGCATGTCAGGGTCAAGCAGTTTACGGAAGGGGACTTGGTCCTGAAGAAGGTGCATGCGGTAGGAAGATCAGCGATAGTGGGGAAGCTCAACCTTAATTTGGAGGGTCTGTATATTGTCCAGGAAGCTCTAAGGTCGGAGGGGGGGGGGGTCGTCTTCGAGATGTGGAGGGTGAGACCCTAAGTCACATCTAAAGTCATGATGACTTGAAACATTTCTATCCGTAAAAGCATGTATGTACTCTCCTTTGATGAATAAAATCCTTTGATGCTCCAACTCTTTTGCAGATCAAGCTTGTGGCAAATATTTATCAAACTAAGTCATGAAATGCCCCTGCTACCAGGCTTACATCTAGCTGGCGGGGTAGGATATGGTTGGATGGCAAGTTTTTCTCGCTCTGGAGTTAGGTCCTGATATACTCCCGCTGCTAGGCTCCCACCTAACTGGCAGGGTCGGGATCCTCGAGTGACGTCGTCATGACCCTGGAGGGCTGAGTCCGGTGGATGCTCAATACCCGCTGTCAGGCTTTGATCTAGTTTATTGGGCCGGTGGTGGCGCCCGGAGGTTGATGGCTGGCAAGTTTTTCTCGCTTTGGGGTTAGGTCCTGATATGCTCCCGCTGCCAGGCTCCGACCTAACTGGCAGGGCCGGGATCCTCGAGTGACATCATTATGACCCTAGAGGGCTGAGTCCGGTGGATGCTCAACACCCGCTATCAGTCTTTCACCTAGTTGATTGGGGCGGCGGTAGCGCCCGGAGGTTGATGGATGGCATGTTTTTCTCGCTCTGGGGTTAGGTCTCGAGATGCTCCCGCCGCCAGGCCACCAACTAGCTGGCAGGGCCGAGATCTTCGAGTTACGTCATTATGACCTGGAGGGATGAGTCCGGTGGATGCACAACACCCGCCGTCAGGCTTTCACCTAGCTGATCGGGCCGGTGGTAGTGCCCGAAAATTGATGGATGATAAGTTTTCTCGTTTCGGGGTAGGTCTCGAGATGCTATCAATGTCAGGCTTCAACCTAACTGGCAGGGCTGGGGTCCTCGGCGGATACGATGATATCTAAAGTCGAGACCCAGACATTTGAACTTCAGAGGCAAAAATCTCAGGGATGACAGGTTGAGCTCGGCAGGTCAAAGAGCCGGAAGGGGCGAGCCGAGACCCCGGCAGGTCGACGAGCCGAGACTAGTACCAACAGTTATAGTTCATGACATGCAAGCTGGGCATTCGCGGACCCTGCTCGGCAAGCGACCAGTCCAATTGTTGTGGGATAAATATATGAAGACAGGGTAAAAAGAATGGCGAGTTGAGGTCTTGACATCTACTGAGGAAGGTGAGAGGAGGTGGAGCTCGATGGTATATTTCTACCCTCCTAAGATTTTACTTGTAAATTTCTAACAACTTCAATTTGACACGGGCGAGCTGGGTAGTCGCGAGCTTAGCGCGGAGAGTAACCCAGCTCTTGATTGTCCGAGGGTGGCGAGCTCTCAAGGTCCCTCCGCGGATACGAACCCTAACTCAATAGAATTTTAGCGGCTCGCTCCACCCTGGTGAAGTCGCTCTATGGAGGGGAACGGCTCGCAGGCGAGTGCATCACAGTAAGCAAGTTCAAAAAAAGGAGAAGTGGAGAGCCAAATTGTTCCTTTTTATTAACATGTGTTTTACATATGGGTGAGCTCGCCTTGGCGAGGTTACAAAAGGGGGAGGAGAGAATTACAGAAGAAATAATAAAAATCAGCAGGGAGGCACAAGTCAGTTCTTGTCCTCCTCTCCAAACGGGTGGCCCTCCTTGCCCTATCCTCCGGATGTGCGGCCGTCGTTGTAGCCCTTGATATCCTTGAAGAGTGACTCAAAGCTCTCTTCCTTCTCACTGGGAGGGGTAGCCGACGGGAACAGGTTCGGCACCAGGTCCCTCGAGGTGCTCTCTTCCTTCTCGCTCTGGAGTCCTTTATTTTCCTCCCTCAGCTTGGCATTCTCCTTCTCCAGCTCGGTGGCGCGAGCCTCCTGCTCGGCGGCATGAGTCTCCAGCTCGGCGGCATTGGCTCGCAGTTTACTCGTGATTTTGAAGCCAAAATTGATCTCTGTGGAGTTCGGGGTCCCAAAAGAGGGGTGACCTCACACCTACTACACTCGGGGGAACGTCACAGACCAAAGACTTGGGAAACTAGTAACAGACCCTCGGCTCTAGCATGGAGGTCTCACCTCACACCCGGAAGACCTTTAAAGTCTCCCCCTCCCTAGCCAATGCTGAGCTAGATGCCTTGGAGGAAGAAAGCAAAGGGATTTTCGGTGGCCAAGATCCAATCCTCTCCAAGGCACCCTTAAGGGTCTATTTATAGTTTTCCCAATCCCATGAACCAAAAGGTCGGAAATACCCCTACGACAAATAGGCCCCGATCCAATAGAAAACATCCACGCCGGGGGATAAAGGGGTAATTCCACCCCCGAGTGCATAACGGTAAAAGCATGGCCAAAAGAGGTCCAGGGCTGAACGGAGGCTAAGTCATGCCTCTCACCTTCCCTAGACACCTAAGGCGAGACCCTTGCCACAGGCCGGTCTCGCCCCGCAAGGTTGGGAGCCTGGGGGAGACACTTGCAGCCGGCCAGTCTCGCCCCGCAAGGCTGGGAGCCTGGTGGGAGACCCTTGCCACCGGCCGGTCTCGCCCCACAAGGCTGGGAGCCTAGGGGGAGACGGTTCCTGCCGGCCAGTCTCGCCCCGTAAGGCTGGGAGCCTGGGGGAGACCCTTGCCGCCTGCCGGTCTTGCCCCGCAAAGCTGGGAGCCTAGGGGGAGACCCTTGCCGCTGGCCGATCACGCCCCGTAAGGCTGTAAGCCTGGGGGGAAACCTTTGCCGCCGGCCGGTCTT
Organism: Platanthera guangdongensis; assembly: GCA_039583875.1. Classification (NCBI taxonomy): domain Eukaryota; kingdom Viridiplantae; phylum Streptophyta; class Magnoliopsida; order Asparagales; family Orchidaceae; genus Platanthera; species Platanthera guangdongensis. The sequence goes on from CM077161.1 coordinate 3,132,487, forward strand.
GCCCCGCAAGGATGGGAGCCTGGGGAGAGACCCTTGCTGCTGGCCGGTCATGCCCCTCAAGGCTGGTAGCTTGGGGGGAGACCCTTGCCACCGACTGGTCTCACCCCGTAAGGCTGGGAGCCTGGGGGGGAGACCATTGTCGCCGGCCGGTCTCGCCCCGCAAGGTTGGGAGCCTGGGCGACTTTTCAAAGGGGCCGAGGGGGAGATAAATATTTCCTCCCCCTACTAGTATATTCCAAGGGCTAGGCCTAAATTGGCCACCAAGAGTGCAAACGACTCCAAAAGCTTAAAAATACAAAGTTGGTCCTGCGCCCGCCGAGGGGACCCTACTCTACGAATACGGGGTTGTACACAATCCCCGCTCTTTGCGAGGTTGGCACAAGCTCATAAAAAAACATCCAACCCAACGTATTCGCTGAGTGTAATTTTCTTGCTCGGTCGAAAAGATACTTAGCCTCGCCGGGGAGTCAACCTGACATGCCAGCTGATGGGAGCCTGGGTGGCGAAACCCCCTCAGGGTGAAAAAAAAACTTAACCTCCCGGAGGGGTCAACCTGTCATGCCAGCTGATGGGAGCCTGGGTGGCGAGACCCCCTCCAGGTAAAAAACACTTAACCTCCCAGAGGGGTCAACCTGTCATGCCAGCTGATGGGATCCTGGGTGGCGAGACCCCCTCCGGGTAAAAAACACTTAACCTCCCAGAGAGGTCAACCTGCCATGCCAGTTGATAGGAGCCTGGGTGGCGAGACCCCCTCCGGGTAAAAAACACTTAACCTCCCGGAGGGGTCAACCTGTCATGCCAGCTGATGGGATCCTGGGTGGCGAGACCCCCTCCGGGTAAAAAACACTTAACCTCCTGGAGGGGCCAACCTGGCATTCCAGCTGATGGGAGCCTGGGTAGCGAGACCCCTTCTGGGTAAAAAACACTTAACCTCCGGGAGGGGTCAACCTGCCATGCCAGCTGATGGGAGCCTGGGTGGCAAGACTCCCTCCTTGTAAAAATACTTAACCTCCCGGAGGGGTCAACCTGCCATGCCATCTGATGGGAGCCTGGGTGGCAAGACCCCCTCCGGGAAAAAAACACTTAACCTCCCAGAGGGGTCAACCTGTCATGCCAGCTGATGGGAGCCTGGGTGGCGAGACCCCCTCAGGGTAAAAAACACTTAACCTCCCGGAGGGGTCAACCTGTCATGCCAGATGATGGGAGCCTGGGTGGTGAGACCCCTTCCGGGTAAAAAAAAAACTTAACCTCCCGGAGGGGTCAACCTGACATGCCAGTTGATGGGAGCCTGGGTGGCGAGACCCCCTCCGGGTAAAAAACACTTAACCTCCCAGAGGGGTCAATCTGCCATGGCAGCTGATGGGATTCTGGGTGGCGAGACCCCCTCCGGGTAAAAAAACACTTAACCTCCGGAGTGGTCAACCTGTCATGCCAGCTGATGGGAGCCTGGGTGGCGAGGCCCCCTCCAGGTAAAAAACACTTAACTCCCGGAGGGGTCAACCTGCCATGCCAGCTGATGGAGCCTGGGTGGCGAGACCCCCTCCGGGTAAAAAACATTTAACTTCCCGGAGAGGTCAACATGTCATGCCAGCTGATGGGAGCCTGGGTGGCGAGACCCCCTCAGGGTAAAAAAACACTTAACCTCCCGGAGGGGTCAACCTGTCATGCCAGCTGATGGGAGCCCGGGTGGCGAGACCTCCTCCGGGTAAAAAAAATACTTAACCTCCCGGAGGGGTCAACCTGCCAAGCCAGCTGATGGGAGCCTGGGTTGCGAGACCCCCTCTGGGTAAAAAACACTTAACCTCCCGGAGGGGTCAACCCGCCATGCCAGCTGATGGAAGCCTGGGTGGTGAGACCCCCTCCGGGTAAAAAACACTTAACCTCTCAGAGAGGTCAACATGTCATGCCAGCTGATGGGAGCCTAGGTGGCGAGACCCCATCCGGGTAAAAAAACACTTAACCTCCAGGAGGGGTCAACCTGCCATGCCAGTTGATGGGAGCCTGGGTGGCGAGACCCCCTCCGGGTAAAAAAAAACACTTAACCTCCCAGAGGGGTCAACCTGTCATGTAAGCTGATGGGATCCTTGATGGCGAGACCCTCTCCGGGTAAAAAACACATAACCTCCCGGATGGGTCAACTTGTCATGCCAGCTGATGGGAGCCTGGGTGGCGAGACCCCCTCCGGGTAAAAAACACTTAACCTCCCGGAGGGGTCAACCTGCCATGCCAGCTGATGGGAGCCTGGGTGGCGAGACCCCCTCCGGGTAAAAAACACTTAACCTCCCGGAGAGGTCAACATGCCATGCAGCTGATGGGAGCCTGGGTGGCGAGACCCCCTCTGGGTAAAAAACACTTAACCTCCCGGAGGGGTCAACCTGTCATGCCAGTTTATGGGAGCTTGGGTGGCGAGACCCCCTCCGGGTAAAAAACACTTAACCTCCTGGAGCGGTCAACTTGCCATGCCAGCTGATGGGTGCCTGGGTGGCGAGACCCCCTCCGGGTAAAAAACACTTAACCTCCCGGAGGGGTCAACCTGCCATTCCAGCTGATGGGAGACTGGGTGGCGAGACCCCCTCCGGGTAAAAAACACTTAACCTCCCGGAGAGGTCAACATGTCATGCCAGCTGATGGGAGCCTGGGTGGCGAGACCCCCTTCGGGTAAAAAAACACTTAACCTCCCGAAGGGGTCAACCTGCCATGCCAACTGATGGATTCCTGGGTGGCGAGACCCCCTCCGGGTAAAAAACACTTAACTTCCCGGAGGGGTCAACCTGTCATGCCAGCTGATGGGAGCCTGGGTGGCGAGACCCCCTTCGGGTAAAAAACACTTAACCTCCTGTAGAGGTCAACATGTCATGCCAGCTGATGGGAGCCTAGGTGGCGTGACCCCCTCTGGATAAAAAAACACTTAACCTCCCAGAGGATTCAACCTGTCATGCCGGTTGATGGGAGCTTGGGTGGCGAGACCCCCTCCGGGTAAAAAACACTTAACCTCTCAGAGGGGTCAACCAGTTATGCCAGCTGATGGGAGCCTGGGTGGCGAGACCCCCTCCGAGTAAAAAACACTTAACCTCCCGAAGAGGTACACATGTCATGCCAGCTGATGGGAGCCTGGGTGGTGAGACCCACTCCGAGTAAAAAAAATACTTAACCTCCCGGAGGGCTCAACCTGCCATGCCAGTTGATGGGAGCCTAGGTGGCGAGACCCCCTCCAGGTAAAAAAAATACTTAACCTCCCAGATGGGTCAACCTGCCATGCCAGCTGATGGGAGCCTAGGTGGCGAGACCCCCTCCGGGTAAAAACAATTAACCTCCCGGAGGGGTCAACCTGCCATGTCAGTTGATGGGAGCCTGGGTTGCGAGACCCCCTCTGGGTAAAAAACACTTAACCTCCCGGAGAAGTCAACATGTCATGCCAGCTGATGGGAGCCTGGGTGGCGAGACCCCCTCCGGGTAAAAAACAGCTAACCTCCTGAAGGGGTCAACCTGTCATGTCAACTGATGGGAGTTTGGGTGGCGAAATCCATCTCGAGGTGAGACCTACCCCACCCTCCGAGAGATCAACCTGCCCTGCCAGCTAGTGAGAGCCTGACATTGGAATCCATCTCGAGGTGAGACCTACCCCACCCTCCAAGAGATCAACCTGTCTTGCCAGCTAGTGAGAGCCTGGCAGCAGAATCCATGTCGAGGTGAGACCTACCCCACCCTCCGAGAGATCAACCTGCCCTGCCAGCTAGTGAGAGCCGGACAGCAGAATCCATCTCGAGGCGAGACCTACCCCACCCTCCGAGAGATCAACCTGCCCTGCCAGCTAGTGAGAGCCTGGCAGCAGAATCCATCTCGAGGTGAGACCTACCCCACCCTCCGAGAGATCAACCTGCCCTGCCAGCTAGTGAGAGCCTGGCAGCGGAATCTATCTTGAGGTGAGACCTATCCCACCGTGCGAGAGATCGACCTGCCCTGCTAGGTAGTGAGAGCCTGCTAGCGGAAACCATCTCGAGGTGATATCTTCCCACCCTCTGAGAGATCAACCTGCCCTGCCAGCTAGCAAGAGCCTGGCAGCAGAATCCATCTCGAGATAAGACATCCCCACCCTCCGAGAGATCAACCTGCCCTACCAGCTAGTGAGAGCCTGGCAGCGGAATCCATCTCGAGGTGAGATCTTCCATGGATCACAAACATTTTTCGGTGATTCCTCCCATTAATCATAGTTGATACAACTGCAAGCAAAATTCATTACAAAGAGATGATTCACTTCTTTCCTACCTACCTCTCCCCTCGCGAATCATCAGATCCCTCCCTGGGAGCCCACATCAACCCTGTCCTCACATCTCTCCTCTGTCGACCCAGGTTGGACTTCTTCAATCTGCACCGGATCTTGCGCTTGTTGAGGCTGATGGGGCTGAGGGGTTGGATCTCTTGTCCTTCTCAAGTCCAGAAATTCGGGAAAAGTAGATATTGCATGGCCTTTCTCCTGGTGGAACTCACAGTAGAGTAACTCTACTCTGACTCTTCTCCTTCCCGTGCGGTACCTCCTCTCCCTTCGACCAATTTCCATCGCTTGCTGCGGTGGGGGTAGGAGCTGCCTAGGGGCTTGCCTTTGGAAGTTGAACCTCCCTCGGTTTTCATGAAAATCCCCCCCCCCACACCTTGGATGTGACCTCTTCCCGGACCCTGAACGGGTCCATGTTGCCTCCAACCTGGCTCCTGACCTTCTTGAGGTCCCTGGAGCCCCTGAGCTCTCTGCTACTCTCTCCTTCTCCCCTCCTGATGTCTTGAGGCATCTTGCTCCTTCGACTCCATCTCTGTTAGCTTTGCCAACTTCTTGACAAACTCTGGGTTGGCTGCCTCCGTGGCTATCTCCTCTGCCGCCCTTTCCATCAGCTCCTCGAAGGAAAGGGTCCCCTTCGGGTCAGGTTCATCTTGAAGAACCCCTCGTGCAACCCCACCGTGAAAGCCATCTGGAGGTCATACCCCGACATCTTTTGGACCTCCAGGATCTCTTCTTGGAACCTGTTAATGTAACGGGCCAGCGACTCCTCGGCCCCCTGCCTTATGATGAAGATGGACTCGAGACTCCTCTTACTCTTCTTAGAGGTGGAGAAGCGAAGCTGAAAGCTCCGACTAAAGTCCTCGAACTCATAGATCGACCTCGGAGGGAGCTGATGAAACCAGTCCCTTGCCTTCTCCTTCGACGTGATCGCAAAGAGACGAAACTTAAAGGCATCCGTCATCAGCCTGATGGAGACGGCATCCTCGAACCACTGCAGATGTTGGACGGAGTCATTATTCCTGGTATAGTAAGCCATGTCTGGCTCTCAAAACCCCTCAGGAATGGGAGCTGAGATGATTAGCTCGCTGAAGGGTAACCCCCTGAGGGGTGGTCTCGCCACCCCTACTCGTGCGACCTGCTCGAATGGGAGGCTGACACTCGCCGGGATGGAGAACAAATCTCAACCGGTGAGGTCTCGCTCTACCCCACCTCCCATCCTCTCCTTCCTGGGCCTTCTTCCTGGTGCGCTTCCTTCTCCCCCTATTGGGGTCATCTCGCCTAGACCCCTGAGAGTCAACTTGTCGAGAGGAGGGGGGGAGCTAGCTCCTGGGGGGTTGGGGTGGAGCTGCCACCCCAAGGAGGAATGCTTCGCAGCATCTCCATGATGCCTTGGATGGAGGCCATGAACTCTTGCCTACCCACAAAGGGGCCTAGGCTGGGGAGCTCGCCGAGATCATCACTATCTCCCTGACCTCCAACCATGATGCTCTCCTGAGATTTTCTATGCTGGTCACTCTCCACGCTCACTGCACCAAAAGTGTTGAAGCCAAAATTGACCTCTGTGGAGTTCGGGGTCCCAATAGAGGGGTGACCTCACACCTACTACACTCGGGAGAACGTCACGGACCAAAGACTTGGGAAACTAGGAACAGACCCTCGACTCTAGTGTGGAGGTCCCACCTCACACCCGGAATACCTTTGAAGTCTCCCCCTCCCTAGCCAATGCTGAGCTAGATGCCTTGGAGGAAGAAAGTAAAGAGATTTTTGGTGGCTAAGATCCAATCCTCTCCAAGGCACCCTTAAGGGCCTATTTATAGTTTTCTCAATCTCACGGACCAAAAGGTCGGAAATACCCCTACGACAAATAGTCCCTGGGCCAATATAAAACATCTACGCCGGAGGGGGGGGGGATAAAGGGGTAATTCCACCCCCGGGGCACAACGGTAAAAGCATGGCCAAAAGAGGTCCAGGGCTGAACGGAGGCTAAGTCATACCTCTCACCTTCCCTAGACACCTAAGGAGAGACCCTTGCCGTCGGCCGGTCTCGCCCCGCAAGGCTGGGAGCCTGGGGGAGACCCTTATCGTCGGCCAGTCTCGACCCGGAAGGCTGGGAGCCTGGGGGGAGACCCTTTGTAACAGCCCAAATTTCAAACTGGGAAAATTTTGGGTGACACAGCCTGTGACACGGGTGTGTCCCAGGGCGTGTCCTGCTCGGGTGCTGAGACGTCGCGAGTTCGACGAAAATGTGTTCGATGAAGTGTTCTATAGGAACACGCCCCGTGTCACGGGCATGTCCAGGGGCGTGTTAGGGGTGTGTCCGACCCAAACGACTACTCGAGTGATTGTCTCGAGTAGGTCTCGAGTGGGTATCGAGTAGTGGTGACACGGGCATGTCATCCTTCGGACACGGGCGTGCCCGGTTCTATGTTGATGACTTGAGTCGATCTTGAGGAAATGTCTCGAGTGGGTGTAACTGTCTCGAGTACCTAAGGAACACGGGTGTTTCATAACTAACTACTCGAGTTGTCCTCTCGAGTAGGTCGCGAATATGACTCGAGTGAGGTACACGCACTATGTCACGGGCGTGGCTTGGCCGTCACGGGCGTGTACCCTGACCGTGACCTGTTTCGGGATAAGGCGGTTTGTGCGCCGCTTAGAGTACACGGTCTGTGACACGGGCGTGCCACAGGGCGTGTCAGTCCCGAAAAGTGATTTTTAGGCTTTTTCGTGGCCGTCCATTTTCTTCAGCTGGGATTTACCAGCTGAGAGCCCTCCCTGCTTCCTTAAGGCCGAAAACTGAGAAAGAATTCTCATTATGTTATTGCCTTCATCTTTCTGAAAAGCTTAGAGAGAGAAAGGGAGAGGAAGAAGGAGGAGGAGGAAGAGGGGCTGATCTCTGGTGGAGCTTGAGAGTGTCAAGCTGAGATCCGAGGCCATCTTTGCGGAGGAAAAGTTGTTGCGGTTCTTCTAGCCAGCTAGGAGCTCATGGCACCGAAGCGGTCTTCAAGGGTAACGGCCTTTCTTCCCAGCCATGTGAAGGCTTTCTTTTGGCATATGCATATGATTCCCCCACCAGAGGGTGGCTTGTTGTGGGAGTCTTTGGGTTGATTCAGGGAATCCCCAATTAGTTGGCATATAGATCCAAAAATTGAGTACGGAATAGACATGCTGTGTGAAGCCCATCTGGACAGGTTGGTCTGGATTGGTGATGTTGCATATGAACCGGAGAAGACTCCGTAATAAACACATCGTTTAGGAGTCGACGGGTTGGACCTGTGAAGGGAAGTAGAAGGAAGTACTGGAGTGGTAGTCCAGGAAAATACCCGTATAATGCTTGTGCTTTTGGGTTATACCCGTGAAGGGGAGTAGCAGGAAGTACTGGATTGGAAGTCCAGGAAATACCCTTTGTGATGCTTGATGTTCTTGGGTGGTACCTGTGAAGGGGATTAACAGAAAGTACTGGCGTGGTAAGCCAAGAAAGTCCCTTGACATTTGTGATATTTGCGGGATCATACCTGCAAAGGGGAGTAGCAGGTAGTACTGGTGTGCCCAAAAGAGATCCGCTATTGTTGTGATATGAATGGGTGTAAGATAAATACCGAGGCTTGAATGCCAGAACAGGATCGGTGAGACCGACCCGCGTCTTTTTGTAGCCGCGAGTACGCCATACTCGGTGATGGCAAGGCGATTTGAGCAACTGGGGGTGGAGGATCCGACCTGCGTTATGTCCGTCCGACGTGAGACCAGAAGGTGCGGTCTGTTGGAGCGCATAACGAGAGTCTTAGGCCTGCGCTCCATGACACAATGGGTGGTTACGAGCCAATCCCGGTGCATTAAGACTATAATCTCCGGTTGCACGCCATGGAGTGAATGCTCAAGTGATTTGTCATTGGGTTGCGACCTTGATATATATTATATGTGATATATATATATATATATATATATATATATATATATATATATATATATATATATATATATATATATGCTTGCGAAATGCTATGCCTGCAGGGAAGATTACCACTGCCCCGGAAAATGGGTAGGGTCGTTATAATTTGGTCAGCTGGATGCTGATCGTTGCCTCTGTTTGCCACTGTTGGGTGGAATGTCCCTGTATAGGTGTTGGAGAGCCGAGCGGGACACATAAGGGCTGAAGTCCCTGCTGCATTTGCTGGTGCTGCTGCTAGCCCTCGAAGGCTAAACTTTTAAATGCTGTGTTTTATTTATTCATGGCCGGCATGCGCGCCAATGTTGAGGCCACTGTTGTGAAAGCCCTGTAAGGCCATAAGGCCAACTATTTTTGTGTGTAAAACATTCCTATGATATATAAAATGTGGAGCTTTTATATGTTGGACATTCAGGTGTGGAGTTCAAGTGTAGTGTTATAGGCTTCCGTTAGAATGCAATGTGTTAGGGTGCGCTGCGCTACTCTGGTATCACACTGCAACGTCACCGCCTGTTTTTTGGTATATGTTGTGGGGCCCCGGCCGGACCTTCTAGTATATACTATGTGAACGGAGTGGGTTGTTACATTTTTGGTATCAGTTGTCTTGGTCTTTCCCTTTCGAAGTCGTGGTCGACTTCTTTTGTGGGGTGGCGAGCATGTCTCTGTACGAACCAAGTTACACGATTGAACTCCGGAATGTCCATTGTAGGAATGCAAATATATGTGTTTGAGGAACCTACGCGTTCCTATTTTGTTGTGATTGCTTGTGTACGGTCGCTAATGCGTGTGTCTTGTCCACTTTTAGATTGACACGGAGTGGTGCGGGGCAATCGGAGCCCCAACGGTCTGATGAAAGTACGACACGACCTGAGGTGTCTACACCTCCACCATCTGCGAAAACTGTGCGATTAGTTGTTGAGGCCTTGTTTGCCATGATTCAAGCACAGCCGCATGGGCAGGCGCAAGGGCAGGCGTAGCCGGCATTGAGGCCAGAATAGGTGGCGGCAAGGCCAGAAACTGTACCGGCTGTGAATCCTCGAGCAGCTGAGAAACAGTTAAAGTAGTTCATGAGTTTTCACCTGCCTACGTTCTCGGGAGTGGGATCTCCTGCGCAGGCTGAAGACTGGTTATCGCGCGTCAAGCGGATCATGACGGCAATTGGAACAGAGGAGCATCAAAAAGTCACCTTAGCCTCCTTCTTGCTGGAAGGAGAGGCTCGTTTATGGTGGGATGAGATGGACCTACATCACTTGCCAGGTAGACCATTAACACAAGTGTCGATGGAGGAATTCTCTCGACTCTTCCTGGCGAAGCACCTCCCGGCGGCACAACGTATATCCATGGAGAACGAATTCCAAAGGCTGACGCAAGGAGATGACAGTGTGGAAGCTTACCTACATGAGTTCACACGCTTGGGGCGATATGCGGGTTCGATATTTGCTGATGAGCAGAGAAATACAAATAGGTTCTACGAAGGGCTGCGGGACGAGTTGAGGTTCTTGCTTTCTACTTACATGAACCAAGGCTTCCAGGCATTAGTTGACACTGCTTGCACGCTGTAAAAAGACATGAGGATGGTGCAAGGGAAGAGGGCCCTGGCTGTGACACAACCAGAGTTTAAAGTGCCCCGACCGACAAAGTAATTTTATAAGAAGAAATGGGGCAAGAGGCCCAAGACGGTGTGACAAGATCCTTCTTCAGTTGCATCGGGAGCAACGTCGGGGGCCACCTCAAAGACGGAAACTCGTACATGCTTTAATTGTGGATGGGTGGGGCATATCGCCCGTGAGTGTCGGGTGCCGCCAAAGAGTGAAAAGAAGGCGGGAGCATCGTATGCAGAGAAAGGAAAGGCAGTGGTGGAGTCCTCTACCTTGCAGGCGCAGCTCCGAGTCTACAATCTTGGCCTGCAGGAGGCCATCAAGCAGAGTGACGTCGTCACAAGTACGAGTTAAGTTTTTGTGCATTGTATTACTTGTATACTTTGTTTATTGCATATGTGTATGTGGTTTGTGTGTGTGACATGATCGTCACAGGCTTTGTGATGATTCGAAACACGCTGGCGCGAGCACTGTTCGATACGGGTGCTTCGCATTCTTTTCTCTCTAAAGAGTTTATAGCGCGGCTTGGGATACCTAGTCGTGTGAAGACAAATAGCGTCAGAGTAGTGTTGCCGAATGGTTGTTAGATTCTCGCAGATCGAGCTTGCGTTGTGGCGGTTCAAATAGGAAGTCGGGACTTTTGTTTGACTGTATCTGTATTGCCGATATCGGAATTTGACATGATCTTTGGTATGGATTGGCTCGCGGAGCAGCATGCCTTGATTGATTGTAATGCCAAAGAAATCACGTTGGGCTAGAATACCGAGCAGGAGACTAAGTTCGCGGGTATGCGAGGAGTGGGCGGGACGTTGATGTCTGCACTCCAAGTTGTCAAAGCTGTTCGGAAGGGCGCACAATGCTACTTTGCGCTGATTCAGGCTGTTGAGCCTAAGGCCAGTGTGTGCGATGTTTCGATCGTGTCGGAGTTTGCAGATGTATTTCCCAAGGATCTCCCTGGGCTACCACCCCAGTGAGAGATTGACTTCACGATTGAGCTGGTGCCAGGTGCGAAACCTGTGACCCGCTCGCCATATCGCGTTGCGCCTAAGGAAATGGCGGAGTTGAAGGTCCAACTGCCAGAATTGCTGGAGCAAGGGTATATACGCCCAAGCATGTCACCTTGGTGCGCGCCTGTGCTTTTTGTGAAAAAGAAAGACGGTGGTTTGCAGTTATGTATTGACTACCACGAACTAAATAAGCTGACCGAGAAGAATAAATATCTGATTCCGCAGATTGATGAGTTGTTCGATCAGCTAGTGGGGTCGACCATCTACTCCAAGTTGGACTTGAAATTGGGTTATTACCAGTTGAGGATCCGGGAAGAAGACATTCCCAAAACTGCATTTGGGACACGTTACGGGCACTATGAGTTCACTGTAATGTCGTTTGGGCTGTGCAATGCGTCATCGGTGTTTATGTACTTGATGCACCGAACGTTTAGAGAGTACCTAGACCTGTTCGTGATAATTCTCATTGATGATATTCTGGTCTACTCTCGATCGAAAGCCGAGCTTGAAAACCACTTGCGGTTGGTGTTGAATATCTTGAGGCAGAATCAGCTCTATGTCAAGTTCTCGAAGTGCGAGTTTTGGCTAACGTCGGTGGCGTTTCTAGGCCATGTGGTGAGTGGAGCGGGCATAGCAGTGGATCCAGCGAAGATAAGGGCCATACAGGAGTGGCCGGGGTTGTCTTCAATGGCCGAGGTCAGGAGCTTCCTTGGACTAGCGGGCTACTATCGAAGATTTGTTGAAAATTTCTCGCGGATTGCTTTGCCGCTAACCACGCTGACGAGAAAAGATCTGAAATTTGTTTGGACGCCAGAGTGCGCACGAGCTTTTGAAGAGCTGAAAGTTCAGTTGACCACGGCGCCTGTGTTGTCATCGTCATGTGGTACAGATGGATTTGTGATCTATAGTGATGCCTCAGGGAGCGGCTTGGACTGCGTGCTTCTGCAAAATGGAAAGGTGATTGCTTATGGCTCACGCCAGCTGAAGGTGTATGAGCGAAACTATCTCGTCCATGACTTGGAGTTGGCGGCGGTGATCTTTGCACTAAAGCTGTGGTGTAGGAAGTAGCGAATAAGAAAGAACAAACAGATAGACTTTTGAATAATTGAAATTTTATTATCCAAAAAAGATATCATTTACAAAGGTATGACCTCCCTTATATAGAATGGAGGAGATATGAGAGAGTATAAACAAACAATGTGGGACTAAACATGTACAGGGCAGAGCGGCTAGAAATAAAGGAGACCACACAGGCCGCGCGGTTAGACAGATGGGTTAACCGCACGGCACCTCCAGCAGGATAAGAACAGACCGAACTGAGAGTCCGATAGACCGCCCGGTCTCCAAGCACCAGAGGAGACCGCCAGACCGCTCGGTCAACAAACCGCCAGACAAGATCGCAAGGCCGCCCGGTCTAATACTTCAACACTCCCCCTCAAGCTGGAGCATAGATATCAATCATGCCTAGCTTGTCACAAATGTGGAAGAAGGAAGTAGAGACCGGCTTGGTGAAGATATCTGTCAATTCCTTGTCAGAGGTGACAAATGGAGTACAAATCTGTTTCTTCAAAATCTCTTCTCGAATGAAGTGACAGTCAACCTCCATATGCCTTGTTCTCTCATGGAAGACCAGATTTCTGGATATGTATATAGCGGCCTTGTTGTCACAGAACATAGGGAGAGGACAGTCATATACCTCGCCCAGGTCAAGCATGAGAGCCCGCAACCACTTTAACTCACACGTGGTTGACGCCATACTCCGGTATTCGGCTTCTGCACTGGATCTGGAGACAACAGACTGTTTCTTGCTCTTCCAACTCACGAGATTACCGCCAACAAAGGTACAAAAACCTGATGTGGATTTACGATCGCCTTTGTCATCCGCGTAACTTGAATCTGAGTAGGCCTCAACCCTCAGATGACCATTCTTCTGAAAGAGTAACCCTTTGCCTGGTGCTGCTTTGATATACTCTAAAATCTTCATGACAGACTGAAGATGGCACTCCCTGGGAGCTTGCATAAACTGACTGACCTTGCCTACAGCATAGGCGATGTCGGGTCTAGTCACCGTGAGATAGATGAGTTTGCATACCAAATGTCTGTACCTTGTGACATCAGATAGAAGAGGCGAGTCATCCGTCCACGTTTTGTCTTCTCCAATAGCCATGGGAAACCGAGTCGGTTTGGCACCTGTCAATCCTGCTTCTTGTAGAAGATCAAGGGCATACTTCCGTTGGGAGAGAACCAACGAGTCAGGTTTCCGAGAGATTTCTATCCCCAAAAAGTATTTCGGGGAGCCCATATCCTTCGTGACCAAGTGCTGACGGAGGTGCTTCTTCGTCAAGTCCACCCCATCTCAGTCATCGCCAGCAAGAAGAATATCATCCACATATACTGCCAAAACCACCAGTCCCTAGGCCGTTTTGCGAATGAATAAGGAGTGATCGGCCGAACTCCTTTTAAAGCCGATGGTAGCCACAATACCACTGAATTTGTCGAACCATGCCCGAGGGCTCTGCTTTAGGCCATAAATGGCCTTCTTCAAATGACATACGCGTGTCTCCCCCTGAGCAACATACCCAGGAGGTTGCTCCATATAGACGTCCTCCTGAAGATCGCCATAGAGAAAGACATTCTTCACATCAAGCTGGGAAATAGCCCAATCCCGGTTAACAGCCACAGAAAGGAGAACTCGGATGGTGCTGAGGCGAGCAACCGGAGAAAAGGTATCAAAGTAATCAATGTCGTAAGTCTGAGTGAAGCCCTTGGCCACCAGCCGAGCCTTGTAGCGATCCACAGTGCCGTCGGGGCGAAATTTCACAACGAAGACCCAGCGACAGCCAACCACATCAGTGCCCATGGGAGGAGGAACAAGGGTCCAGGTACCCCGTTCAGTAAGAGTAGCCATCTCCTCATCCATGGCAGACTTCCAATGAGGGAGAGCAAGAGCCTCCTGGTAGGTGCGGGGAGTAGAAGTAGCAGAGATAGCCAAGGCAAAACACCTGCGAGAAGGAGAAAGCCGATCATAGGAAACAACTGCCGCAAGCGGGTGTTGAGTACACGCCCGCACCCCTTTGCATAGAGCAATGGGAAGATCCAGGTCGACGGGAGCGTCAGCGACCGGAGCGTCCGTGGCGGAGAAGGCTGGCCCGGGACTAGAGAGACGGCGGCGGAGAGGAGGGTGGAGGGGTGGGTGGGGAGACGGACTGGGAAGGAGTCGGTGGAGGAGGAGACGGATGTGGGAAAACGTCGAGAGGCGTGGAAGGAACGGAGATATCAGAAGGAAGAGAAGAGGTAGGAGAGAAATAGGAAGCATTCTCGAAAAAAGTCACATCCGCGGAGACAAACTGCTTGCGGAGCAGGGGGTCAAAGAAGCAATAGCCTTTTTGAGTGGTAGAGTACCCCAAAAAGACACACTTGGTGGAACGGGGGGAAAGCTTGTCGCGGGTAGCGGAGGGAGCGTGAACAAAGGCCGTGCAGCCAAAGACACTGAGAGGGAGAGGAAAAGGTTCCTTGTGGGGGTAGAGAATGGAGAAGGGGGTCTGGCCGTGGAGAACTGTGGAGGGAAGGCGATTGATGAGATAGCAGACGAGGAGCACAGCGTAGCCCCAGTAGGAGCGAGGGACGTGCATCTGCATCATGAGAGTACGAGCAACATCAAGCAGGTGACGGTTTTTACGCTCCGCCACCCCATTCTGCTGGGAGGTGTAAACACAAGTCGTTTGATGAAGTAGGCCATGTTGGTGAAAGAAAGAGGAGAACTCATGATTCAGATATTCCTTGGTATTATCAGAACGTAAAACTTTAATAGAAATAGCAAATTGAGTCTGAATCATAAAATAAAATGATTGTCAAACAGAAAAGAGTTCAGAGCGATCTTTTAACAGATACACCCAGGTACAGCGTGAAAAATCATCTATAAAAAGTGACAAAATAGGAACTACCCCGACCAACAGTGAGGGTAGGAGCAGGACCCCATATATCAGAATGAATAAGATCAAACGAGCGAGAGGAGCCACGACCTTGCTTCGGTGGGAAGGAGGAGCGATGATGTTTGCCAAGCTGACATGCATCACAGTTGAGCGGAGAACTGGTAGGAGGTAAGTGGGGCAGAAGCTGGCGAAGAATCCAAGGAGGAGGATGTCCAAGGCGAAGATGTCCAAGGCGAGGATGTCCAAGGCGAGGATGTCCAAGGCGTCTTGTGGTACATGTTAGCCGTGCGCTAATGCTACCGCAAGGCGGCTGTTCCGGGCATAAGACCCCCCTTCGTGCCGTGTTTTGGGATTCGGGAGGGGGGTCTTACATATACTATGTGAACGGAGGGGGTTGTTACACCCTTGCCGTCGGCCGGTCTCGCCCCGCAAGGCTGGGAGCCTGGGGGAGACCCTTTCCATCAGCCGGTCTCGCCCCGCAAGGTTGGGAGCCTGGGGGAGACCTTTGCCGTCGGCCGGTCTTGCCCCGCAAGGCTGGGAGCCTGGGGGAGACCCTTGTCGCCGGCCGGTCACTCCCCATAAGGCTGGGAGCCCGGGGGCAGACCCTTGTCGTTAGTCGGTCTTGCCCCGCAAGGCTGGGAGCCTGGGGGGAGACCCTTGCCGCTGGCCGGTCACGCCCCGCAAGGCTGGAAGATTGGGGGGAGACCCTTGCCGCCGGCCGGTCTCGCCCCGCAAGGCTGGGAGCCTGGGTGGAGACCCTTGCCGCCGGCCGGTCTTGCCCCGCAAGGCTGGGAGCCTGGGCGAATTTTCAAAGGGGCCGAGAGGGAGATAAATATTTCCTCCCCCTACTAGTATATTCCAAGAGCTAGGCCTAAATTGGCCACAAAGAGTACAAACCACTCCAAAAGCTTAAAAATATAAAGTTGGTCATGCGCCCGCCGAGGGGACCCTACTCTGCGAATACAGGGTTGTACACGCGGCCTCGGCGTCATGAGTAAAAGAGTAAAGTAAGATTTATGTGTATGAAAAATCCCAAGTAAAAGAGGAAGGGGATGGCCACCACTTAGCATCCCGCTGACATCTTTTACAAGTAGATTTTCAGCGACCTTTAGTTGCCCCGCCAAGTCGGCGGTACTATCCTTGGCGAGGTTGCGCTCCTGCTCGGCCTTCAGCAGCTGGTGGTTGAGGCTGAAGCCATGACAGAGCACCATGTGGTGCAGCTCCAAGGCCCGCATCTGGGCCGTAGACCTTCACGACTGATCTGCCGAAGAGTCAGGCTCTTGTAGGCCTCGATATCCTCACGCCCATATAGGCCGAAGCCTAGTGCATAGGCATGCCTGGAGTCGGGTTGACCCCCGGACTAGGAGGGATGGAGTGAGGAGATGGAGACCCGGTGGGTCTGCTCATTCCATTGCACCATCGGCTCGTCGGCCGGGTCTTTTGACTTTCCCCCAAAGCTGAACAAGGGGTGACTCCTTGGCAGGCTTGGCTCGTGGGCTACGGTCTTCACTGGAGTAGGGGAAGCGGGGGGATCGCCACCCTCCAGATCATTCTTCAGCAAGCCCTTCAACGAGCTCTCTGGCGACCCTTCGCTGTGGTCTCCGGCGAGCTGATGTAGATTTGTTATTGTTATTGTTGTCTCCTCCTACAGACCACCAGATCCTTCATGTTCTTTGGCGGCAGAGGGCGGCAAGGCGAGCTGGACCATTCGAGTCCAAGTCATTTCTGGCTAGAGGAGGGCCCGCTAGACCCCAGCTCGCCTCGGCAGGCCGTCACGGCTGCCTGCTCGCACGCGAGCGGGTCTAGGTTGAGTCCCGAGCCTGCATACGGCAGGTGCTTGGGAATTGATCGCTCCCCTGCAAGAGAATACTTGGGATTACAAATGATAATCAAAGCCGACTCCATAAGGGGAAAAGGGAAAAGTATAACTTTGCCAGGTGGAACCGGAAGGAGCAAGTCGAGGCCCCGTTGAAGGTAGGAGACCTCGAATTACTTCCCCAAGAATAACTTGCGCAGCTCTGTGTCGATGTCGGATAGCGTTGGAGGCCGTTACACCTCCTCGCTCTTCTACTGAGGGGAGAAGGGAATGTTGCACAGGTTGCCCTTGACGAAGACGACCTTGGACACTTAGATGTGATTTTTGTTCGCGGTCTCACGAACTTTGATATACGAGCCCATCAGGAAGACGACCCCGTCACTGGTCGCGCGGTAGGTGAAGAGTTTGCGGAAGACGGCAAGGTTGAATTAAACCCGCTCTTGGTGGAAGAAGCAAGTGAATGCGGCCATCATAGCGATCACATTCGGGTTCAGTTGCGCGGGCACCGCGCCGAAGTACTTGAGGATTTGACAGATTTTCAGCCCGAGGGGCAAGCGCAACCCCACCTCAAAGTGCGAAATGGGGAAGGCGAGCTCGTCCCGCCTCGCCCCTGGTGCGTAGCCAAAGGTACTCGGTCTTGAAGGTGCTCGCGCTCGCCGTCTATACTTGGATCGCCCGTCTCAGGTCGTGACCATGCCTGCGAGAGTAGCCAAGGGATAGTCGGTTACTCCAGCGGGAGTGTGTGGGACCGCATATTTGGGCTTTGAGGTCTTGAGAATATCCCCGCCATCCGTGGATGGATTAGGCTGAGCTCGCGCTCGGGTGGTGGTATTTCCAAAGGTCAGCGGGAACCGCATATTTGGCTTCCCCATCGCGTTCCAGGTTACCCCGTGGGCCCCCGTTGGCGGGCGAACTTGGTGTTTATGTGACTCGGGGTTTTGGAAGATGTGTGGGAGGCGATCACTTGAGATTCGCCCGTCCCCAGTAGGTCAGGTCGCGGAATATCTTAGTCCCACACCGATGTTCATGTGCAACCTCGGGGTTTGGGAAATGGTGGTGGGGTGGTATCGAGAGTGCCAGCAGGACAGGCATGTTTGGGCTTTCCCCAGCGAGTCAGTCCTGTGGTTGGGATTAGTCCCAATCGCCGCAGAACTTTGTGTTCATGTACCCCGCCACCCTTCACCACACATTAGTTAGAACCCGCCAACCCATTAGTTCATCTCAAAACCCAGGTGTTATGAAGGGGGGACGGGGGAATGAACACAAAATCGCCTACTGCAGGCGGTGATAACCCCAACCACAGGACCGCGGGGATATTCCGCCACACAAGGGGGCCCACGGGGGTAGAACGCGATGGGGAAAGCCCAAACATGTCCCACACACACGTGTCCTGCTGGCTAATTAATCTCAACAGGCCTATTTATAAAAAACCGGATTTATGGCCGAGCTGACCGGTCAGTCCAGCTCGCCGATCCGATGACCTGACATATCCTAGTGCGAGCCGAATCTAGTTGGCACATCCCGTTATTTAAAATAGCACAGAATTCTAAAAAACTATTTAAGTTATTACAGACAGGGACGTTTGTCGCCCCAAAAATAAAGAATTTCTTAGCGACCAGAAGAAGTTCGATCAACCCGCGCGAGCTGGGGTGCTGGGGGCGAGGGCCAGTCGGCTCAGTTAGACAACCATTTATATCTAGCCTGGCCTCGCTCCCCTATCCCCGAAGGTCGGCGTGGGTTGAGGAACTTGCGGACCAGATCTAGGTCCCAACCAAAGGTCTGTAGGTTCTCATCAATCCTTTCCATAACTGGGGTGGGGGACATCATCTCGCTTGCCGAGCCGTGCTCCATCTTGTCCGCGAGCAACACGTAGTCCCTCTCCAACGTCTGCAGTCTCTGCTTGCGATATGCACCGTCCGCTCGAAGTTGTCGTAAGGTGGCATCCTGCTTCTTCAACACTTCTACCATTCGTCATCTCAGCTCAGCAGGATCCAACGAGTCGTCCAGAAAGCTGTCCATCCCGGGGTTAGGGGGTGGCGAGTGGCGAACTTGTTCAGAAGATTCCTCGCCTTCAGACGGAGCAGGGAGCCCTGCAAAAAACAATCAACTCCAGTAGAAAGAGGGTGCAAGTACAATAAAGATGCCTAGGTAAAATGTTCTAGTGAAAGTGAAGATTACGGGATGAGCTCGGCAGTTCTGGAGGGGTATAAAAAGGGGGTAAGGCTAAGTTCTTGTCGCGACCCGGAGGATGGACCCCTGGGGAGATGAGGTTGAAGCTGGGAACCGGGATGTCTCTGGCCCCTTTCCTCGCGAATGCAGTAGGCGTGGGCTGCTGAGAAGGAGTGCGAGCTGGCAACCTGTACTTCGGCGGATCCAACCTCGTGGTCCCAAAGGGAGGTGATTTGCTCTGCAGGCGGGTGTTAGGAGTCTGAGGTCGCGATTCGTCATATGAGGCGTGGACTCGCGGCATGGAGGACTCGGCAACGGTCTGACAGCTCTCAGTGTCGGCTGGAATATCAACGACCATTTTCCCCCCTGAGGTCAGCAATCGGTTTAGAGGAGGCGAGCCTGGGAGACAAAGTGGACTCCGGGTGGCGCTAGATGGACTCGACATCCTTTGGGATGGGCTTCGCCCTCTTGGTAGGATTGGACCTCACCGGCTCGCACAGTGCAGTGCTGGGAGGCATGCTGACTAACGCGTCGCCGCGAGCAGCGTTGAGCTCACGGGTGCAGATAAGCTTCTCTTGGAGCTCTTTGGAGAGGGGCATCTCGACAAAACTTAAGTAAGGTGAATGAGGGAGGCAACCCAGGTACGCGTACATGTATTTATAACCACTGGTGGAACCCACCAAGAGATTCTCTGGCCCCTATCACACTCGGCGCATATTACGGGGTTGGATGTTTCTTTATGAGCTTGTGTCAACCTCGCAAAGAGCGATGATTGTGTGCAACCCCATATCCGGCGAGTAGTGGTCGACAGGAGCCAGGTCGGTCAGTCTAGCAGCGAGGCTCTCCCAAGTAGGGTGGACCGTTTGAGGGGCGAGTGGAGCAGGTCGACTCGCGCTCGCCCCAGGGTCTAGGCAAGCAGCGGACGAGTAGAGCGGGTCGGCTCGCACTCGCCACAGAGGGCTCGACAAGCAGCGGGTGAGTGAGGCAAGTCGGGCCCGCACTCGCCCAGGGCAGGGAAAACGGGGCGAGTGTCGGCTCCATCGAGTGCTCGCCACCCCCGGCGAGTGGAGGTTCCAGAGGGCCACTCACCTGGTCTCTTGTGATTTTTTTTTACCATTTTACCCCTGCTGGCCTGTCTATAGCCTGTTGGAACAGCTGAGTTACGCTGTTGGCAGACCCAGTTGGGCTGCACATAGTGGTTCAGAACAACAGAAATTGGTTATTTGCAGGCCGTTTTCAGAAATTTAAAAATAAACCTAAGGGGTTGATGAGACCGATTTATATAGGGTTTTTCAGACTCATCTAGGCTAGTTTTCACGTACTTGCACTTCACTTCTGTATGTTATCGTTGATATTTCATTTATACAATTTTTCACGCTAAGTGCATTGTTTTGGCCCATGAGTGTGCAATTGCGCATTCTGTTGTTGGGGGGTAAGCATATGGTGCTCCCCAGGGGCTCTTTTCAGTTGCTTTTGTTGTATTTCTGCTTTGCTGGAGGGTCCTGCTTGATTTTATTTGTTTGTTTGCAGGTGGTGTGTTTTCCCCAAGGCTGGAATTCAGGTTCGAGGAAAATGCACTGTTGTTCGTTTTCTTAGCACACGGTTCTTTACGATCGTGCATTTTGTGTGTGCAGGAGAAACATCGAGTGGAGCTTGATGAATTTCGTCAAGCTGAGCTCGACGATCTTCACGCATGGTTGACGCACGGTTTCATCGTAACCGTGCGCGAAGTAAACACACGGTTTTCTTGTAGCTTTCTTGTTTGTTCCATTCTGTGGTTAATCGTGCGATTTGTTCACGCACGGGCGGCAGCGCCCGGGCGCGAGTAAAACGCACGGTTCCCCTATTTTGTATTGTTTCCCTGTGCTCCGTGTTTACCCGTGCGATTTCCTTCACACACGGGCGGATGCGCCTGTGCGCGAGTAAAACGCACGGGCGGATGCGCCCGTGCGCGAGTAAAACGCACGGGCGGATGCGGCCGTGCGCGTGTAAAACGCACGGGCGGATGCGCCCGTGCGAGAGTAAAATGCACGGGTCAACGCATCTTCATCCGCAAGCTTGGTCTGCAAGTTAATAACGCACGGTTAGTGCACGGTCGTGCGCCAAACCGTGCGTGCTTATTTTTCTGACCTGCTTCTATTTAAAGCGCATATTTTCCTCCATTAGAAAAGACAGATTTTTCTCCCCCACCGTTTTCTGCCTCCGAGGAAGGGTTTCACCATTTCCCTTCATCTTCCACCTTAGGGAGGTGCTCCGGGCAAGCTTTCAATACCATATTCAAGCCGGAGCTTCCTCTCGGCCTCCTCCTTCATCCTTGAGCTTCAAGAAGAGTTTTGATCTAGCTTTCTCCATCAAGCTAGGAGAAGTTTGTGCCATCCTCCACCGGCTTGTGACACGAAGTAGACGGGTCCATTGGGAGTGAGTGACAGCCTCCTCTACCCCGGACGTAGTTGAGGACCGAGCTAGGATGTGGATTGACAACCCAGTGATTCCTTCTGTGAATCCTCAGCAAGACTTTGGATCCGGTCGATTTCACACACTCTTTTCTAGTTTGGTTGTTGATAGTGTAGTTGATCTCTTTGTATTTGATGAAGCGTGTTTAATTTGTAAAATGTTTGTTTATAATCATGTCTATGTGATTTTATATTTTCGTTATTTGCTTGAGGTGCGCCTTTGTTTCCATCCGCCACCACATCCGTTTGTGCCGCACTAGCAATTGCTAGTGGCGTGCGTAGCGAAGAGGTGCTCTTGACCCTCATTCCGCCATTCTCACCACCTCATCCGCAAGCCTACTCGTCCATCCGCCTAACGATTTGGTGCATAGCGGCCCGTGTAGTCTTCCATCCCGCCTAGCGAAGCATCATATAACGGTGTTACATAAGAGTAGTTGTTAGTGTTTTATTTTCTTTTTCCACAACTATCAACCCCCCCCCCCCCTAGTTAACTCCGACCTAAAAACTTCAATCTCAAGTCCTCCTCGAAATTAACTCTACTTTACTGTGTTCCTTGAAGAGATCGATACTTGGGGAAATTCACCCATTTTATATTACTTGTGCGACTGGTACACTTGTCGTTCAACGCATCAAGTTTTTGGCGTCGTTGCCGGGGAAAACGGTCGTGTGAGTTTTTGGAGAGGGAGATAAGAGATAAAAGCTCTTTTTCCATTTGTACATTTCATGTTTCTTCTTTGCTTTAGTTTTTAAATTTATTACTTATTTTTCTTTTCCCCTTTTCTGATTTTTTTGTTTAGAAAGCAGATCCGTGCTATTTTTATTTTAGTTGTATAGCGTCTTTTTGGTATATATTCTTGTTCGCGATGTATTCTGTAGCTAAGTGCCGTCTACTTGACACTTTGCGCCGATGCATCGATGTCATGGCTGATATGAAAGTCGAGCATTGTATTCGATGTTTGCTATGTCGAGGTATAAGTAACATGGTGAAGGATTGCCCTCGCTAGTACGAGCTTTTTCCCTCTGAGGGCGTGTGCGCAACTGAAAGATATTGTACCTAATCACCTAGAGGGGGGGTGAATAGGTGACTTAAATCTTTTTAACTTTTTAGGCAGAATTCAGATTATAACACAGAATTATATCTACTTTATCACAGCATACAATCAGCAATCACAGAATTCCACAAACACACAGTAGACACTCAGATTTATCGTGGTTCCTCAAGGTTTGGGTACATCCACTTTCCCTCTTCGCCTATCTAGCAGTGTACTAGATTTGGCCAAACTCCTCCACTATCTCAGATCCTCAGATCTTACACTCAGAACCTCAACCAGGTTCCTACAGCTCAGGCCCAAGGCCCTACAACTCAGCTTCTTCACAAAGCCTACACTCAGCCACCAAGGCCTACACTCAGCCACAACAGGCCTACACTCAGAGATTCAAATCTCCTACACTCAGGACCTCAAGCCCTACACTCAGCCTTTATAATTACAGGCTTACAAACTCAGATCCCTAAGGATCCTACAAGAAAATATGAATACAAAAATGTTAACCCAACAACTCAGAGAAAAGAGAGAAGAGTTGTGAGTTTATTGATGAGTTCTTGGAAGAACTCAGCTGAGATCAATCTGACTTGGCTTTCTTCAAAGCTTCTTGAAAGTAGAACACAATAAGATTAATCTCTTCTACAGTTGATCCTTGATCTCTGCTACTTAAGATTCAGAACAAATCTGAACCCTTCTTCTCAGCCTGGTTCTAATGGTTGTCTTCTTGGATGGAGCTCTCTCTCTCTCCAACTTCTTAGATCTTCACTTGATTCTTCAATGAATAGCTAGATCTTCTTTGTATATTGATCACTTGAACAACTTGGACAATCATCTGTTTCTGTAGACAGTGTAAGCCTATTTATAGGCCTTTTTCATGGTAACCGGCTGGTTTGGTTCACAACTGATTTCTGACAACTCTGACAGGTGCAGTAGACCGGCTGGAATGGCAGCTGTCAAGTCATCCAGTCAGTTCTTGAAAATTCTGTAACTGTCTGAAAGTGTCGAGACTGTCTGTCTTTAAGTGTCGACACTTATAGACCAAGTGTCGACACAAGTTGTCTAAGTGTCGACACTAGCCTACAAGGTGTCGACATAACTCCTTGTGTTGTAGATTTTATATCTCGATACTGCTTCTTCTTCATGTATCGACACTGATATTGAGTGTCGACACAACACTTTATTCTTTAGCACTTTGTTGACTTCTTGTAAGTGTCGACACAAGTCCTTTGTGTCAACACAACTTCATGTGTTGAACTTGTCAGTGTCGACACTTATACTTAGACTCTGCTGACTTTTGCTGAGTGTCGACACAGCCTCCAAGTGTCGACACTTTCTGATGTAGACACAGTTTCTCTGGGTGTCGACACAACTGCTAAGTGTCAACACTGCTTCACTGCACTTTTCTTCACTGAGTGTCGACACAGCTCCTTGTGTCGACACTTTCTGTCTGGTGTCGACTCTGCATCCCTGGTGTCGACACAAATACTCCAAGTGTCGACACTGCTTGCCTGGGTGTCAACACAAGTCTTCTTAAGTGTCGACACTTTCCCTCTAGGTGTCGACACATGGACTTAGAAACTTTTTCATCTTTCCTGCAAATACTTAACCTGCACAAGTAAACTCAAAACACATCAAATACATTTTGATGTATATCATCGAGTTGGGTGAGGCTTCTTCAAATCAGGTACATTTAAACCAATGTACCCAACAATCTCCCCCTATTTGGAGAAGTCATAACCCTTAGTCAATGATATACACCATTCATAATAAAATTACAGAATGATGTAAAGCAGGATTATGTAATCAGGAAAGAGACATAACATGTATTAAACATGCATACACAGATATCATCACAGAATAATTATGAAATAAATTTAGCATATAACACATTGTTCTAATATCTTGTTATATACATTTTCCAAAAGTTTACAAAGTGTTTAACAATCAAAATATTACAACTGTAAACTCAAGAAAAAATTCTATTCTATTTTTGTTCAGCCTCCTTGATCACTATTCCTTTTCCAGACTGTATCTTGGCTTGCACAGAAGCTTCAGCATCTTCAGTTTCAGCAGGCTTTTTCCCTTTCAGCTCTTTCTTCTTTAGCTCTTCAGCTTTGATCTTTTGCCTCTCAAAATAATGATAAGGCTTGGGAAAGTACTTGCTAGGCTCCTGGGCAGTAGGAGGTAGCTTTCCCATCTTGGCCTTTCTCCTGTATTGGACTATGACTTCTTGCCTTGTCTCATGTTTCCTCCATTCCAATTCAGAAAACCACTTATTTCTGTCTTGTATATTATCTTTTGTAGCTTTCCCTCTGGGTGTCGACACATGGACTTAGAAACTTCTCCATCTTTCCTGCAAATACTTAACCTGCACAAGTAAACTCAAAACACATCAAATACATTTTGATGTATATCATCGAGTTGGGTGAGGCTTCTTCAAATCAGGTACATTTAAACCAATGTACCCAACAGCAACAACCTCCCGTTCGCGGAAGACTGTTGTGGACAGGCCTACCAGGGTGTTGTCTGGCCCATACACTGACATAGCGCACCTTGCTCATTCTTTACCCATTGAGATTACCGAAGAATCTCTCGCTGCATACAGATCCTACATGGGTCCCTCGCTCCCTTTTTACGAGCTTCCCTTGAGTGATGACGATCACTCTTATGGTAGCCAGCAAAAAGAGGATCAAGAATCCATGAGCGCTCCTGTATGGGACGCAGAGATTGTTCCGGTCGATGGGGTGGTGTCAGCGAATTATTTGCGATGGGGCCTGCTCATTCAGTGCTTGATTTAGAGAGCAGATTTGCCAATCCGCAATACTTGCCTGATGGTGCTACTCCTTTTTCGTGTGATTCGGCCGATGATGTCGTATTTTTGGATGATTCCGTGACTGAGAATGTGCCGAGGTGGGATGATGATTCTACTATCTCCGACGGAGAAGGTGGATCTTTGGAACACTTTTTTACACCCCGGTGGGATGAGGAATATTCTCTTTCCGATGCGAAGGTTTGCACTTCCTTATTGGATGAGGCTGTTCCCCTTACCACCGTGGACCTCGAGTTCTCGGATTCCCCACGATACGACTCATTTGATACCGACGATGATCTGTGCTTTGATCCTGCTGAGAGTGATACCGGGATCACTCTGCCTTATTCTGATTATTTTAGTTCTTCTTCTCTTTTATTACTTGATCCCCCTTCTCCATCTGAGCCTGTGCAGGTTGAGTCTCCACAGGTACATTGGGATGACGATGTGACCAGTGCCCATGTCATTGTCATCGCTTCCTACACATCTGTGGTTGATGATGCCTTGCTAAGCGAGGATATGTTTTGTGATAAGATGAGCGAGGACCAACACTCCTCCTCTTCTTATTTCCTATTTCCTCTACCTGTGTTGGGCAGATATTATTATTTAGGTAGATGGGTAACTATTTTATCACGGTATCGGTATCCGTTACCACAACGGATAATGGAACAGCTACCTGTGCACTTTTCTTTTCATAGGCTAATTAGCTAGAACCTTTTCCTTAGTCAAATAAGTTGTACTGGGATGATAATAACCCAAGTAATTATCTTATATTTTCTGTATTTTTATTTTTCATGTCTATTTTAGTTTTAGTATTTCTTTGTATATTATATATTTTTCTTTTGTTTTTGCGGAGCTCACCCCTGCAGGTATTCTTGGCTACTTCGTATTGACATGGTTGTGATTCTTCGTATGGCGGAACTGCTTCTGTTTCTCACGCGTCTTCTGCTATGCTCACTGGCTGAGCATTGGGTAACATCTTCCCTTGTCTCTATATAATTTTAATTTCAATATCATATGATGTGTAGCTTAGTTTAAGTCTGGGGGAGAGTCAGTATTTGTTACCTTTTGCACGCGCACATTTCATATGCATACTAGAAGTTTTTATTATTTTATTTTGATTAGTTCATTGCATCACACACCACTGCACCCACATGAGCGTGCGCTAGCTGTTAGCATGCTGCGAGTTAAACTCGTTTCTTTTGCATGATTTGAGAAAAATTTTTTGCTGGCATAGGATTATGAGACGGAGTAAAATGTTGAACTTGTTGTGCCCCTAGTCAAGTGCTCTCATCTCGTGTAGAAATTGGAGTAGATTTAATTTTTATGTATGCTTATAGTTTTATATTTCTCTATTTGCGTAAAGACTTTTTATTCTACTCAAAAATTGGTGAATTCGGTGTGAATCGAACGGTAGTGTAGGGATATGTGTAGCCGTCACTAGACTCGTTTTGCTCGAGTCGGGAGGAAGGATCATCTTTCTCGGTGGCTAAGAACTTGCCCCAATCTACTCTCGAAGCATAGGTGCATGGTTAGTCAAGTGTGAGTGTGATGTTGGCCATCGTTTTGGCCCGGTTGAACTTTGTACCGTTCCTAACGTCTTATCCTCGCTAGCCCCGTTGTGCCTACCCCTTCTTTTGATTCAGCTACATTATTTCACCAAAAACTTATAGCCGATCCTAATCGCACACCCAAGTCGAGCTTTAGTGTTTTACATTTTTATGTTGGGGTGTTGATGTGGTGATATTCATTGTGAATATGTGGATGTGCTCCAAAATTTATATTTGCTGAAATTGTTAAAATAAAGATGATTTAAAAAAAATGAATTGTGAAAAAAAAAGTGAAAAGGAAAAATATATTTGAAAATTCTATTTGAGATGAGATTATATTTGTGGTAGGTGGTGCACACACTCATATTTTAAAAAATTAAGTCTGGGGGTGTGGTGTACCCGTATATATTGTGGTTAACGGTAGATTCCTTTTTATGTTAGATCATTGGATTAGGTGCGTAGCCTTCTTATTTATCTTTATTTACCTCACTGAAACCCAAGCCTCATGATTATCCTAAAGTCCTACAGATTCACGCTTGAGTCGAACTAGTACCGTGAAGAGTGTGAACGGGGAAGCGTATGGTCCCCGACATTGGTGGATTCCTTTGGAGGTGATTCTGAGCCTCGGTCTTTGGCAAAGCTCACCTTAGTGGTCTGCCTACTTTCTCCTTGCGTGTGACCGGAAAATTTACAGTGATTCCATTTTTGAGTAGTAATAAAATTTTGATACGCATTGTGAAAAGTGAAAACTATTTTGCATACTTAGAAATTTCCTCTATTTATATTTTTACGCATACGAGCATGCGACTTCGCATGGTACTCCATATCATAATTTCTATGTTAGCTAAATTATTTTCCCTATCTGCATATATTTTGTTTGCTCGGGACGCGCAAACAGGTAAGTTTGGGGGTGTGATGAGTCTGATTTATATAGGGTTTTTTGGACTCATCTGGGCTAGTTTTCATGTACTTGCACTTCACTTTTAGTATGTTATCATTGATATTTCATTTATACAGTTTTTCACACTAAGTGCATTGTTTTGGCTCATGGGTGTGCAATTGTGCATTCTGTTGTTGGGGGTAAGTACATTGTGCTCCCCAAGAGCTCTTTCCAGTTGCTTTTGTTGCATTTCTGCTTTGCTGGAGGGTCCTGCTTGCTTTTATTTGTTTGTTTGCTGGTGGTGTGTTTTCCCCAAGGCTGGAATGCAGGTTTGAGAAAAACGCACGGTCGTGCGTTTTCTTAGCACACGGTTCTTTGTGATTGTGTGTTTTGTGTGTGCAGGAGAAACGTCAAGTGAAGCTCGACGATCTTCACGCACGGTTTCATCGTAACCGTATGCAAAGTAAACG
Organism: Platanthera guangdongensis; assembly: GCA_039583875.1. Taxonomy (NCBI): domain Eukaryota; kingdom Viridiplantae; phylum Streptophyta; class Magnoliopsida; order Asparagales; family Orchidaceae; genus Platanthera; species Platanthera guangdongensis. The sequence continues at coordinate 3,160,433 of CM077161.1, forward strand.
CACGATTTTCCTGTAGCTTTCTTGTTTGTTCCATTCTGTGGTTAATCGTGTGATTTGTTCACGCACGGGCGGCAGCGCCCATGCGCGAGTAAAATGCACGGTTCTCATGTTTTGTCTTTATCCGCCCGTGTGCGAGTAAAACGCACGGGTCAACGCATCTTCATCTGCAAGCTTGGCCTGCAAGTTAAAAACGCACGGTTAGCGCACGGTCGAGCGCCAAACCGTGCGTGCCTATTTTTCTGACCTGCTTTTACTTAAAGCACAAATTTTCCTCCCTTAGAAAATACAGATTTTTCTCCCCCGCCGTTTTCCGCCTCCGAGGAAGGGTTCCGCCATTTACCTTCATCTTCCACCTTAGGGAGGTGCTCTGGGCAAGCTTTCAACGTCATATTCAAGCCGGAGCTTCCTCTCGGCCTCCTCCTTCATCCTTGAGCTTCAAGAAGAGTTTTGATCTAGCTTTCTCCATTAAGCTAGGAGACGTTTGTGTCATCCTCCAACGAATCGTGACACGAAGAAGACGAGTCCATTGGGAGTGAATGACAGCCTCCTCTACCTCGGACGTAGTTGAGGACCGAGCTAGGACGCGGATTGACAACCCGGCGATTCCTTCCGTGAATCCTCAGCAAGACTTCGGATCCGATCGATTTCGCACACCTTTTCTTATTTGGTTGTTGATAGTGTAGTTGATCTCTTTGTATTTGATGAAGCGTGTTTAATTTGTAAAACGTTTGTATATAATCATGTCTATGTGATTTTATATTTTCGTTATTTGTTTGAGGTGCGCCTTTGTTTCCATCCACCACCACATTCGGTTGTGTCGCACTAGCAATTGCTAGTTGCGTGCATAGCGAAGAGGTGCTATCGACCCTCATCCCTCCATTCTCACCACCTCATCCGCAAGCTTACTCATCCATCTGCCTAGCGATTCGGTGCATAGCGGCCCGTGTAGTCTTCCATCCCGCCTGGCGAAGCATCGCGTAGCGACGTTGCATAGGAGTAGCTGTTAGTGTTTTATTTTCTTTTTCCATAACTATCAAAACCCCCCTTAGTTAACTCCAACCTAAGTACTTCAATCTCAAGTCCTCCTCGAAATTAACTTCACCTTACTGTGTTCCTTGAAGAGATCGATACTTGGGAAAATTCACCCTATAAAAGTAGCGAACAAACGACTAAAAAACAAACTGGAGATTTGAATAATTAAAGTTTTTTTATCCAAAAAGATACCATGTACAAAGATATGGCCTCCCTTTTATAGAATGAAGGAGATATGAGAGAGTACAAGAAAACAATGTGGGACTAAAAATATACATAGCTGTGCCGCTAGAAAATAAGGAGACCAAACAGGCCGAGAGGTTAGATAAATGGGCTAACCGTTCGGCAACACCAGAAGGAAGTGCACAGGTCGTAATAAGGTACTGCTATACCGTCCGGTCTCCAAGTCATCTGAGAGAAACCGCTAGACCGCTTGGGTAGCAAACATCAACCGTCTGGATATCAAACCGCTGGAGAGTATCTGCTAGACCGTGCAGTCACCAACCCGCTAGACTTAGACCGCCAGACCGCTCGGTCTCATACTTCAACACTCCCCCTCAAGCTGGAGCATAGATATCAATCATGCCCAGCTTGTTACAAACGTGGAAGAAGGAAGTAGAAACCGGTTTTGTGAAGATATCCGTCAACTCTTTGTCGGAGGTGATGAACGGAGTACAAATCTGTTTCTTCAAGACCTCTTCCCGAGTGAAATGGCAGTCGACTTCTATATGTTTTGTTCCCTCATGGAAGACCGGATTTTTGGATATGTATATCGCGGCCTTGTTGTCACAGAACATAGGATGAGGATAGTCGTAGACCTCTCCTAGGTCAAACATGAGAGCACACAACCATTTTAACTCACACGTAGTTGACTCCATAATCCGATATTCGGCTTCTGCACTGGATCTGGAGACGACAGACTATTTCTTACTCTTCCAGCACACAAGGTTTCCTCCAACAAATGTGCAAAAACCGGATGGAGATTTACGATCGCCTTTATCATCCGCATAGCTTGAATCTGAGTAGGCTTCAACCCTCAGATGACCATTCTTCTGAAAGAGTAGCCCTTTTCCTGGTGCTGCTTTGACATACTCTAATATCTTCAAGGCAGGCTGAAGATGGCATTCCCTGGGAGCTTGAATGAATTGACTAACCTTGCCTACAGCATAGTAGATGTCGGGTCTGGTCACCGTGAGATAAATGAGTTTGCCCACCAGACGTCTGTACCTCGTGATATCAGATAGAAGAGGCGAGTCATCTGACCATGTTTTGTCTTCTCCAGTAGCCATGGGATACCGGGCCGGTTTGGCTCCAGTCAATCCTACCTCTTGTAGAAGATCAAGAGCATACTTTCGTTGGGAGAGAACCAACGAGTCAAGCTTCCAAGAGATTTCTATCCCCAAAAAGTATTTCGGGGAGCCCATATCCTTCGTGACCAGGTGTTGACGGAGGTGTTTATTTGTCAAGTCCACCCCAGCCTGGACATCGCCAGTAAGAAGAATATCATCCACATACACCGCCAAAACCACCAGTCCCGATGTGGTTTTGCGAATAAACAAGGAGTGATTAACCGAACTTCTTGCAAAGCCGATGACAGCCACAATGACACTGAACTTGTCGAACCACGCCTGAGGGCTCTGCTTTAGGCCATAAATGGTCTTCTTCAACCGGCATACTCGTGTCTCCCCCTGAGCAACATACCCAGGAGGTTGCTCCATGTAGACATCCTCCTGAAGATCTCTATAGAGAAAGGCATTCTTGACATCAAGCTGGGAAATAGGCCAATCCTGGTTGACAGCCACAGAGAGAAGAACCTGGATGGTGTTGAGGCAAGCAACCGAAGAGTAAGTATCAAAGTAGTCAACCCCATAAGTTTGAGTGAAGCCTTTGACCACCAGCCGGGCCTTGTAGCGATCCACATTGCCATCAGGGTGAAATTTCACAACAAACACCCAGCGACAGCCAACCACATCAGTACCCACGGGTGGAGGAACAAGGGTCCAGGTACCCCTTTCAGTAAGAGTGGCGATCTCTTCATCCATGGCAGATTTCCAATGAGGAATAGCAAGAGCATCCTGGTAGGAGTTGGGAGTGGCAGTAACCAAGATAGCCAAGGCAAAACACCTACGAGAAGGAGTAAGCCGATCATAGGAAACAACTGCCGTAAGCGGATGTTGAGTACACGCCCGCAGCCCTTTGCGAAGAGCAATGGGAAGATCCAGGTCGACGCGTGCTTTAGTGACCGGAGCGTCCATGGCGGAGAAGGCTGGCCCAGGACTAGAGAGATGGCTGCGGAGAAGAGGGAGAAGGTGGAGGGGGTATGAAGGAGAGAGGTGGAGATGGAGGAGGAGAGGAGGGAAGAGGGGAGACTTCGATATGCATGGAAGGAACAGAGAGAGATGGTGGAGAATTAGAGACATCAGGAGGAAGAGGGGATGCAGGATAGAAGTAGGACGCATTCTCGAAGAAGGTCACGTCTGCGGAGACAAACTGCTTGCGCAGAATGGGGTTTAAACAACAATAGCCTTTTTGAGTGTTAGAGTAACCCAAAAAGACACACTTGGGGGAACGGGGGGAAAGCTTGTCACGGGTAGCGGACGGAGCGTGTACCAAAATCATACGCGCAAAAATACGGGGAGGGAGAGGAAATGGTTCCTTGTTCGGGTGTAGAATGGAGAACGGGGTCTGGCCGTGGAGAACCGTAAAGGGAAGGCGATTGGTGAGGTAGCAGGCGATGAGCACAGCATAGCCCCAGTAGGAGCAAGGAAACTACATCTGCGTCATGAGAGTGCGAGCGACATCAAGGAGGTGACAGTTTTTACGCTCCGCTACCCCATTTGTTGGGAGGTGTAAACACAGCTGGTCTGATGAACAAGACCATGTTACATACAAAAAGAGGAAAACTCATAACTAAGATATTCCTTAGCATTATCAGAGCGAAAGACTTTAATAGAAATATCAAACTGAGTTTTAATCATATAATAAAAGGATTGTCAGATAGAAAAGAGTTCAGAGCGATCTTTTAATAGATACACCCAGGTACATCTAGAGAAATCATCAATAAAAGTTACAAAGTAGGAACTACCCCGACCAACGGTGAGAGTAGGAGCAGGACCCCAGACATCAGAATGAATGAGATCAAACGGGCGAGAAGAGCCACGGCCTTGCTTCGGCAGGAAGGAGGAGCGATGATGTTTGTCAAGCTGACACGCATCACAGTTGAGCGGAGGACTGGTCTGAGGTAGGTAGGGCAGAAGCTGACGAAGAATCCGAGGAGGAGGATGTCCAAGGCGAAGATGTCATTGAAGCAGATCTGTAGAAGAGGAGGAGGCGGCAGACAGAGCGGAAATGTTGTTGAGGAAGTAGAGGCCGCCACTCTCAGTCCCAGTAGCAATCGTCCGTTGGGTCCTCGGGTCCTGAAAAGAACAAGAAGTGGGAGTGAATAAGACGGAGCACTGAAGTTGCTTGCATTAATTAGTAACGAATAATAAATTGCAGGGGAACTTCGGGACATAGAGGGTGTCTGCCAAGCAAAGCGACGGGGTGACTTGAACCATGCCCGTCCCATAAACCGGGGAAGGTGAACCATCCGCAACACGAACCGGGGGCAACCGATCATGCATTTCGAGGAGAGAGAAGCAATGAGGATTGTCGGTCATGTGATTTGTACCACCAGAGTCAATCAGACATTTACCTTGGGTAATGACGTGGGCACTACCTGAAGTCGTGGACACAGAAGCAGACGGCCGAGAGGAGGCGGTGGTTGAGTAAGATGCATCATCGGAGGGGCGAAGATGAGGATGTTTTTGCCAGCAACGGTCAACAAAATGGCTGGTACGACCACAATGTGAGCAGAGGAACCGGGACGAACCGCGCCCGCCGAACTGGCTGCAGACACTAGTGCCACCCCGCTGAGCCTGGTGAGCATAGGAGTCCTGTGGAGGAGGAGAGGACAACAGAGGACGCTGGAGCAGAGAAGTAACAGCCGCTATGCGAGCCGCGGTGACATCCAAAGTGGGGGACTCCGCCTCGCCCAAGATCTGCTGGCGGATCATATCAAAGGAGTCGGGAAAGCGCAAAAGATAACAAACAACCAGGAGTTCCTGGAAGTGCTTGTGCTACTCGGCCAAGTCCGCGGAGAAGGGGCGATTCTAGAGGATCTCAACGCCAAGAGCCTGAACCTGTTGATAAGCCACAACAGGAGACATGGAAGGACGGGCGAAGAGGTACGCATAGAGAGTATAAATGCGGGACGTCTGGCTCCCCTTCGAATAGGGAGCAGCGAGGTGAAGCCAGACAGCCTTGATTGTTTCATCATGGCGGATGACGGGAAGGCACTCATCGGAGAGGCCGTTGGCCAGCCAAGTGCGGACAAGCACATCATTCACATCCCAGTCATCAAATTGAGGAGAGGTAGGAGGAGGAGGAGGGTCATTGGTGAGGTGATGACGTTTGCGCTGAGAACGAAGAAGAAATATGAAAGAAACGCTCCAATCCGGATAGTTGGAACCAACCAGTTTAGAAATGGTGTCAAGGTTTCCAGAAGGAGTAGGAGGCGGAGGAGTCATATGAGTGGTGGAGGTAGAGATGACGGGGGTGGAGAGACCGGAAGTGTCCATAGAGAAAACACAGGAAGCTGCGCGAGTAGAAGAAAAACCGCCGGAAAGAAAATGGAGAAAACCGCGCGACCAAAGGAGGAGGTCGCGACAAAAGAAGAAGACCGCAGCAGAAAGGAAGAAAACCGCTGCGGGTTAAAGAGAACCTGCAACGGTCACGGTGTCAGCACACCAGCGGCCAGAAAGTAGACCAAAGAACAGCGAAAGAGGTCGCACAAATTAAAAATAGTCCGAGCGAACAGAGAGAAGAGAGAGCGGAAGGAAGTCGCGCAAACAGGGCAGCGACAAGGTAAAGAAGCCGCGTGAACAGACAACAAGCCGCGCGGACAAAAGAGCTAAAGAAGGAATCAGCTCGAATCGATCTCTTGCTCTGATACCATGTAAAAGTAGCGAACAAACGACTAAAAAACAAGCCGGAGATTTGAATAATTAAAGTTTTATTATCCAAAACGATATCATTTACAAAGGTATGACCTCCCTTTTATAGAATGGAGGAGATATGAGAGAGTACAAGAAAACAATGGGGGACTAAAAATATACATAGCTGTGCGGCTAGAAAATAAGGAGACCGAACAGGCCGAGCGGTTAGACAAATGGGCTAACCGTTCGGTCAACACCAGAAGGAAGTGCACAGGTCGCAATAGGAGACCGCTAGACTGCCCGGTCTCCAAGTCATCTGAGAGAAACTGCTAGACCGCTCGGGTAGCAAACAATAACCGTCCGGATATCAATCCGCTGGAGAGAATCCATTAGACTGCGTGGTCACCAACCCGCTAGACTTAGACCGCCAAACTGCTCGGTCTCATACTTCAACACACCCATTTTATTTACTTGTGCGACCGGTACACTTGTCGTTCAATGCATCAGGGGTACCTCAGAAGGGATGCTTACTTGAGCCCGGTCTTTTTGCGCTTTCTGAGGTATCCTTAGCTCGACATTTGGCTAGGGAGGGGAAAAGCTCTAAGATCTTCTGAGTGTGTGGTGGGACCTCCACGCCGAGCCCCTAGGTCTGTCCCCAGTTCTTTTTCCTTAGTCGTTTGGTTCGCGAGAGAGAAGTAAGTGTGTGATCGCCCTTACCCAAGGGTGAACTTCACAGAGACCGAGTTTTCGATTTTAACAGTCTAATCGCTCGGTGCTAGCCACACAGCCTGAACAACACAAGTCAACTTCACTTAGCTTCCCAGTTAGAAAATTCTAACCGTAATTTTAAAGTGTGAGTTGAGTTATCACTGTTCCCGTTAAATATGATGAGTCGGGACCCCTATGTATAGGCAAAAAGGGGAGTGTGGTTACCTCCTATGGTGATAGGATAACTGTCTGTCATCCTGCAACTAGCACCACCTATCCACACAAGCGTGAGGATACCAGAGTCAGACCGCGAGTGATAAACACTTATCAGCTCACTCGGTAATATTCACCAGTTCGAATAACGACACAGACAACATCCAAAGTCCGCATGGACTAAGGAAATCAGGCTGAAAGCCATACGTCCTAAGCCAATCCGCGCCATGACGAACTGCAAACTTTACATCCAGACCGCGCAACATATAAGCGATCTCCGCGAACTCGAGAAACAGACACGCAGCTTAAGCGGTCTCTGCGAACTCTAGAAATAGACCGCGCATTATGAGCAATCTCCGTGAACTCCAGAAGCAGACCGCACAACCAGCGATCTCTACGACTAGGCAACACCATGGACTTGACACATCACTGTGACCAAGTCCACACACCAGTGAATTCTGACACCAGACAGTGCGAGTAGAACACAGCGAACTGTGTCATTAGCCTCTGCTATCCGCACTAACCACCTGCCTCTAGACAAGCCAGAGAACCTGTCAAATCCAAGAGGACTCCGTGATCTCTCAACCCAGACAGCGACATCCGCGGTTAGCCATCGCTAACCACCCGGTTATCTCCCGGGTGCTTGCTGAACCAGGCCGCAAAAATAAAAAATAAAAACCATAACCCGGCTATCCGGCAACACCAAGCTGCCCAACCGATGACAGACTTTGCGTTCTGCCCAATCATACCGTCCACTTTCACTTCAACAATGTCAACACTTTCCCTTGAAGTGGGAAGTGGAAACCAGCCGAGCAAACCCCGTAATCGAGTAAACTGTCCCTTCGATAATGACTTCATAAAGATATTTGTGACATTGTCCTTGCTCTGCACATACTCAACCATCAGAGACCTATCCAATACCTTCTCGCGAATGAAGTGATGCTCGATCTTGATGTGCTTTGTCTACACATGACAAACTGAATTATTAACTAGTTTGAGGGCACTCTCATTATCACAGCGCAACAGAGTGGTACCCCCCACCTACTCATGGATGTCCTCCACTAACCTACAAAGCTATATGACTTCTTGAGCTGCCAAGGCCGAGGCCTTGTATTCCGTTTTCGTAGTAGAGACATACACTGAATCATGCTTCTTACTACACCACGAAACAGCTGTCAATCCGCACATGAAGACATAACCAGACGTCGACTTCCAACGTTTGAATCTCCCTCATAATCAGCATCTGTGTAACCATGCAGATCGAAGCCCGTGTCCCTCTCATAAAGGAGATCCATATTCGAGGTGGATTTCACGTACTTCAAGATATTCTTAGCCGCCACCAAATGAGGCTTCTGCGGCTCCGGCATATACCGACTTACTCGACTCACAACATAAGCAATATTTGTCCTTATAATTGTCAGATATATGAGACTCCCAACGAGAGCTCGGAACACTAGGAGATTTGGAAGAATTAGTTAAACTAGTTACCTCTCCTGTCAACTTTCTCATCTTCCAATAAAAAAATTTAAACGTCTTCACCTTTCCGGACACTTTTCTCCCTTATTCGGACACCATTTTTGACGTATTAGTAGTCAAAATTCATTGGCTTGACGAAAGGAATACAAATTCATCATCTATTTTGTCAAAATCCTTGAAGGCCCGGGCCCCCGCCTGTTGGAGTGGTGGAACACTTCTTGTCCTCTTGTTTCTCACACCGGGTTAGCCCAAGTGAGCTTAGAGGAACAGGAGTGCGACACTGACGATTCGTAGATCTTTCCCGTGTCGGGGCGTTCGACGATCGTCGAACGAGGCTAGTCGATCGTCGAACGCGGCTTGGCGTTCGACGATCGTCGAACGCGGCTAGTCGATCGTCGAACGTGGCCTGCGATTGTTGAACGCGGCTTGGCGTTCGACGATCGTCGAACGCAGCTCGTCGATCGTCGAACGCGGCCCGACGTTCGTCGATCCGTTTTTATGGTTGTTTTCACGGGGTTATATAAGCTCTGGTTACCGGGCTTAGGGTACAGAAAAAGGGAAACAAGGGGGTTGCTGTCGTTCGAGGGATAACGGCTGAACTTCTGGAGATTTACACGAATGTTTATTTGTGTAGGGATTTCTTCAGTGACAGAGAGGAAGTAGCTTGAACTTGGGGTGAACCTCTGTATTTCTTTGTGTTGATTTATTCAACTGGTACATCGAATGTCTACTTCTTGGTGCTCCGATTATTTACACCGCCGCCCCCATTGATCTGGCCCTGCTTCCATTTGAGGCTCCAGTTGGTGTCAGTTGTTAACTGTCGTTCGTGAATGTCCGATCTCATCTATGAAATTTCATCAATTTTTATGTTCAAAACTAGTTTTTTTTTCCGGACGGCCGTCACATTGCCCGAATCTAGCGATTTTGACTTCTTCAATGCATGCATTCCAAATCGATTTATTGTTCACAAAATGACTACCCCCAACTCAGAAAATGGTCTCCAGATGGCCAATATTGATTTATTTCTATTAATCCTCTCTTTTTTTTAGGTGGGACTAAATTTGTTGCATTTGTTCTTTAAAAAAAAAGAATCTTAGGCTGCGTTTGGCGCGACTTATTGGTTCCGGTGAGGTTGAACAAAAGCGTCATTGTCATAGAATGCATGTTTGGTATAACAAATGCTACAAAAAAGGAATTAGTTTGAGACATAAGATTTTGACTATAACAATGACATTTTTGTCCAACCTCACCCGAGCAAATAAGTCGCGATAAGTCGCGTCAAACACAACCTTAGTCATAAATTTGCATCCGCAGACATTACACTCATGTCATGTGATAGCTTGTCCCAATGCTCCATTTGTATGTGTGCTGGAGCAACAACATCTTGTGTAGGAGGACAATCAGACTAGAAGGACAGAGCCTGATATGATGATACCCTCCCTTCTTTCGATAGCTGCGAGCTCATCTTATCCTCCCCAGACCGGTTTTTGGTGTCCTGAAGCGAGCCTTTTAAAAGGAGATATGACGTTTATTTTTTATTTGAAAATTGCTCTTTTAAAAACGATCTTCAAAAGATCATTTATGCAGACCCGAGTATCATTTATGATCTTTCAGATATCATTTATGATCTTGCGGACATCATTTAAGATTTTTTATCACTTCGAGGATATCACTTATATATTATTCTTACTTTGTGATCGTATTACCGATGAAATAGAAGACATAAGACATGAGAGAAAACATTTCACTTGCAAGGAGAAAAATTCATGTAACCACCACAAGTATAAAAATAAATCCGCTCAAACTATTAGAGAGGTACTCTTGTCATTTCGGTAAAAATGGTGATTCAGGTGATCGAAACAGAACAACGTTATTCACCAGCACAAATCACTCTCCGACGCAATTACCACCATGACCCTCTAGAAAACTATAAATAGGTTCACATACTTTCATTTGGAGACAATCAACTCTCGAGGAAAGAGAGAGCTCTGAAGTTTTTCGGCGAGATCGTGGACTTCGGTCGATTCTACGCTCAGGAATTCACTCTGCTCGTCTCCTCGCGCCATGGTTTCAACACACTCCAAGTTTCGTGAACCGCCTCCGCGACAGCGCTCCCATCAAGGTTCCGCATCAATGTGAGAGCACCCCCATCAGAAGCTCTATGGGCTTAGAGAATTTTCCAGTCGAAACGCTCCCACCCAGGTTCTGCGAGCTCAGCAACTTTTCCAGGCTGGAGCGCTTCCATCGAGGCTCCGAGAATTTAGCTGTTTTTCCTTATTTTCTGCACATGTAACGGAGTAGCGGCCTGTCGCCCTCCGAGATCAATGCAAACTCCGCATAACTATGAAAAGCTAGTGGATTTTGGCTCGGTACAGTTCCAGGCATTTGGTTTTTCACTCATTCCGGATTTTCCACGTAAAAAATACCTCTTGTCATTTGTTGCGCTTCATTTTGACTGTTTGCACGTCCGGTTCGGTTCCGAGCTAACGCGGTCCGATTTCTCCGGATCAGAAAAAACCTGCGACCCACAACAAAACCCTTAATTTGTAAAATATGCACGTGTATTGAGATAAACTAGCCAATTAAATCTGAAAAGCTTGAGGTGCAACACTTAAAAGTATCGTATGTCATTGATGGAACTCAATTGTGTATTTATATCGAAGCTTCTCGAGAGTTTATTCATGCAGTAATGTAAGGTCTGCTCTCGAAGGAAATGCGTATGAGATAGAGAAGTGATGGTGGGGTTCCCCAGTGCGGTTCCATCAAATCAAAAGGATCTAAGCGTGACCCTGGCCTTGCCACCCGCGCGAAACCGCTAGCGTCATGGGCAGGCAAGCACGTGTCGTGTCGCGCAAGGCCCCGTCTCGCCATACGCACCCGCGCGTGCCACTGGCAGCACGCGCGCCCCTGCGCACGGCCTTAGCCGCTCGCGCCTTTGCGCGCAGCCTCGGTTGCGCTCACCTCTGCACGCAGCCTCAGCTGCGTGCTCCGACACAAGGCCTTGCCGCCTTCCAGCTGCCCAGATCTGACGACCACTTTGACGCCTGGAATGGGCGACCGTTTTCCCTTCTAGGGCGGGCGGTCTCATGGCCTCCCCGCCCTCCGGCCACCCAGATCTGGGAGGCCGCTTGGCCGCCTAGAATGGGAGGCTGCTTCCTCGCTTAGGGAGGATAGCCTCATGGCCTCCCCGCCCTCTGACCGCCTAAATATGGGCGGCCTCTTCGCCGCCCAGAACGGCCGACTGTTTTCCCAAATAGAGCAGACAACCTCCTGGTCGCCCCGCCCTTCGGCCGCTCAGATCTGGGCGGCCTCTTGGCCGCCCAGAACCGGCTGCCGTTTTCCTGCTTAGGGAGGGCGGCGTCAGGGCCGCTCCTCCCTCCGGACGCCCAAATCTGGGCGGCCTCTTGGCCGCCTAGTTCGGCAGGCGTTTTGTCACCTAGGAGGGGGCGGCCCCTTGGCCTCCCTACTTTTTGCCGCCCGACTTTGGTCGGGACCGCTTTCCCCCGGCTATATCATAAGCCCAAATAATCCTAGTGAACCCATCAAACCATTAGTGAGAGGTAAATGTGGGAAATACTACTGCGAGGAGTTTAAGGGAAGTCATTCAGTGCTAAAATCAGTATGAAAAGGGAAACACAACACATGCCACTGACAACAACTCAATAAGTGGATGGCACTAGAGTTCTAATAACATTTCCTCTACTACTAGGATATGTGAAGTTTGATTCCTTAAAAGAAGCTAGTTCAATTGTGGATCTGTTTTATTAGAGTTCACATGGATATGTTGATGTGCTAGAGAAAAAGGGCCTTTTTTAGATGAAAATCTATCAAAACAGGGGTTGAAATTTTATGAGATATACATAGAAACTGTTTTATTGTTTCCCTTCAATGGACTCAAAAAAAGGAATAGCATGGACTGATGAATATACTCTTGAAATTTCCTAATAAAATAGGGGACCTGAACTTGAATAAGCCAGTTGCGGCCAACTCAAATTTTTTGGTAGGCCGGACTAAACTAGATCGTCTTAGCCCGTGGAGCAGTCAAGCGCGCAAACAGTCACAGAAAATAGAAAACTGGCATGACAATTTTTTTAATGCGGAAAACCCGTCAACTGGTGAAAAATCAAGTGGTCGGATCTGTGCCGACCAAACTTCCACTATTTGTTGTTGTGTTACAGGGCTTTTGAGGGAAGCGAGGGCAACGGACTGCTGCTCGTTACAATTATGAAAGAGCGAGAGAGAGAGAGAGAGAGAGAGTACTAGGCTCGGTGGGTGACAGACCACCTCTCACAGAGCTAATTCTTTTTCTTGCTATAACATGGAGCTTCACACTTTGGATGTTTTGCATACTTTGAATGCTTTAGAGTCTTTAACTGTTGCTGGGAAACGAGAGCAGCTTATTTGTCTTGCCCTGATTTTGGCAGCTTGGAAGGTTAGGCAACGCGATCTGCATGCCATATCTTTTGATTCTTGTCTCTTGTTGTGTTTAGAGGAGTCTGGAACGTTCATCTCGTCGGCTACTAGTATGCTTGTTTTTGAATTGGACTCCATGATCTCCCTACCGTGCGGTTTTCCTCGCACTTTGGAGTTTCAGCGCCACCTCTCTGAGGGCCATCTCCACCAGTTTCTTGCTGCTCTGCATCCTGAATTTTCTCTTCTTGCAAACCAGCTCCTTCATCGGGTTCCTCTTCCTAGCTTGGATAAAGCCCTGATTGCCCTGCTTGATGAAGAGACCTGCCTCCGTCCTCCCATGGTCCTCCCACCTGCTCCTGGTATCGACACTGCTCTTGCAATTCGACCACGCAACGGCCCTGTTACCCGCCACTACTGTAAAAAGGAGGAACACATAAAGTTTGAATGCCCCACTTGTCCCCCACGCCCTGATGAGCACAAACATCATGACCACCACGTGACGGTCGTGGTCATGGCCCAAGCTCTCATCCCACCATTGTTGCTGTTGCAGGTCGAATAGAACGCTTAGAGGAGTTACTTCTTCAGTCTCCACTGCTTCAACCCGCCACCCCTGCAGCCCACAGCCCTTAGGCTACTTCTAGTACTGCTGTTGTACGGGTTCCACCAACTGCGCCTTGGTATTTTGACTCTGGGACCTCCTGTCACCTTACCCACGACTCCAGCACCCTCACCAATTGTACCTCGACCCCCACTCACCTTCAAGTCACCACTGCTGATGGGAGTTTTGTCCCTATTATACAGTCTGGTTCAATCACCCTGGCATCTGCTCCCGCTGGTCGCCTTAACCTCTCAAACATCCATCATGCCCCTCACCTACACATGAACTTATTTTTGTCAGCTCTTTTTGTGATCTTGGCCTCACTATTTTATTTTCTTCCTCCGATTGTGTTGTGCAGGATTCATGGACGGCTCAGAGGATTGGACAGGGTCATAGGACTGGTGGCCTATATCAGATGGAGTATCTTCACGCTCCACCATCCTTATCTTTGTCAACTTCTGTTCTTTCTATTACCTCTGATATCGACTTGTGGCATAGACGTTTATGTCATTTGTTCGATGACCGACTTCAGAGTTTTATCCGCTCCGAAGCTTTGGGTCGTGTCTCCTCTTCCCCCCCCCCCCCCCCCCCACCTTCTGTCTGTACGGGCTGTCATTTTGCAAAGCACCTTGCTCTACCATTTTCAAGCAGTGCTTCCCAAACAACATCCTCCTTTGATTTACTGCATTCTGACATTTGGGGTCCGGTCCCGATTGCTTCTCATTCTGGATACCTTTATTATGTCAGTTTTATTGATGAATTCTCTCACTGTGCTTGGGTTTATCTCCTTCGGCACCGCTCTGAAATACCCACTATTTAACATACGTTCACCGCTATGCTTCACACTCAGTTCGGGTGTCGAATTAAGACTTTTCGCTCCGACTGCGCTCAGGAGTTTCTCTCCTCCACCATGCGTGACCTCGCCCAATCTCATGGCACCATCCATCAACAGTCCTGCATGCACACCCACGAACAAAGTGGGGTTGCTGAACGGAAACATCGTCACATCATTGAAACTGCTCGTGCCCTTCTCATCTCCACATCTGCTCCTCATTCCTTTTGGGCCAAAGATGCCCTCACCGTTGTTCACCTTATCAACATCACCCCCCTCCTCAGCCATCTCTGGAGTCACTCCTTATAAACGGTTGTAATACCGCCCACCGACCTACGCACCTCTCCATACTTTTGGGTGCACCTATTTTGTTCTCCTTCCTGCCCCTGAATGCACCAACCCTCTGCTCGCTCGACTTGTTGTGTTCCCTTAGGCCTCAGTACTCACCACAAAGGATACCATTGTTACGATCTGGTGACTCGCCGTATCCGCATCTCTCACCATGTATCCTTCCTTTAACATGAGATGTTCTTCCCTTCCACGCCACACCCAACAACACTTCCCACCCAAACCTCTGTTACTCCACTGCTCTCCCTTCCGCTACTTCATTCTATACCCACTCATCCAAGGACTCACATTGCTCCTCCTACCCCATTACCAGCTAGTCCTCCGGCCGAGGATCCTCCTTCCATGTCAGCTCCTCCTCCACCCACGGATACCCCTTCCGCTCCAGCTCCTTCTGATAAGGCTCTGTCTGATGCTTCGTCCGCCACTTCGTCCGTAGATCCTGCTCCTCTTCGGCGTAACCCTGCTCCTCCTTGTCACCTGCCTACTAGCTACGACTACAGCCCTGATAGGTATAACCCATCTACTCTTACCACAGCTACCTCCTATTCTCCTGCTTTTCATGCCTTCCTCACCGCTCTCCACTCCCACCGGGAGCCCAGTATACCGAGAGGCAGTTGTACATCCCGAATGGCAGTAAGCCATAACAGTTGAACTTCGAGCTTTCAACAGAACCCATACCTGGGGCCTCGTCCCCTGCCCCCCTAACGCCACTCCTATCAGCTGCAAATGAATATTCAAGATCAAGACTCGTCCAGATGGGTCTATTGAGCGACACAAAGCCCGCTTAGTTTCCTGTGGGTTCTCGTAGGAGCATGGGAACGACTATAATGAGATTTTTTGCACTGATTGCTCGGATGACAACCGTGCCCACCTTACTTGCAATTGCTGCTGCCCGAGATTGGCCTCTCAATCAGATGGACGTCACTAATGCTTTTCTTCATGGTGATCTCGCAGAGGTGGTGTATATGGTTCCTACACCGGGTCTCTCCGTTCCTACCGGCCACATCTGTCATCTCTGTCGGGCTCTCTATGGTCTCAAACAAGCCCCACGTGCCTGGTTTGAGCGCTTTCGCACGACTGTTCTCAAGGCCAGGTTTATTGAAAGGCGGATCGATCATGCATTGTTCACTCACACTTTTGGTCAGGGATGTGTCATCCTCCTTCTTTGTGTGGATGATATGATTATCACTGGCGATGATCATGCCACCATTGCCTCTCTTCAACAACACCTTCACAGTCAGTTCAAAATGAAGGACATGGGCCCCTTCACTACTTCCTTGGGTCGGAGATTTTTCGATCCAAATGTGTCATACTTGTCTCCAAACAGAAGTACATCTCTGACATCCTCTCTATTGCGGCTCTCACTGACACCCGGATAATTGATACTCCAATCGAGCTCAATCTGAAACTCCTCCCAACTGACGCCAACCCTCTTTCAGATGTCTCCTGCTATCCACGTCTCGTCTGGATGCTGGTCTATCTCACTATGACTAGTCCTGACATTGCATATGTTGTTAGATTTGTCAGTCAATTTGTCCAAGCTCCTCGCTCAGTTCACTAAGTCGCAGTCATCTGGATTCTTTGCTATCTCCGCACCTCCGTCACCCGCTCACTGTTTCTTGTTGCCACTTCTCCACTCACCCTTCGAGCCTTCTCAGATGCTGACTGGGCGGGGGATGTTATAATTCGTCGCTCCACTGCTGGTTTCTATATCTTCCTGGGTGACTCTCTTATCTCCGGCGTAACAAGAAACAGGACTCCATTGCACGCTCTAGTACTGAGGTCGAGTATCGTGTCATGACTTCCACCACTGCTGAGATTGTTTTGTAAGAGCACAAAAACTGGATCGAGGGCAAAGCCTAGATCGTAGCGGAAGAAACAGAGAACGGATATAGGGATTATACCACCTACCATTAGGGCAAAACCTGGGAGCAAACTTACTGGAAACCGACCGGATCTGAAAACCGGTGACGCCTCCTTACTGGAGTATGGCAGCAGCTTGCTGCTCCTGGCGGTGGTGACTTTGCTAGAGGGCCGGCGGTAATGGCCTTGCCTGAGGTCGGCAATGCCGAGTACCGGTCGAATAGAGAATGGCGACGGGATCTTGAAGGTTAACCTGTCGCTGGAAAACGATGCGGTGGAGCGGCTCGATGGCGGACGACTGCTTTACCGAAGATGAGGGCTGGCGTGTAGCTCCGGCGAGATGGTGACGCGCGACGTCGGAATTAGGGAAAACCCTAAATCGCAACTCGCGACTGGCAGCCGCTCGGCTTCTGGATGTTGGGGAAGAGATGAACCAGATGATAAAAAATAGATTGGGTTTTTTATCCCTTATATCCCCCACATCCAGGGCTTCAATTAAAAACCCTGAATGATCGGAGCCATCAATCTTCCCATCTAGAGGATCTTGACCTGTTGAAGTATTAGACCGGGCGGCTTAGCGGTCTGATCCATCGGTTTGTAGACCGAGCGGCTTAGCGGTCTGATCCAGCGGTTTGTAGACCGGGCGGTCTGGCGGTCTCACTCTACGGCTTGTTCTATCCTACTGGAGTTGCCGAGCGGTTATCCCATCTGTCTAACCGCGCGGCCTGATCGGTCTCCATTATTCTAGCCGCTCAGCCTGTAAATGTTTAGTCCCACATTGTTTGTATACTCTCTTTCTTATCTCCTCCATTCTATATAAGGGAGGCCATACCTTTGTAAATGATATCTTTTTTGGATAATAAAATTTCAATTATTCAAAAGTTTATTCTCTTGTTCTAGTCTTTTCGCTTCTTGTCTCTACTTTCTAACATGGTATCAGAGGACACGGTCATTTCCTCCTGATTCTGTGCGCCCTCTATTGTTCGCGGCTTCTTTTCGGCGTTCTGCGACTTGATTCGCGGCTTGCCCTCTCTTCTATCCGCGCGGCTTGTTTCTATCCGCGCGGCTTGTTTTTTGTCCGCAGACCTGTTCGCGCGGCTTGCTCCTTCTTGGTTCTCCTCTCCTTCTTCTCTTGTCGCGCCGACCTGTTTAGTTGTCGCCGCGCCTCTTGTTCTTTCTTGCCTCTCCGACTTCCTAGTCGCTGCGGTCTGTCCCTGTCCGCGTGTGTGTTGTCTCTCTCCCCGCGGTTTGCTGCTGTGATCTGCCTGACCGTGCGGGTTGTTCCTTTCTCACCCGCATCTTGGTCGCGGTCGCCAGCTCTTCTCCTCTTTTCTGTTCGCTCGGGCTTCTCAGTTCGTGCGACTTCTTCCCCGCCGTGCCTTTGCCCGCCTTCTTGCCGCTGCTGTGATCTGCCTGACCGTGCGGGTTGTCTCTTTCTTACCCGCATCTTGGTCGCGGTCACCTGCTCTTCTCCTCTCTTCTGTTCGCTCGGCCTTTTCAGTCCGCGCGACCTCTTCCCCGCAGTGCCTCTTTCTAGCCGCTCCTGTTCGCGCGGCTTCCTCTGTTTTTCTAACCGCCTCTGTTCGTGCGGCTTCTTCTGCTTCCGGGTTCTATGACTACCTCCGGTCTCACCACTACTCCTGCAGCTCCTTCTCCTCCTCCTCCTTCGGGTAACCTTGGCACCCTTTCCAAGCTTGTGGGCTCCAACTATCCCGATTGGAGCGTTTCTTTCACCTTTCTCCTTCGTTCTCAACGCAAGCGTCATCACCTCACCGATGACCCTCCTCCTCGCACCTCTCCTGAGTTTGATGACTGGGATGCGAGTGATGCTCTTGTTCGCACCTGGCTGGCCAACAGCCTTTCTGATGAGTGCCTTCCCGTCATTCGCCATGATGAGACGGTCAAGGCCGCATGGCTTCACCTCGCTGCTCTCTATTCTAAGGGGGGCCAGACGTCCTGCATTTATACTCTCTATGCGGACCTCTTCGCCCGCCCTTCCATGTCCCCCGCTGCGGCTTATCAGCAGGTCCAGGCTCTTGGGGCTGAAATCCTCCAGAATCGCCCCTTCTCTGCGGACTTGGCCGACCAGCACAAACACTTCCAGGAACTCCTGGTTGTTTGTTACCTTCTTCGTCTTCCGGACTCTTATGATATGATCCGCCAGCAGATCTTGGGTGAGGCG
The DNA here is from genome assembly GCA_039583875.1 of Platanthera guangdongensis. Taxonomy (NCBI): domain Eukaryota; kingdom Viridiplantae; phylum Streptophyta; class Magnoliopsida; order Asparagales; family Orchidaceae; genus Platanthera; species Platanthera guangdongensis. The sequence goes on from CM077161.1 coordinate 3,179,074, forward strand.
GAATCTCCTACTTTGGATGCCACTGCGGCCCGCATTGCCGCCGTTACTTCTCTCCTCCAGCGGCCTCTGCTGGCCTCCCCCCCTTCGCAGGACTCCTTTGCACACCAGGCTCAGCGGGGGGGGCCCGAGTGGCCGTGGCTCCTCCGGCGGACGGGTTCCTCCCGGTTCTTCTGCTCTCACTGTGGTCGTACTGGCCATACTGTTGATCGCTGCTGGCAGAAACATCCTCATCTTCGCCCTTCCGGTGATGCTCCTTCGGCCTCCGCCTCTTCTAGGCCGTCTGCCTCTGTGGCCACGACGTCAGGTAGTGCCCACGTCGTTACCAAGGTAAATGGCTGATTGACTCTGGTGCCACCAATCATATGACGGGCAACCCTCATTGCTTCTCCCGTCTGAGACCCATGACCGCTTACCCCCAGTTCGTGTGGCGGATGGTTCCCCGTCTCCGGTTCATGGGACGGGCATGGTTCAACTCACTCCATCGCTTTGCTTGGAGGATACCCTCTATGTCCCGAAGTTCCCATGCAATTTGTTATCAGTTACCACTTTATGCCGGCAACTTCAGTGCTCCGTTTTATTCACTCCCACTACTTGTTCTTTTCAGGACCCGAGGACCCAGCGGACGATTGCTACTGGGACTGAGAGCGGCGGCCTCTACTTCCTCGACGATGTTTCTGCTCTTTCTGCCTACTCCTCCTCTGCTGATCTCCTTCAGTGGCATCTTCGTCTTGGACATCCTCCTCCCCGGCTTATTCGTCAGCTTCTGCCCCACTTACCTCCCACCAGTTCTCCGCTCAACTGTGATGCGTGTCAGCTTGGCAAACATCATCGCTCCTCCTTCCCACCGAAGCAAGGCCGTGGCTCCTCTCGCATTTTTGATATTGTTCATTCTGATGTATGGGGTCCTGCTCCTACCCTCACTGTTGGTCGGGGCAGTTCCTATTTTGTAACTTTTATCGATGATTTTACTCGCTGTACCTGGGTGTATCTCTTAAAGGATCGCTCTGAACTATTCTCTGTTTGGCAATCTTTTTACTTTATGATTCAGACTCAGTTTGCTATTTCGATTACAGTCTTACGTTCTGATAATGCCAAGGAATACCTGTCTCATGAGTTCTCCGCGTTCTTTCACCAACACGGCCTCATTCATCAAACGACTTGTGTTTACACCTCCCAACAGAATGGGGTGGCGGAGCGTAAAAACCGTCACCTGCTTGATGTTACGCGTACTCTCATGACGCAGATGCACGTCCCTCGCTCCTACTGGGGCTACGCTGTGCTCCTCGCTTGCTATCTCATCAATCGCATTCCCTCCACGGTCCTCCACGGCCGGACTCCCTTCTCCCTTCTCTACCCCCACCAGGAACCTTTTCCTCTTCCTCTCCGTGTCTTTGGCTGTACGGCCTTTGTTCACGCTCCCTCCGCTACCGCGACAAGCTTTCCCCCCGTTCCACTAAGTGTGTCTTTTTGGGGTACTCTACCACTCAAAAAGGCTATTGCTGCTTTGACCCCTTCTTCGCAAGCAGTTTGTCTCCGCAGACGTGACCTTTTTTGAAAATGCTTCCTATTTCTCTCCTTCCTCTTCTCTTCCTTCTCTTCCTTCTGATATCTCCGTTCATTCCACACCTCTCCCCGTTTTCCCACCTTCGTCTCCTCCTCCACCCACTCCAACCTCCTCTCCGCTGCCGTCTCTCTCTAGTCCCGGGCCAGCCTTCTCCGCCACGGACGCTCCGGTCGCTGACGCTCCCGTCGCCGCCGCTCCCGATGATCTGGATGTTCCCATTGCCCTTCGCAAAGGGGTGCGGGCGTGTACTCAACACCCGCTCACGGCTGTTGTTTCTTATGATCAGCTTTCTCCTTCTCGCAGGTGTTTTGCCTTGGCTATCTCTGCCACTTCTACTCCCCGTACCTACCAGGAGGCTCTCTCTCTCCCTCATTGGAAGTCTGCCATGGATGAGGAGATGGCTACTCTTACTGAACGAGGTACCTGGACCCTGGTTCCTCCTCCCGTGGGCACTGATGTGGTTGGCTGTCGCTGGGTCTTTGTTGTGAAGTTTCGCCCCGACGGCACTGTGGATCGCTACAAAGCCCGGCTGGTGGCCAAGGGCTTTACTCAGACTTATGGCGTTGATTACTTCGATACCTTCTCTCCAGTTGCTCGCCTCAGCACCATCCGGGTTCTCTTTTCTGTGGCTGTTAACCGGGCTTGGGCTATTTCTCAGCTGGATGTGAAGAATGCCTTTCTTTATGGCGATCTTCAGGAGGACGTCTATATGGAGCAACCTCCTGGGTATGTTGCTCAGGGGGAGACACGTGTCTGTCATTTGAAGAAGGTCATTTATGGCCTCAAGCAGAGCCCTCGGGCATGGTTCGAAAAGTTTAGTGGTATTGTGGCAACCATCGGTTTTCAAAGGAGTTCGGCCGATCACTCCTTATTCATTCGCAAAACGGCCTCGGGACTGGTGGTTTTGGCCGTATATGTGGATGATATTCTCCTTACTGGTGATGACCGAGATGGGGTGGACTTGACGAAGAAGCACCTCCGTCAGCACTTGGTCACGAAGGATATGGGCCCCCCAAAATACTTTTTGGGGATAGAAATCTCGCGGAAACCTGACTCCTTGGTCCTCTCTCAACGGAAGTATGCCCTTGATCTTCTTCGAGAAGCAGGCTTGACAGGTGCCAAACCAGCTCATCTTCCAATGGCTGTTGGAGAAGACAAAACGTGGACGGATGAATCGCCTCCTCTATCTGATGTCACACGGTACAGACGTTTGGTAGGCAAACTCATCTATCTCACGGTGACTAGACCCGACATCGCCTACGCTGTAGGAAAGGTCAGTCAGTTTATGCAAGCTCTCAGGGAGTGTCATCTTCAGTCCGCCCTGAAGATTTTAGAGTATATCAAAGCAGCACCGGGCAGAGGGTTACTCTTCCAGAAGAATGGCCATCTGAGAGTTGAGGCCTACTCAGACTCAAGTTATGCGGATGACAAAGGCGATCGTAAATCCACGTCAGGTTTCTGTACCTTTGTTGGAGGTAATCTCGTGAGTTGGAAAAGCAAGAAACAGTCTGTTGTTTCCAGATCCAGTGCCGAAGCAGAATACCGGAGTATGGCGTCAACTACGTGTGAGTTAAAGTGGTTGCGGGCTCTCATGCTTGACCTGGGCGAGGTATATGATTGTCCTCTCCCTATGTTCTGTGACAACAAGGCCGCTATACACATATCCAGAAATCCGGTCTTCCATGAGAGAACGAAGCATATAGAGGTTGACTGTCACTTCATTCGGGAGGAGATTTTGAAGAAACAGATTTGTACTCCTTTTGTCACCTCTGACAAGGAGTTGGCAGATATCTTCACCAAGCCGATTTCTACTTCCTTCTTCCGCATTTGTGACAAGCTGGGCATGATTGATATCTATGCTCCAGCTTGAGGGGGAGTGTTGAAGTATTAGACCGGGCGGCTTAGCGGTCTGATCCATCGGTTTGTAGACCGAGCGGCTTAGCGGTCTGATCCAGCGGTTTGTAGACCGGGCGGTCTGGCGGTCTCACTCTACGGCTTGTTCTATCCTGCTGGAGTTGCCGAGCGGTTATCCCATCTGTCTAACCGCGCGGCCTGATCGGTCTCCATTATTCTAGCCGCTCAGCCTGTAAATGTTTAGTCCCACATTGTTTGTATACTCTCTTTCTTATCTCCTCCATTCTATATAAGGGAGGCCATACCTTTGTAAATGATATCTTTTTTGGATAATAAAATTTCAATTATTCAAAAGTTTATTCTCTTGTTCTAGTCTTTTCGCTTCTTGTCTCTACTTTCTAACATGACCCAATCCGATCTAAGTTAAAACCACTAGTCACACTTGGACCTAGAGAATCACGACTATATACTAATCACTCTACCGGACTCCTACGAGTTGAATCACATAGGTAATCTTACATTCTCCCACTTGATTCAACAGATGAGAGTTCCTCTTATCATTTAGAAAATAATTTATAGGTTCTATAAAATAACTAGACTCATAGGGTGATAGTGAACAACAAGAAAAATCGTATGGCCATACAAACTAACATAAAATAACGGTGACTCCTGGCCCAAACCTTATGTGACATATTATACTTGTATAGGACGTTACAACTACATGAACTGTGGCGGTTGTATCTAAATGGCGGATATTTCCCTTCCACAATCGCAATGTAATCATAAAACCCTACCAAGTGCTTTATGTGGTGTCAATCCTTATGAGTGGATATTCTCACTCTTTAATGCAATATAATATCTTTATCATTACTTTAGTGTGCCCAAAGAGAAAAGGAAAACTGAAGATAGTGCATTAATCAAAAGGAGAGCTACAATGAAAAGCCATGACTACTCAACCATCAAATGAGTCCACAAGCCACATTCTTTCAACATGACCTTTAAACAACTTAGGTGGTAGCCCCTTGGTCATGGGATCTGCTATCATGAGCAGTGTGTCTATATGCTCAATGATGATTTTGCTCTCCCTCGCATTCTCTCTAACACCAAAAACTTTATATCAATGTGTTTGCTGCGACTCTCACTTTTATTGTTCTTAGAAAAGAACACTGCTGCAGTATTGTCACATAGAAGCTTCATTGGCTTAGGAACTATATCCATCACCCTAAGCCCTAAAGAAAAATTCTTCAGTCATAACGCTTGCTTAGTTGCTTCATAACATGCAATAAATTCTGCCTCCATGGTCAAGGATGCAATAAGAGTTTGCTTGGTACTCTTTCGAGCCACTGCACCACTAGCCAACATAAAAATGTAGCCAGAAGTGGATTTCCTCGAATCTTGGCAGCCAGCAAAGTCTGCATCTGTGTATCTGACCAAGTATAGATGTTCAGACTCTCTATATGTAAGCATGTAGTCTTTGTCCCCTGGAGATATCACATAACTTTCCTGGCAGCTGTCCAGTGCTCTATCCCAGGATTACTTTGATATCTTCCCAACATCCCTACGACGAAAGCAATGTCTGGTCTAGTGCAAACCTCTAAATAGACCAAACTGCTGACTGTTGACGCATATGGAATGTTTTTCATGGATTCCAATTCCAGAGAGTTTTTGGGACATTGTGACAAACTAAATTTGTCACCCTTCACAATAGGAGCTATTGAGCTAGAACAATTTTTCAGATTGAATCTTTCCAGAATTTGTGATATAGGCCTTCTGAGATAACCCCAAGATCCTTCTGGATCTATCTCTATGTATCTCAATTCCTATAACATAGGAAGCCTCCCCTAAATCTTTTATATCAAAATTCTGAGAGAGAAATTGTTTAGTCTCCCATATTATTCCCAAATTGTTACTTGCTAGCAAAATATCATCAACATATAGGACTAAAAATATGAATCTGCTCCCACTGACCTTAATGTATATGCATTGATCCACAATATTTTCCTCAAATCCAAATGAGGTAATAACATTCTGGAACCTTATATATCACTGTCGTGAGGCTTGTTTAAGCCCATATATTGATTTCTTTAGTTTGCATGCAAGGTTAAGGCCTTTCTCTGAAATGAAACCTACAGGCTGACTCATGTATACTTCCTCTTCTAGTTCCCCGTTTAAGAATGCTGTTTTGACATCCATTTGATGTAGCTCAAGGTCAAAATGAGCTACGAGGGTCATGATAATCCTTAGTGAGTCCTTCTTTGATACCGGAGAGAAGGTGTCATGGTAATATATGCCCTCCTTTTGAAGGAACCCTTTGGCAACAAGTCTTGCCTTGTATCGTTCGATGTTACCAGAGGTATCAACTTTTGTCTTGTAGACCCATTTGGAACCTACAACCCGAAAACCTTCTAGTAATTCTACTAGATCTCATACTTGATTGTTTGTCATTGAGTTAATTCATCCTCCATAGCTTCATACCATTTTTCAGAAACTGTGCGTCTAACGGCCTCTAAAAGGTGATGGGGTCTTGATTGAGTCCAGACCTGTAGTCGGTCTCTTGTAAATATACAACGTAATCAGCTGGAATAGCTGACCTTTTGAATCTTGAAGATCTCTGAAGATTTGATTGATCTAATGGTTGTGGTGCAGTATCCACTGGTGGTGGTTCCTGAATGACTAGTTCACTGGCCACATCTTCATGAGAGCTCTGAATAGGAGGATCATTGATCACTTCTTCATAAGTTGGGATCTGAATAGGTAGGTGTTGAGCCACAACAGGTATAAGCCCACCAGATTCAACGCCACTACCTGAAGGTGCAGTCTCCTGCACCTGCACCTCTTCTATCCCAACATTATGAGTACATCTCTCATCATGATTAGATTCCTCAAGAAATCTGGCATTCCTGGCTTCTACTACTTTAAGCGTGTGAGAGGGACAATAAAATCTAAAACCCTTGGATTTTTCTGCATAGCCAATGAAGAAACTACTAACTGTCCTTGGGTCCAATTTCTTTTCATGTGGGTTGTACACCATAACCTCTACTTGACAGCCCCATATGTGCACATGATTCAAACTGGGCTTCCAAACATTCCATAGCTCAAAAGGTGTTTTAGGAACCGACTTGGATGGAACCCTGTTTAAGACGTACACGACCGTTTTCAAGGCTTCACTCCACATGCGAGGAGGGAGAGATGAGACACTTGTCATGCTCCTTACCATATCCATCAAGGTATGATTCCTTCTTTCGGTTACACCATTTTGTTGTGGTGTGCCAGGTGTCGTGTATTGAGCTATGATTCCATGTTCTTGAAGGAATCTAGCGAATGGACCAGGTCTTTGGCTTCCTTCTATAAACCTACCATAATATTCACCACCCCTTTCAGATCTCACGATTTTGATACTCAAGCCAGACTGTTTCTCTACCTCTCCCTTATAGACCTTGAAAGCATCGAGTGCTTCAGATTTATCATTTAGGAGGTATAAATACATGTATCTTGTAAAATCGTCGATGAAAGTAATGAAATACTTTTGATCATTCATACAATGAGTGGTAAATGGGTCCACATATATTAGTGTGAATTAGCATTAGTTTTGAATCGCTTCTTGTAGCTCCTTTACTGGACTTGCTAGTATGCTTTCCCTTTATGCATGCTCTGCAAGTTCCAAAATCAGTGAAATCAAGTGTCTGAATGACACCTTCCTTCACTGATTTTTTAAGGTGCTCTATGGAGATGTGCCCCAATCTCCTATGTCATAAGCTAGATGAGTTGTTGTTTTTTCACATTGATATAACTACTATTGTAGAACCCGAATCAATCCACCACGTGTTATGAAAATTATGAGAATTTACAAATTTGATTCATAACACACTAAAGATGTCATACCTCCAGTTTTAGTGAGTCATGCTTTGTACTTATGGCATTCCTTCTTCATGTGACCATTTTTCTTGCAGAAAAAACAAGTTGATAGCTTGAGTTGTCTGGTTTCTTTATGGAACCTGTTATCCCTTTGCCTTTATTTTGAGTCGCCCTTAGGTTTTGAGGACTACCCTTTCTTGTGTGACACAAGATTCACCAATTCCAATTTCTCCTGCTTCAGCCTGCCTTGCTCTTGAACACAGATGTTCAATAGCTCATTCACCGACCATTTTTCCTTATGTGTCATATAAGATACCTTAAGTGCGGTGTAGTCAGCGGGCAATGAAGTCAGAATAAAGTGGACCAAAAAAGACTCTGAAAAGTCGACATCTAAAGCCTTCAGCTGAGAAGCTATGTCTCACATCTCCATAATGTGTCCTCTTATGCTTTCTATTCCTTTAAGCTTCATGGAACAGAGCTTTGCTATTAGGGTGCTGGCCTGAGCTTTATCTGAGCTGACGAACTGTTCATCAATGGCCCCCATCAGTTCTTTAGCAGTTCTGCATTCGGGGATAGATCCTCTTATGCTCTGACTGACGTGGGTCTTGATTACCAGTATACTGAGACGATTGGATCTTTCCCATCGCTCGTACAAGGTACGGTCAACTGGTGTGCTCTCCGTCGTGGGGAGAGCTGGCTCCTCAGTTTGAAGAGCCAGATCTAAATCCATTACACCCTAAGGCTAGAAGTACCTTATCTTTCCATATCTTATAATTATCACCGGAAAGAGTGGGGATGAATTGAGTTGGGTCGATAACAGTGTTAAAAACTGCAAGAAAAATATAAGACGCATGCTTACAATTAATTATTAAAAGCAACGAAAAAACTAAAAGGCAATGGGCATTATGAAAGACTTTATTTAACAATTAACTCACGTTAATTGTTAATGATAAGAATCCAGTCTCCTTTGGGCAAAGACTGCTATCGCATTGGATTTTATCTCACTTTATTTATATATATCTAGGAATGAATATACCAAGATTAATGGAAACTCATACCTGTGGGCATAGAGATCGGTTGATCTTGGTATATGCCTCCTACTATAAGCCAATTAAAATTCTACAATGGTATTTATTACTTCCCTGTAGGGTCAGGTAACAAGTAACACAAGAACATAATTGCAATGTGCAAAAATTAGATCGAGTGATTTGAACACACCCCATGATGAGTTCCCTGTAAATCACTTTATCGGGCTTATCAGGATGCTTTGGCTACTCCTGAGAAACTCGATAAACATTATTCTAATGAGTGCACTAGAGACATTGGAAGCTCAAAACCAAAGAACCGAATCTAATCACCAAACAAGGCCTCCATGAACTGTAACTCTGCAACGTCCAAAACTTGATGTTGAAGTGTTCCCTCCAGTCTTTATCCTTGCACCTCCATCGCCATGGGAAAGCCAAATCTCAGCACAAGAGTGCTTCCAAAAGCACATGATGCCGGCGAGTATGGTGATTGGATTCGGGTCAAGAGTGCGAGATTGTTCGTTGCCATAAAAAATTACATTCCAAATGTAGAAATAATATTACATAGCCATGAAAAAATATTACATCCATCACAGAAATTGGCAACGAAAAACCACCACAATCTCTAACCACAACGTTGAGCAACCAAACAAGAAAATTATGTTGTTTTGGAAGAAATCGCCACATAGATTTTTAAAAAGAAAAAACAGCACAATTTTGGGAAGAAATCATCTTAGATTTTGGAAAAACACATCACGATTTTGGAAGAAATCATCTCAGATTTTGGTGAAAAATCGGATGGAAACCCTATATGAAGCTCTGATACCAAATGTAAGAGCACAAAACTGGATCTAGGGCAAACCTAGATCGCAGCGGAAGAAACAGAGAACAGATATAGGGATTATTATACCTCCTGCCATTAGGGCAAAACCTAGGAGCAAACTTGCTGGAAACCGACCGGATCTGAAAATCGACGCCGCCGCCTTGCTGGAGTATGGCAGCAGCTTGCTGCTCCTGGCGGTGGCGGCTTTGCTAGAGGGCCGGCGGTAATGGCATTGCCTGAGGCCGGCGATGCCGAGCACTGGTCGAATCGAGAATGGCGACGGGATCTGGAAGGTTAACCCGTCGCTGGAAAACGATGCGGTGGAGCGGCTCGACGGCGGACGACTGCTTTGCCGGAGACGAGGGCTGGCATGTAGCTCTGACAGGATAGTGACGCGCGGCATCGTAATCGGGGAAAACCCTAAATCGCAACTCGCGACTGGCAGCCTCTCGGCTTTTGGATGTTGGGGAAGAGATGAACCAGATGATAAAAATATTTGGGGTTTTTTATCCCTTATATACCCCACATCCAGGGCTTCAATTAAAAACCCTGAACGATCGGGGCCATCAATCCTCCCATCTAAGGATCTTGACCAAATCCGATCTAAGTTAAAACCACTCGTCACACTTGGACCTAGAGAGTCACGACTATATACTAATCACACTACCTGACTCATACGAGTTGAATCACATAGGTAATCTTACATTTTTGGCTTCGACGTCTACTCTGTGATCTTGGTGTGTCGATATCCAGACTCACTCCCTTATTCTGTGATAATCAAAGTGCTATACAAATTGCCTCCAACCCGGTGTTTCATGAACGGACGAAACACATCGAGATTGATTGTCACTTCACTCACCAAGAGTTCCTCGCCAACACTATCTCTCTACCGTTCATTGCCTCTGGAGAACAAATTGCGGACTTCCCCACCAAGTCACTTACAGTTGCAAGATTCCGATATCTCATTAGCGAACTCTCGGTTCATGATCAACCATGAGTTTGAGGGGAGATGTTAATATTAAATGTAATTAATTATTTATTTACTTTAGTCCCGCGCCGCCGTGGTGCTTTCTGCCTCTCCTCTTCTTCTATATGACCCCAATGATCCTCCTTTTACACATCAATACAAATACTTCGTTACTTCTAACAGAAATATTTAGGGTGACGATGAATCAATTGTAAGGTTGCAATTTTCTTGTAGTGAGGATGAATCAATTGTAAGGTTGCAACGAACAGCGGCCACGATCAAGCATTTTCGCAAATACAGCGTGTCACGAACTCGGCCGAAGGCGCAAATTCCCCATTTTACCCCCAATCACTACCCTTCCAATCCCAGCCACTTCACATGATGTTTACAACATTGACAAATGCCAGCAAGGCCCAATTGTGAGTTCGTGGGTCCCACCCATGGCCGTTGACTCTGCCCAACCACTCTTCCATTTCCAACTGCAACCTGTTTTCTCTTTAGGTCAACCCCCCGGACCCACCTCCAGGTCGCAGTTAATTAACTTTTTGTCGTTGTTACTGTCAACTTCAAAAAAACCAAAATAAATAAAACAAAAAAAATAGATTAGTCAACGCCCACGTGGAGGTTAAAGTAAATATAATATATTTAGGATAAATCTATATGTACCTAAAAATTATCGAAATACAACAAAAAGTGGGGTTCACACCCCTATTTCCATTAAAAAAAACCCCGACTTGCAGAGTTTGGAATAGTAGTCGGATGTTTTTGTTATGGAAATAGTGGTGTGGGGCCCACTTTTTATGATATTTAGGTAAATTTTAGGTGTGTGTAGAATTATCCATATATTTATATGCATGTTTCCACAAGTGTGGTTGTTGCTCTCAGTGAGCAAAAGAACTAGACAATGTTGCCTTACTATAATAAATATAAATAAGGGTTATTTACTGGAACCTCCCCTCGAAGTTTGCATAATTACAGCTTGCACCCCTGTAACTTTCAAAATTACTAAAACTACCCCTCATTGTTTCCATTTGATAACATCCATGTACAAAAGTATCCCCTTGGAGTGTAAATCTGTCGTTATAAAATGTAAATATTAAAGGGTGTAATTGAAATTTCAAAAGTTAGAGGGGTGCAAGTTGTAATTACGTAAACTTCGAGGTGAGGTCCCGGTAAATAACCCTAAATATATATATATATATAATAGAAGAGATTTGTCTCATTACATATTCTTTTGGATAATATGGTAACTAATATTGAATTATATATATCAACTAGGTTAGTAGTAATAATGTAATTCAATCTTCAAGCGTACAAGCTGAGTAATATTTTCACTTCTACCACCACGAGTGCTTCTCATAATTGAGGGATTCTGTTATTTGCAGTCCAAATTTTCTATAAATAATGGGGTACCCATCTTTCCCTTACTATAATAAATATAGTAGAAGTCACTAGGTTGATTACATGTTCTATTGGATAATATGGTAACTAATATTGAATTTTATATATATCCACTAGGTTAGTAAATATTGGGATACCTATCTTTCCCTTACTATAATAAATGTAATAGAAGAGATTAGGCTGATTACATGTTCTTTTGGATAATATGATAGCTAATAGACAATTATATCTATCCACTAGGTTAGTGGTAATAATGTTGTTCTTGAAGCGCACCCGCTGAATAGTAATACATATGTCAATGATATAAATGTTCGACTCTAATTTCTTTAGTCAGTTTGGAACCTAGGTTCTCAGTCATAATTTAGGCTCCGTTTGCATGGGCGGTGGTGGTCATGAAAATTCTTTTAAAGTTCCCGGAAAAAAAGTATTTCTGAAGAACCCTTATGAGTCTATTTATAGGTCTCTGAGTTTGAACTGTCAATAACCAAACTGAAACGACATAAAATTACCAAAATACCCTTGGTCGGGTCTCCCAACAACCAAACTCCGCTGTTCTGAAGGGTTATATGCAGACCACCGAGGGCAAAAGCGTAAAATCACCTAGGGCTAAAAAGGTGAACTACCTTCCAACTGAACCGGCGCTCGGCGAGAGCACCGTCTCGCGGGCGAGAGCTCCTACCTATGGGACTCGTCTCGCCTAGCGAGGCTCTCCCCTGAGCTGTTGGGCCCTCTCTCTGGGTCCGTCTCGCCTGAAAAGGCTCTCGCCTGAGCCACTGGGGTCCTCTCGCCTAGCGAGCCGGCCTTAACCCGGCGAGTAGCCCTTTTCCTGGGACCCACTCGCCAGTGAGTAGGCTTCTGTCAAAGAGCCCCTCTTGCCCTACCTTCCCCTCTCTTCGAAACCAAACTGTTCCCACGAGCTCGAGGTTGTACACCATTGGTAAGGGGCAGCTGTTGAATGGGTTGTACACCATTGATAAGGGGCTGCGATTAGTAAATTTCTCATTATGAGGAGTTCTCATATTGGTGGGAGTGGGAGGTTCCAAAAAAACCCACTATCAGAATCCCCATAGTGGAGGAGGATTCGAATCGCCGAAGCCGACCAGCCCACATGGGGTTGTATGCTACCACACTCGGTAGTGAGCGTGTAGTGAGCACGAAGGTGCTCTGAGCGTTATGAGTGGTAGTTGGCACAGTAGTGGGTGCGCCGATGTGCACATTGTTAAAATCTTTATCTTTAATAAAAAAAATGTATTTTTCTCGTCGCTCGTAAATCTTTCTTACTAATTTAAAAAGAAAAATATCTTTGTAAAAAATCTTTGCAAAACCAAAAGAAATATTTTCTTCGAAAAATAGCTAGGCTCGTATTAGCTAGCATTTTTTTCTTTAAATTAGCAAAAAAAATTTAGCTAATTGGTAAGAAATTAATTTGACGTCTTGCTAATCAATTTTTTTCTTGTAGTGACCTTGCCGCGCCATAAATCTTCATTGGCGTTTGTCACCGCCCTCCTCCAATTGCCACCCTACCGAAACCAAACACGAGAGCCAACTGAGACTTCGTTTGGCGTGGTGGTAGCGATCGTGAACACGCGGTGGTCATAACCGTCGTTCGTGAACGTCTGGCCTCACCTAAAATAATTAATGCATTTTATGCTCAAAACTAGTTTACTTTCTTGACAACGGTCATAACTTTTGTTTTGTCAAACATACATTCTATGATAATGATATTTTTTGACCAAATCCAGCAGAGCAAATAAACTGTGCAAACGAAGCCAGATCCTAAACCCTGAACCTAAAACAATGTTAGCCATTCTTATTTTACCCTCCTAATAAAAAAAATGATTGATTCAATCCGGACGAATAATATTTTGGATACGCTACGCGTATATCCAACATATATGCGTGGCCTACCTAAAAAATGCATTTTTAGCCTTGATATAAAGATTTTTTTATAAAAAAATTTATAAGATATTAGTTAAATATTTTGTTTTAATCTTTTAATATCCTATTTATGTATTAAAAAGTCTTTTAAAAAATAACTTCCGGCCATAATGTTAAAATCCGACCGGATCTTTTTTTTCCTTCTTAAATGACTATAATGTGTATCGTCCGATAGCTAATCCGTTGGTTGACAGATCACGCGTATATGTTGGATATACGCACACCGTGCCCATCGAGAAGGGCGATTATTTGAGGGCTTCATGGACAATTCTAGACACACATAATTTTGCATAGACACATTATACAATCACGGGCTCAATTTAAAAGTCAACCCTTTTATTATAACTAGTTGAGTGCCCAATAATGCAAAAAAGTAGGTTGAGGTTGAATAATGACCAAGGAAAATAATGCCCAAAATTCTATGCAATATTACAAACAGACCCACCATATCAATAGGTAGTTGTTATTAGCAAATCGTATTTGTCTATTCACATATTTAGGCTCCGTTTGGCATGGTGGTGGCGGTCGTAAACGTATGGGTTAAAGCGTCATTCGTTAAGGATCGTCTAACAAATATCATTTAAGGGTTTAAGATTTAGGGTTTAGGGTTTAAAGCGTCATTCGTTAAGGATCATCTAATAAATATCATCTGTTTGAACATAAAAGTGGATGAAGATTCTTTGGTGAGAATTAGCGAATGACAATTTAATCCCGCATGTTCATGACCGTCACCACCGTGCCAAACAGAGCCTTAGTCTATTCGCAGCTCTAAAGGAAGTAAAATTTGTTTTTCACAAATATTTTTATTTGTTAATCGCTATGTTAGTACGAAAAAATTCAAAAAAAAAATTTGGTCAACCTCTTCGCCTTCCACATCACATGGAGAGAGTAACCTAGCTATCTAAATCTTCACAGACAAATAGAAATTGCATGAGCAATGAAGAAAACGTCTTTCTTCCTCAACTCGTCTTTATCTGCACACTCATTTTACGAATCACGATCTGCGCGCACATTGTAGTGCTCAGAAGATCGTCGGAGTTGTTCCTTCGTTTTCGGGCCCTGCTCAGGAGAACGAAGACATCGATTGCTAATGATTAGAATTCGTCTGCGAATAACAGTTTGTAAACAAAAAAAAAGTAAAAAAATGGTCTACGGGTAGACATTTATGATCTGCGAATAACAACTGCATATTAATAATATGCAACAAGGGCAGTTTTGTCTTATAAGATGGTTTATTCCTCATTGCAGGCTTTACACCCTTTAAAAGCCTTACATGATGATTACATGAAGGCCGGTAATAGCTACACTCATTTTATGAAACTGCGTTTGACGCGGCTTATCGCAGCTTATTTACTCAGGTAAGGTTGGACAAAAACGTCATTGTCATAAAATGTATGTTTGGTATGACAAATGTTACTACCGTTATAAAAAAAATTAGTTTGGGTCATAAGATTTTGGTATAACAATGACATTTCTGTCCAACCTCACCGGAGCAAGTAAATTACGATAAGCCGCGCCAAACGCAGTCTGAAGCATGATCCATGCATAAATTGAAGTGCTCAAGAGAACAAAGACATTGATTGCTCAAGATCAAAAATGGTTTGCGAATAAAGTTGTCTGAATTCAAATAAAATGAAAAAAAAAAGTTGTGACATTTATAATCTACGAGTAACAATTGTCAATTAATAATAAGCAATGAGGGCATTTTTGTCTTATAAGATATTTTATTCCTCATTAATTGCAGGCTTCACACCCTTTAAAAGCTACACACAACTAGCATGCATTTCTCCAAATTCAATGGAGGAGAATATGAATGAGGGGGAGGTGAGTTTACTCCGCAGATTACAACTACTCGGCGGCTACGATGATCTGCTCATCCCGCCGTCGAATTTGAGCAAGCAAGACTCGTCTTCTCCGCACAATCTATTCTCAAAGGCGCGTATCGGCCCGTTGATATGCGAAGTCGAGACCGCAATGTCGATGGGTGGCAGCAATGGAGAGGAAAGCTACACCAGCTATAGTCCTCCAGTGTATACATGCTTGCTTTGCTTCCATCTTCTATAGTTTGCTCATTGCATGAATTGCTAAGAAGAAAATACATGCATTCTTTTTTTAGGACTTCAATTCCTGCAGGGAAGAGCTTCAGTTCTAAGATGGAAAACAAATACACTCTCAGAATTAAGACTTGTGGGAATGGAATTGGAGATGATGGTTACAAGTGGAGGAAATATGGTCAGAAATCTATCAAAAACAACCCAAATCCAAGGTACTTATACGCTATAGGCTCCGTTTGGTGCGCGGCAGCGGTCACGAACGCAGTGATTATGAACTGTCGTTCTTGAACGCTCAACCTCACTCGAGTATCTTTATTCACTTTTATGTTTAAAACTTGTTATCTTTTCTTGGTAGTGGACATAACTTGGGGTGTTCACGAACTGAATCGAATCGAATAACTCTTCTAACGAATTCAAATTTGACATTAAATGCAGAGAATCGGATTCGGATTTGTTCGAATATTGGACATCGGATTCGGATTCGGGTTCGTCATGAAATGTTAGATTCGAATTTGAGTTCGAATGCATATTCGAATCAATTTGAATTTTATAGTATTTAATTGTATATAATGTTAAAATATGTTTATATTTAATTCTGCATATTAATTTTATTTAATTAAACATTCTGGTATTCGCGAACTATTCACGAATCGTTCGAACAAGAATAAAATTATTGGGATTCGGATTCGAAAACTATTTGAATCTGAATTAAGATTTGAATTCAAAAAATTCGAATTTTAATCGAATATTCACGAATCGAATCCTGAATTATTCACGCACTATATTATTTATGAACAACTCTAGTCATAACCACTATCTTGCCAAACATGCATTGTATGTTGATGACGCATTTTTCCAAACTCATGGGAGCAGAAAAGCTGCATCATATTGAGGAGCCATAAATTACGGACCCGGGGGAGGTAAAGTGCAAAAGTGCACTTTACCGTGAAGTGCGGGCATCCAAAGGTCCGCGTTGGATGCACGCACACATCTCAAAGCGTGATGAGATGCATTCGCTTTGAGATGTGTGCGGGCATCCACACGAGTCGTTGGATGTCTGCACTTTACCGTAAAGTGCAGGGATGCACTTTACTCCCCTCAGATCCCATAAATTACAGCTTCAGGAACAGAATGATTGACAATTAACTTCAGCAATGTTCCAGCTTTGTATATATATTTAGATACACACACTCGCGACGACGGTGCTCTGGACGGCGGCGGGATACTGACGGTGGCATGCAATCCAGTCCCCGACAGCTTCCTCCGATGGCTTGCCCTTGTTGCCGTCAATCTCCACGTTGCATTTTCTTTTCCATGTTTTCCACTAATCAAAATCGATCAAACAGCTTGACTACGTTTTCGCCTGTGTCCATCTCCTCAGGCTTGGACTGTCGGGGGCCTATTTTCCAGTGATATCTCACATCCTCACTGCAGGATGTTTTGGCACCTAGGCTCTGTTTGGCGGTCGTGAACGCGATGATTATGAACCATCGTTCGTGAATGTCCGATGACCTCGCCTAATAAACTTCAACTAGTTTTCTTTTCTCGGTGACGGTCATAACCACCGTCATGTCAAACATACATTTTATGATGGTGACGTTTTTGGTCAAACTCATCAGAGCAAATAAGTCATGTCAAAGGAACCCCTGTCGAAGCAACAACCACCCCCCTCTCGCCCGCTTGCTTATGCAAATATTGTCTCTACTTCTACTTTCAAGCACAGATCTAGATATGTAATTAGTGCTTTTGTATAAGAGGTGGTATAATGAGTGAAAACAGCTCTGTGTAAGGGTAGAAAATATATGAAATAGCATCAAGTATAACTTCCACTGTTCCTCTTTCTGAATTTGTTTGCATATAAGCTCTAACATTGGTATCAGAGGTAGGTTATACGCTTAGAGAGAGGACATACATATCCGTTATTATCAGATAGTGAGTAACATCTTCAAGAAGTCTAATTAAGTGTACATTGGCGACCACCCCTTCACTTACCCCTTCAAATTTTGTATATTCTCAAACTGGTGTGTCAATTTTAAAGATTACTGTCTTTGGCAAGTCCAAATGAGGACTTTGTCACAATCTCAAGGATTGTGGGCTCTTGTCACTGATGGATTTCAAAAATCAACAATAAAAAACCCATTAAATACATGGGATGTTGCAGCTACAAAAGAGCATACAACAAGGAGTGAGTAGAGCAATATTCTCATGCATCATTATAGCAAACACTGCATAAGAAGCTTGGAAAGCATTGTAAACAGAGTATGAAGGAAATGAAAATAATAGTAACTATTAATTTACAAGCTGCTTGGACAGAGTTTGACAACATGCATATGAACCAAGGTGAGTCTACCTCATCATTCTTTTCGCGTATCAGTATTATGGTAAACAATATATGAACTTTAGGAGATGTTATAGAAGAACGTAAAATAGTGGCAAAAGTTCTATGAAGGTTACCTCAAAAATTCAATTATATAGTAACAACAATAAAGAAATCAAAGGATCTTAGTGTGTATTCCTTCCTTAGTAGAGCTAAGAGGTTTTCTTCAAGCTCATGAAGAGAGATTCAATATCAGTACTGAATATCCTCAAGAGCAAGCCTTACAATCAAGATGACTAACTAAAAAGGAAAATTATCATCCAAGTTAAGATGAAAAAGTGTTAAATGTCACCACCTCATCTGGAACTCTCTCCAAAATTCAATTGAGTCTGCTTTCTCCAATCCACTTGACCCTTCATCCGGCAGTATACGATGTTCATGAGTTTGCAGGGAGCCCACTAGTTCATCGATAGTCACCTGAGTAAGGTTATTCGACTCTTCTATCATCATTATAAAAGAAGAGAGCTTTCTTGTCTCTCTTCTTTGCCTCTCTAAGTGTCGTCCTCTGTGCATTAGTAAATGTCGCCTCTTGTTCAGTGGTTGGCTCTGCATAGTCATCTTCCACTATAATCCAAAGCTCCTTTGATGCTAGCAACACACTCATCTGGATGCTCTTGTTCTCGTAGTTTATTTTAGTCAGCCTGGGTACTTGGGATGGAAGAACATTTGCCTTCTCACTCACGACAAACACTTCCCCTCTTCAACTTTTCAGAGTCACTTCCATGGTTCAGAACAACCCTCTTATACCACTATTGGAAGCATAAACACTAAACACAAGAAAGTACAAGAGAAATAGCTTTTACTATTTCTTAAACAAAAAATTACAACTTCAAACAGTTACAAGCTACCCGACAGGGTATTACAACTTCACACACACACAAACTACCCAAAGTGGGTATTACAACATCACACACAAACCACTTCTAACCGCGGAGATTGCACACTTGATCACCTATCCTCCTGCCGGAGGTCGCCAAAAGGCTTTTGCCAACTTCTAGCCGCCTATCCACAGATACCGCCAACGCTAATCTTACCACCGCTCGCTAGACTCACGGTCTGCCAAGTGCTAATCGCGAACTTCTTATCAAGGTTACCCCTGCTGCTTACCTCCACCTCTTACCGCAGTTACCGTTGCGAACAGCTAATCGCAAACCTTTTTTGTTAGTCGCGAATTGCCAACTGCAACCTTTCTTCAGAACTGTTGTTCCATGGAAATGAAAGGGTTTTGAACCCCTATTTATAGCAAAAAAATAATAGAAAAACCTAAAAAATATTTAATATTTCTAACATTATCTAGAAAGTTTTTATTTATTATTTAGGGTTTAGGGTCTAAAGCAGCAATTAATCTTGTTACTTTAACATCAATTTTCATTTTCTTTGTGTGTAAAGCAGGAGTTACTACAAATGCACAAAACCAATGTGTAATGCAAAGAGACAAGTTGAGAGATCAACTGAAGATCCAGAAACAGTCATCATCACATATGAAGGACTCCACCTGCATTATACCTACTCGCATTTCGTCCTCTCGCAACCTCATAACCATGATCAGATCTTCACTCCCAATTCACATCAAACTAAGAAGAGATCCAAAACACAATCTGCAGCATCTGAAGAAGCTGAACAAATGCAACAAATGGAGGTGTCTATGATTACTGAAGCTGCTGGTCATCAACATTACAATCTTTTCAAGGTTGCTGACATTAACATTACTGAAAGTTCATCCTTACATGAAATCATGCAGCATGACCCCCCGCCTTATAACTTTGGGCATTGTTCGCAAGGCCTACTTGAAGATATCGTGCCGTTGCTAGTGCGAAAGCCATCGTGCAGCAGCACAACAACCTCACATAATCAATGTTGCAGTTTCTCTCAATCATCCTTGCCTTTTGACTCCCCCTCCTTATCTCCAGCCATTAACCAATTTGATGCTGGCATACTTTCTAGCATTCTGTAAGAGGGAGGCTGTCACAAATATGATGGGTTCATGTAATGTAATAGTATAAAACTTTTATATATAGCATGTCTATCTATCTATCTAAAGAATAGATATTGGAGAAAGCTTAAGAAAATCTAAAGAATATATAATGTTTCTTTTCTCAGTATTCAATGCACCAAGGATATTAAAATTAACACGACAAACGCCCTTGTTAAGGCCGACATGGACATTTCAATGGGGGCACATTCATCACTTCGAAGTGTAATCGAATGAACATTTAGTGTTTGAAAACAAAAGCGGTGCATTCAGCGAAATATATCACAATACACTTTACGAAATCGGTACTCAATTGTAGTGGCTCTGTAGCTTATCTATTTTATTAACATATTTTTATTATATTTATATTATGATTGAGTTAGTTTATCATAAATAAACACACAAGCCTTTATCCCACTATAGTGGGGTCGGCTATATGGATCCTTTGTCGCCATTGTGCCCTATCTTTTGTCATAATCTCACTAATGCCTAAGTACATCATGTCATTCTTTATAGTTTCATTCCAAGTCTTTATTGGTCCACCCCTCCCTCGTCTAACATGCCTAGTGATTAGACTCTCACAAAGCCTAAAAGGTGCAAACAATAAACACACAGTATCATTCTAAAAATATTAAAACACAAATTCTCTAAAGAGTCTGCAGCTTCTTCATCAATGCTTTCCTAACAGCTCTATTCTCACCACAGATTTCCCACCACCAGCTTCTCACCATCAATAGCTACCACAAGCAGAGCCTAAACCGGGGGCTAGCGAAAGCTTGGCAGTTGAACACTCTCGTTAGCAAAGTTGTGTGCACGAGAATATTATAAGACCTAAAATTTCCTATAAATTTAAATGCATTTTGAATAGTTTTACTTCATGAAAAGACTATTTTGGAAGACCCAACATTATAGCTTAAAAAGAGTGCTTCCTTTACAGCATAGGGATGCATGTTTATGACTGCAGTTGTCATTTGACAATAGAACACAACTCTACAAAGAAAAGATGCTAGATTAAACCCTCTCTAATACAATATTAAGGCTATTATCTATCTACCAGTAGTCATTGCAAGAACAAAGCCCATGCTTGAACTGATGAAACCTACTCCTATCCCTTAGAATAATTTCCCTCCCCTCCAACTTGGATATAACCTTAAACGCCTCGTGACAGTCATCGCAGACTCTCAAATTCTTCACAATCCTTATCGTCTCCCCTCCCACGGTGCTGATGAGCCCAAATACGAGAGCAAGCTTTTCGCTGTGCATCAAAATGGCATCTTCCTTCTCCTCATCACCAACACTATGACTCACCACTCCGGTGTTGGGCACGTACCCGGCTAACTTCATCTTCTTCCTCAGCTCACCAAGCCGGGAATATATCTCTTGCGATCGAGGATTCGATCGGTCTCCCATGAAAAACTCGTAGACGACATGATCCACCTCGATCCAGCTGCAACCCGGCGTCTTCGTCACTCGCTTCTTGCGCATCTTCATCCTGCATTCCGCGGCCTCCTCCAGTCTGCCCACGGACGTATACACGGTGGACAAGTAAACATAGCTGCCAGAGTGCTCTGAATCGAGCTGAAGGATCCGCCTAACCACTCGTTCACCCCGCTCGATATCTTTGTAGATTCTACAGCCGCCGAGCAGAGCTCCCCAGACTATAACATTCGGCTGAATGGTCATGGAAGCAATCAGATCCTCGGCCTCGTTCAACCGTCCTGCACGACTCAGAAGATCCACCATGCATCCGTAGTGCTCCACTGTGGGAGGGATGAAGAACTCCTCCCTCATCAGTCGGAAATACTCGAGTCCGGCATCAACCAGGCCGGAGTGGGTGCATGCCGATAGGATTCCCATGAAGGTGATTTCATTCGGCGGCTCTGTTCCTCGATGCAGCATCTCATTGAAAGCGGACATTGCTTCTTCCGCGTGGCCGAACATGGCCAGTCCGGAGATGATTATGCTCCACGAGATGACGTCTTTCTCGTGCAGTTCGTCAAACACTTTTCTCGCTTCTATAATGCAGCCGCACTTTGCGTACATGTCGGCGAGGGCATTGCCCAGAAAGAGGGTTAACTCTACGGCATTCCGATCGATGTAACTATGGATCCATCGGCCAGAATCCAGGGCGCCCAAGTGAGCGCAGGCTGAGAGAACGCTTACGAGCGTGGCCGGGTTCGGTCGGAGGCTGCGTGATTGCAGCATCGCGCGAAAAAGCTTCAACGAGTCTGAGAATTTTTCGTTCTGTGCGTAGCCGGAAATCATGGCATTCCAGACCACAATATTTTTCTGAGGCATTTGATCGAACAGGTGTCGAGCGGCGCTCGTGTCGCCGGATTTGGCATGGCAAGATATCATGGCCGACCAGGTCACCAAGGTTCTAATTGGCATTTCGTCGAACATCTTCCGTGCAGCCCCGACGTCTCCGCGCAAGGAGAAGCCGCTGATGAGAGTGTTCCACGAGACGACGTCTTTGAGCAGCATTTCGTCGAACAGGCGGCGGGCGAGCACCGGGCGGCCGAATTTGAAGTACATGTCGACGAGGGAATTGGCGACGAAGAGGTTGGAGGCGATGCCGCGGGCGACAACGAAGGCGTGCGAGGCTTCGCCGGAAGAGGCGGCGGCAAGCGCGGCGCAGCATTTGAGGATGGAGGTGAAGGAGAACTCGTCGGGGAGGAGGCGGGGGCGGAGGAGGAGGAGGGAATTGAAGCGGGCGAGGGCGAGAGCGTAGAGGCGATTGTCGGCGAGGGCTTTGAGGCGGGAGTTCCAGGCGGCGAGGTTGGGATCGGGGAGGAGGGAGAATATGAGGTCGGCGTGGCGGGGGTTGCCGTGTGATGCGGCGGCGGAGATGAGCTTGACGGCGACGAGATTGGGGTCGATGAGGGAGGATGGAGGCGGATCGGTGATGAGGATGGATTGCAGCTGGAGGAGCTGCTTCATCGTGAGATCGCCGGAGCATTTCAATAGAAGAGTGGTGGCGTCGACTCTAATGCGGCGGCGGAGTGCCAGACTGGCCGTCGACGGGGAGATCCGGAGATCGGAGTCGAAGACGCATGCCTATTTAAACTTTTTTAGTCTGATTTTTTTAAAAAATTTTGTTGTTCAATTCTATTAAGTTGCAAATTATATGCATTATATATCAAAATTGTCAAATCTTAGTCAATGAGGTTTGACTTAGGCCTTGTTGGGGGAAAAAAATTTTAGTTCAGGACTCCTGACCGTAAGCATGGTCAGGACAATCAATGAGGGATCTGAAATGATGAGGCCCCGCGCAAAAGTGTATGACAAAGTCACAAACGTGAGTCACAATGCGTGAGCCCCACCTCCTTTGAGACCCTCATTGGTGAAGGTCCTTGCTCATGGTCAGATGTCCTGACATAAAAACTACCCCGTTTCGGGTGGGGGGGGGATAAATGGTGAAAATAAGTTCCCTATTTGAATAAGTTGAGGTCTCATGACATAAAGATCATTGGTTTGATTTTTTCTGTGTGAGTTTTATCTACTTATTTAGTAATTTATTGTTTGATTAATTTTTGTTTAATGATGTAGTCATTGATAGTTAATATTCTCAATGTAACGACGCTTGTACGTTTTTGCTTAATTATTATTTAATGATGTAGTTATTGATGGTTAATATTCTCAATTTAATTGTGCTTGAATGCTAATTACTCCAAAAAAAGGTCAAATCTTAAAAATACGATCATATATACACTTAATAAACGAAGAATGAGGCAATGAGCTAGTAATTAGTAAAATTTAAGATGCATCCTAAAAATTTGAACATACCTATTACATAAGATCAGATTAGGTTTTTATAAAAGATTAGTATGAAATAAATCAGTGAACTTACGGCCCTTAAAGGGGTTTGTTTTTATAAAAGATTAGTATGAAGTAAATCAGTGAACTTACGGCCCTTAAAGGGGTTTGTTTTTATAAAAGATTAGTATGAAGTAAATCAGTGAACTTACGGCCCTTAAAGGGGTTTGTTTGAAGCATTGTTTAAATACTGTGATAGAAGATGGGCAAAACTATCAACTGCCAAAGAAAAAAATCAAAATGAGACAGCGGGATCAAACTTAGAGTTACACGCATTGTTCCTGTTTTAGTTTAGGCGCACGAGAATCTTTGATAGAAAGTTCACAATCTTCTCGTTGGCATAACATTTCTCCCCACTTCCCGTCCCATGACAAATGAGGAAGCTTTGGAGAGGAATTTTAAGGCGAAGTGCGTTGGAGCGGCCTCTAACAACTCATCAGAGGCCCACACAACGGGAGAGGGGAAAGGGGAGAGGGAAGAGAGCACACGCTCGTTCCAAAAAATGGACGGAATGTGGGCAAAATCAGTTTAAATTTATTTTAAACATTTTAACATTTAAAATTAACTGGGGTTGTTGACTGGTTCACTGTTCAACAGCCCGCCCATCCGGTTCTGCCAGTCTCGGGCGGTCCAAAGCTTCCCCGATTTTTTTGCCTTGGTCGGGCCGGTCCACAGTTTGAACCGGTCCAACCGCCCAAACCGGTCCGGGTTTCATAACCTTGGGCAATAGTCTAATTACAACTATTTTAACACCAAAGCCTATTGAAAAAACATTGATTTCTATTACATCTACAAAGGTACCAAATGAGCCCTTAAAACATTTCCACTGGGTGAGACTTTTGAGAATAGCACATTGAACCTAACTCTGCATCCAAAGAGATCAGCTATGATCCTTTTTTTTATTGAATGCAAATGTTTACAACCATTTTTTGACCCTAAAAATGATTGTTTAGGACTATTTTAGGGTGGTAAATGAGATCATTTTACAATTAAAGAAATGATCCCAAAATGTTCTCCCACAAGCTCTGAAACCCAGCTCAATAATCTCCCAAAGATAAGATCCACCCTAGATTTTAACTAGGGCTTACTCTAGCGGAGTGGTGGGGCTTCCGCAGATATCACCGTGCCGCTGGACCGCAACCGCGGTTCCTGCGGCGCGGTTGATTTCCACGGAAATCCCGCGGTTTGTGCGGTGAGGCGGAGCCCCACCGCTAGACCCATTTGGAACTTGTTTTACAGGGGACTCGGGTCAGGGGATCCGCATAGGATAGGCAACATAGTTTTCACAGTCGCCAATTTTGTTCAGTTGTACCACATTGTTGTTGTACTTTGCTTTTATTTGCAGACATTATGTATTTATTGTACTTCACTCATGTTTTGTTGTATCTGTTTACTTCAAACTGACAGTATATCAGTTTGATAGTGTTGTTTTTTTTCCAATTGGCTCTATGAATTCAGCATTGTGTACCGCGATTATCCAAACCCCGCATTTCACGGCGGTGATGTGCATGTGACCGGCACGTATCCGTCCTGCCAGACGAGGCCTAGATGTGCAGAAAAGAAGAAATGAGAAATAACTAACAAGAAGCAAAGCAAAATGATTATAACCACAACCATATAAATAATTCAAGTACAAATCACAAGCTATATTTAATCTGGTATTGCCTAAGCCCAGATTCACCCTTCTCATAATAATCTTGGATGCTGAAGATCTGAGTAGGGAACTCCATAGCAGCAGCATAAGAAGCTGCACCTCTCCAGGAATCTAAAACTGGGTCCATTGACCTCACCACCTTAAGTGGGGACAGATAAGGCCGGATTTTTCGAATCCCTGCTTCCAATCGGGATTCGAGACCGGGGAAGATCGAGCTTCCCCCCAGCACGAGAATAGAATTGCACATACTGTTCTTCGCCTCAGTGTACTGCGTTGAGAGTCTCCTTAGAGAGACGCCCGTCATCTCGTCGAGACCGGCTTGATCAACTCCAATCATGTTGGGCTGAAATAGTATCTCGGGGCACCGGAAACGCTCGATGCCAAGCGTCATCTTATAATCCTCTACAGTTAGAGGTCGGGGCCAAGGAATCTCAAGGGTTCCCTGAAGTAGTTCCATGTCGGATTTTGCAACAAATGTTTCGTCGATTTCCTGCACTTAGCATGAGGGTCGTAAGGTTAGAAATTGATCAGACAGTAGTACGTGTAGTTCAATATAATAAGACAATAACTAATATGCAGGCCGACATCGGCTTGTGTAGGCCGCATAATTTCGTAACGGTTATGTGTAGGCCAAGGCCTATACGGGTTCGCAGCTTCCTATGGTTTTTTAGTTTGACCTGCATTTATCCTTGGACTGCACATAATCAAAAATGACCAGCATATAACATCACCCTATAATGAAAAGATGAGAGAATATGAGTGCATATCAACATATTGGGGGCCAAAACGAACCTGGAGCCTAGTGGTAAGACGACCAAGTTCGGCCTCATCCTCTTCAAAACTGTCATCGTCATCATCATAGTCTTTGCTCATCATTTTGTAAAGCTGCCAGTCCTCATCTTTAGCTCCAAAAGTGTCTTCGCCCTTCCCCCGATCAAATGCTGCAGTTGTTAAGAGTCGCATTCTTTCCTTCTGTGCGGAATTCAGACGCTCGCCACGGCCAATGCCTCCGGATGAATTATTGTTTCCATTTGAACGTGATCCGTTTGTCTTAAGGCGTTTCCGTTGTTCTAGTCTTTCGCTGAGATCTCGATATTTAGCCCGTGTTTCTTCAAGATAAAGCTCTGGATTCTCTCTGAAAAGTAAAAGTTCAATTTTTGGAAATTAATTGTCAAAAATACAGCTTTGAAAGACTTGATCTAAGCTCTAGGATCCAAATGAAACACTTAATGCCTATTTAAATTAATCTATTACTATTCAGAAAATAATATCA
The DNA here is from genome assembly GCA_039583875.1 of Platanthera guangdongensis. NCBI lineage: Eukaryota > Viridiplantae > Streptophyta > Magnoliopsida > Asparagales > Orchidaceae > Platanthera > Platanthera guangdongensis. The sequence continues at coordinate 3,205,647 of CM077161.1, forward strand.
CTTTGTCAGAAATCATTAGCAGCTTATTATTGATCAAACAAGATAAAGGTGCAGAAGCTAGAGTATTTGGTGCGTAGTGATATTTTTCATTGTAGAGAAAAAGTAGAGATGAAGGAAAATAAATGAAAGGGTTGATTACCCGGACCTCCCTTGGGAGTTTGCACAATTACAGATTGCACCCCCTCTATCTTTTGAAATTACATTAACCTCCCCTCCAAGTTTACCCAATTTTTACAAAAATGTCCCTCCCGTTAGAAATATGGATGGAAAATGATAAAATCAGCTAAATTATTTTATAATATTTCAATTTTATAATCAGCTAAATATGGAGTAAATAAAATATGAAGTCAAGCTTATGAATTTTTTTATAATTGTCTTGATACAAAAAATGGAAAGCGTGACATATATAAAATTGCTCGAGCTAGAGAAAGGAAGACGAAAGATTTAAGTTAAGTAAAATACATAAAGAATGAAACATAAATAGTTTTAACGGATGATGTGGATATTAAAAAGCGATGAAAAAGATATTTTTATCAACTATATAATGAAAAAAAGACAATGAATTGAACTCGAAAGAATTAAGTAAATCGAAGAAGTATAAGAACATAATGTTTTATCGTAAAATTCAAATATTAGAGGTAAATGATGCTCTAAATAAGATGAAAAATAAAAATACAGTTGGGTCAGGACATACCCATCAAAGTATGAAAATGTCTAAGAAGTGAAAGAATTTTATGACTTACATATTTTTTAAATAATATACTGACGTCAAAGAGAATGTCAGACCAATGGAGAGAAAATATCTCGGTACCTTTGTATAAGAACAAAGAAGATATACAAAATTGTGTTTATTACAAAAGAATTAAATTAATAAGTCATACCATGAAACTATGAGAACGAATAATAGAAAGAAGAGTAAGACGAGAGACTAACATCTCGGAGAATCAATTTGGATTCATGTCAGGGCAGTTGGCCATGGAAGCTATATATATCTTGAGGAGACTTATTGGCAACTATTGAGAAAGAAAACAAGACTTGCATATGTTGTTTACAGATCTTGAGAAGGCTTATGATAGAGTTCCAAGAGAGATCTTATGGATAGTCTTGGAAAAGAAAGGACAAATTCAGTGACAAGGCCGAGGACATCTAGAGGATTAACACATGAATTCTCAATCATTGTTGTCTTACTTCAAGGTTCATCTTTAAGCCTTTATCTCTTTACCCTTATCTTAAATGAGCTCACCAGACATATCCAACAAGCAATACCTTGTTGTTTATGGTTTGTGGATGACATCATTATGGTCGATGAGACGCGCGAGGGTGTAAGCGCAAAACTTGAATATTGGTGAGACAATTTAGAAAAGAAGGGTTTTAGGTTGAGCATGGCAAAGACGGAGTATATGAAGCTTAAATTTAGCAGTGCAAGAAGGGCGGATGACTTCGTTATTAAGTTGGGTGATCAAGATATTTCCTGTAGTGAGTGTTTTAAATATCTTGAATCGATAGTTAAAAACGATGGAGGTATTGATAAAGATGTAACACATAGAATCCAAGCGGGTTGGTTGAAGTGGAGAGGCGTGTCAGGGATCTTATGTGACCGTAAAGTACCATTAAAACTTAAAGACAAGTTTTACTGTACTGCTATTAGACCAGCGATGCTCTAAGGTTCTGATTGTTGGGCAGTGAATTATGTACATGAGCAAAAAATGAGAGCTGCGGAGATGAGAATGCTTAGGTGGATGTGTGGACACACAAGACTGGATAAAATTAGGAATAAATGTATTAGGGATAAGACAGGAGTAGCACCAATTGCAGAGAAGATGCGAGAAGCTCGACTAAGATGGTTTGGACACGTACAAAAGAGACCATTAGAGATGCATGTTAGGCGTTGTGAGAGTCAAGTCACTAGGCATGTTAAACGAGTGCGGGGTAGACCAATAAAGACTTGAAATGAAACTATAAGGAAAGACATGATGCACTTAAGCATTAGTGAGATTATGACTAAAGATGGGGCAATGACGACAAAGGATCCATATAGCCGACCTCACTATAGTGGGATAAAGGCTTGAGTGTTGTTGTGTATTTCAATCTTATACTTTTATAATGATTCCAGATTCATTACAAATGGTAAAATGTAACGAAAATGTAACACACCCTTTTCAATTTAGAGTTATTACAAAGGATAAAATTGGAATATCAAAAAATAATTTGGCATATTTTATCACTTTCCATCTATATTTCTAAAGAAAAACGTCACACCTTTCAATGCAGAGTTATTACAAAGGATAAAATTGAATTTCATAAAATAATTTGGCAGATTTTATCATTTCCATTCATATTTCTAACGGAAGGGACATTTTTGTAAACTAGATAAACTTGGAGGGGAGATAAATGTAATTTTGAAAGATAGAGGGGTGCAACCTGTAATTATGCAAACTCCCAGGGGAGGTCCCGGTAATTAACCCAAATAAAAAAATACTAGAAGAAGAAAACAATATACAAATTCAGAGACGAATCTTAACCAACTCTTGAGGGCTTGTTCTTCCAAAGAGATTCCTCTCCAAGAGATATAAAACTCCAGAACCAAAGATGATAAACTCTTACAACTCATTCCGGATATATAGACTCTCAGCAATTGGCATGCTTTGGTCTGCTTTCCCAATTGGTGTGTTTTGCAAGGTCTCTCCTTAACGAATTTTGAACTAGGCAATCCTTTAACTAAATTTCTACTAGATAGTTTAGACAAGTTTGTGAAGTTACTGTGAGCAGGCTACCTATGCCACAATTAAGAGACAGGAGTTTCCACTTGACCAAAGATAACTAGGTAAACCTTGTCAACCCTAGTTCCAGTGGATATCACTGTGTCTTTCATACTATTCATCACATTGTAAATATGAAATAGTAAAGAAACTAGATAACCTTTATCACATGATAACTTATGCATGCTTATCAGATTGTATAGCAATCCTTCTACACATATAACATCTGAAAAGGTGATCACCCTCATGAGCGTCGGCGACCTTTCCTTTGTCACCTCCTACATAGTCAATGTGCCTTCGGCAGTTCTGTCCAAAGGTGCAGATGTTAGATGTCAGACTCATGTTGGTTTGGGTATCATATATATCATAACATTAACATAATTTTTTTCATTTATTAATTAGGTGGTAATTATTTTGTCTAATTAAAAATAAACTAAAATTCAAATGAGAAAATAAATTAATGAATGATTTTACAAAAATGAGAAATATTACATGCTTTCAATCATGTAATATAACAACACAAATTCATATTAAAATGAAACTTTGACAATGTTATTAAAATATACAAAATATAGTCATAACTCAGTTTATTAAAAAAATGTGCGTGTTCCAAAACCCGCCACAATGCTACATAAATCTATTCAATAGCATCCCACCGAATTAGAAGAGAGGAAAAGAGGAAGCAATCTCAAAAAAACAAAGCTAGGCAATAATCCGTTTGATCCGACATCCCACAAAAATAGAGGAAGCAGTCACAGAAAGACAAAAAAATTGTCCATAGCAGTCGCAGAAACCATGAAAGACCACACAGAAGATGAGCAAAAAGCTAAAAAAAATTCAGTGTCGACTGTCGAGAAGATGAGTCACAAAGGAGAACAAGAAATGTGTCGAGATGAATAAGATGCAGAGGGTAGCGTAGAATCAAAGAAATTGACAGAGATGGGAAAACCACGAGAAAACCAAAGCCAAATGCAACAATCACCAGAGAACTAGAGCCATAGAGAGGTAGCGAATTGCAAGAGAACCAAAGGGGAAGTAAGTAGAGAGTCAAAATAGAAGCTGATAGATTAGGGGCCAACCACGGGCATGAAATGAGGCAGAGACGAAAAGGCAAAAGAAATAACAAATACATTAAATAATATATTATATGAATGACGAAAAGACAAAATGAATAAGTGATGGGGATCGTGACACACATCGACTTACACGATGATCGTAGCCGCTCATCTTATGTGAATCAACGATCTGAGCATTAGTTGTTTTTTTCATTTTTTCCATTTTGAATTGAATTTTTATATATTTTTAAGTCGCAATGATAGACCAATCATAACCGCTTGTTGGCCCTCTACAGTCTATATATTGAGGGTGAGGGCTCTCATTTTGGGTATTGAAGGATTTGAGCATAGAAGTCATCCTTTGGTCATTTTAGTGTCCCCCCCCCCCCCCAGTTCAGCAAATGCAGCCCCTGGAATTAATTACAGCCCCTCTCAGCAGTCCAGATTCAGCAGGATCATCCCCTGGAATTAATTCCAGATTGCTGCCCAGACCTCCAGAACAGCCAACGTCAGCAGCTCCTTGCTGAACTCAACCCCGGTTCATGATTTTGGCTACTCGACATGCCTCCAAAGACATCTCCAACCCTCCCTTTTCAATACTGTGCGAGTCCACGGAGTGTGTTATTTCTTTATCGTTGGGTTGTGTGTTTGTTCACTATTTAGTGACTTATAATCTTTGTTTTCAATTGCTTTGGTCTTTGTAATCTCTCATTTAAATATCTATTTGATTTTTTGGCACACTTGCACATTCCTGTCATGGTGTCAAGGCGAACCAAGGCGAGCGCTGGGCATCTGGATGTTTATGCGACAAGCCGGACGCCTAGACGACAATAAGGCGAGCAAGTCACAAGACGACAACTAAATATATACAAAAACTAATGCGGACTGTAGACAGCGGTTATTATAATAACCGCTGCCTATAGTTCCAGTTTTTTTAAAACTATGAAAGATAGTTTACCAACAGTCAGTCATTTGGGCTCTCGAACGCCCCGAGCACGTTCATGCTGACTGATAGTTTACCAACAGTCAGTCATTTGGGCCTGTACGAGTGGCTGGTCATGCCATTTGGGCTCTCGAACGCCCCGAGCACGTTCATGCGAGTCATGACCCAGATCCTGCGGCCCTATATGGGCAAATTCTTAGTCGTTTACCTTGACGATATTCTGATCTATATCCATACCGAGCCTGATCACCTCGAGCACTTGAGACTCTTATTTGATATTCTCCGGAAGGAGAAATTGTTTATCAATCTGAAGAAGTGTTGTTTCTTATCCGAGTCAGTCCACTTTCTGAGATTCATCATCTCCTCCTCAGGCGTGTCAGTTGACCCTGAGAAGGTCCAGTCCATCCACGAGTGGCCCGTACCGTCGACCATTCATGAGGCCCGTAGCTTTCATGGACTTGCGACCTTTTATAGGAGATTCGTTAGGGGGTTTAGCTCGATCATGGCCCCGTTGACTAGTTGTTTGCGTAAGGGAGATTTTCAGTGGACCGTCGCGGCCACTCGTGCATTTGAGGAGATTAAAGACAAGCTGACGTCCGCTCCCGTTCTCCGACTTCCCGATTTTAGCAGAGCCTTCGAGGTCGCTTGTGACGCGTCGGGTGGGGGTATTGGAGGAGTGTTGAGTCAAGAGGGACACCCAGTTTCTTACTTTAGTGAGAAACTGAACGAAGCCAAGCAAAAGTACTCGAACTACGATCGAGAATTTTATGCTATTGTCCAGTCGCTACGATATTGGAGACACTACCTCCTACCCCGGGAATTTGTGTTGTATTCGGATCACCAGGCCCTACGCTACCTCGACTCTCAGCGGAAGCTGAGTCACCGCCACGCGAAGTGGGTAGAGTACCTACAGGATTTCCACTACGTTCTCAAACATCGCGCTGGTGTTGAGAACAAGCCCGCCGACGCTCTCAGTCGCCGAGTCTCTCTACTTCACACATTGCGGGCCCAGGTGGATGGTTTCGGGAGGATGATTATGGACTACCCCACTTGTCCTGATTTTGCTGAGGCCTATACTGCGTTATCAAGGGACCCACCTGATCCTATTGAGGGGTTTCAGATCGTTGATGGGTACTTATTCCGGGGCTCCCGCTTGTGCGTGCCCAACACCTCGTATCGTGATTATTTAGTATGGGAACTACACGCCGGGGGTGCCGCCAGCCATTTTGGGCGGGATAAGTCGATTGCTATGTTAGAGGATTGTTTCTACTGGCCGAGCCTGAAGAAAGATGTGGCTCGTGCCGTCCGACATTGTCGTGTATGCCAAACGACCAAGGGAACGAAGCAGAACACGGGCTTATACACCCCTTTACCCGTTCCCCATCGTCCTTGGGAGGACATTAGTATGGACTTCGTGCTTGGGCTTCCGCGCACCCAGCGAAAGCATGACTCTATCTTTGTTGTGGTCGACCGGTTCTCCAAGATGACACATTTTATTGCGTGTAGTAAGACCGCCGATGCCCCCCGCGTCGCGGCCTTATTTATGAGTGAGGTCTTTAGATTACACGGTCTCCCAAAATCCATCGTGTCCGATCGAGATGTGCGGTTCGTTAGCTACTTTTGGAAAACGTTATGGCGGAAAACAGGGACTACTCTCAAATTCTCATCCGCATACCACCCTCAGACGGACGGTCAGACTGAGGTGGTGAATAAAAGCTTAGGTAACCTACTGAGGTGTCTAGTTGGAGAGCATGTGTCTAGTTGGGACTCGGTGCTCCCTATAGCTGAGTTTGCATACAACAGTTCCATCAATAGGTCGACTGGTCTGAGCCCGTTTCAGGTAGTATCAGGTTATGATCCTAGGAAACCTATTGATCTTATACCCATCCCGACTGAGTCACGTCCTAGTGAGTCTGCTGAGTCCTTCACGCGTCATTTGCATGAGTTGCATGAGGCTATCAGACGCAAAATCAATTTAAGCAACGAACATTATAAGGAACAGGCAGACAGGTATAGACGGGAAAAACATTTTCTGGTTGGCGAACAGGTGATGGTACGAGTCCGTGCGGAGCGGCTCCCTCAGGGGCCTACCAAGAAACTAAGCGCCAGGCGAATTGGGCCCTACTCAGTTTTGCGACGAATCGGGTTGAATGCCTACGAGCTGGACATTCCTGCGAGCATGGGTATCCACCCTGTGTTCAATGTCGAGGACCTGACACCCTACTATGCACCTCATGAGTACCCCGACCCTTACCTTGGTGGCCCTTCCGAGCCTACACCCCCACCCCTTTCTCCCGCCACCCAACCTCCCCTTGATTCCCACTGGAGCTCCTCACCATCGGCTTCACCGGAAGCACCACCACCACCACCGGATCGCTTTCCCCGAGTGCCGAGGACCGAGCAGATTGCTGAGATCATTGCGCATGAGTTCGTCCCCTCTACAGATGGGCTCGTGTGTCGCTACTTGGTTTGTTGGCTCGGACGACCTTTCACCGATGACACCTGGATTGCTGTTGCAGAGTTGGATCACCTCGCCTCGGGACTTCGACTTCAGTATGAGCGTCTCCATTCATCGGAGATGATGGCTTTTCAGTCCGGGGGAGTTGATGGGGGGCCATCCAGCGCGACACGGCGCAAGGCGGACCCCACGTTCGTGTATTCTCGCAGGCGGGTGTGACCGGCTCGCCGATCGGCCACCGTGGTTGCGTCCGGCTCGTCGTTCTGATGGATTTTCATATATAGCATGTTGTATTTTGAATATTATTTAGTGTTGTTTTGGCGCCAAGATCGACGGCCAATCATAGCCGTCCATCTTGGGTGCCCTAGTTTTATTTCATTATAAATATGAATCAAGGGTTGCAGTTTCTACTTATTGCTGAAATTGGAGAAGATCTCTTCCTCATTTCCGGTGGTCATTCTGCGGTGCCAACGCCGTGGAGCCCTTGGTGCCGACTCCTTGGGTAAGCTTCCTATCTCTTCTTGTTTTCCTTCTCCTAGATCCAAGCCGCCACCCCTAACCCTCTCTTGGATTCCCGCCACCCCACCCCTTTTTCCGTCCGGGCTCTGCCCCCCCTTTTTCCGCCAGGTGCCGCCTTCCCCCCCCTTTCCGTCAGGTGCTGCCCCCTCCACAGCCGCCGCCAGGCCCCATCCTGCACCCCCACGCCGCTGCCCCTCTTTCCCCTCCACGATCCCGCCTCCCAGCAGCCCAGCCGCCCCCTCCGGCCCCTCTAGACACCCTTCACCTTCAGTTTTGTGCCGGATCTGGACAGATCTGGACAGATCTGGACTGGGTTGTCCAGATCCAGCGCTACGCCTCCAAACCAGCCCCCTACAGCCGTACCTACAGCTACCACCCCCTTTCCTTTCGTGGAACCACCCTCCCCTACCCGATCTAGTCTTGTACCATCCGGACAACTCCATTTCGCCTCCAAAATTCAGATCCGTGTAAAGTTATTGCAACCCTTGTTCATCTCAAGATTTTGCCTTATTTTATTATCTGTGATATGCAAGTTAATGTTGGGTTGTGAACATTGCGCTCCTTGTGGAACCTTTGCTTAAAGGGAATTAAAGTTTGTAGTTGTTTGCCCGTGAATCTCTTGCCTTGCAGGTTGCCTAATTCGCCGCGCGTTTATTTTGCCCTCCGTACGGAGGAAAGCTATTGCCTAAACGCCTAAAGAAATTATTTATCCTTATGTGATTGAATGCAATGCTTTAGTATGATGCTTCGCTGTTTTAAATTGATTAATCTGCCTGATCAAGAACTCGCATCGTCATATAGTCATTAGGTTTGCACGAGTCTGTCCCAACACATCACTAGCTTGCATCTTAGGAAGCCACCACACAGCCTACCCTACATCACAATCTCTTACTCCATTCTAAAAAACAGTTGAAAGTATTGTTTCAACAACTTATTTTTCGGCTTCAGTTTTTGTCAAATTAGCAGCATTCCCCGAAGGCGACACAAATAATAATTTCAGCTTATCTTCATGCTTAAGCACACTTTGTAGGGTAAAAAATGATGTTGCAAATCTAGTCACTGAATGCCTCACTAGATCACCACCTATAATAGTTTTTACTGCATCAAGTAAACGAGTGTGTCTGCAGATGAAATTTGTAATCATCATTGTCTTTCTTATCATCATTTTGTTTTATTATAACTTGTTTATATCTTCTAGCATGAGATCAATGCAATGAGCTGCACAAAAAGTCCAGAATGATGTGAGTTTTTTCTCCATTAAAAGTTTATCAACTGCCTTATAATTGGAAACATTATCAGTCACCACATGCATACAACATAACTTTGTATATATCTATAGCTGTAGACTATTAAACATGAAATATGAAAATTATTATAACCAAAAAATTTACCTGAACAACGCACTCTGCTCTTATCTCTCTAATGTTACTATCAAGCATCTCTGATAACATTGTAGCATCTTGATATGACTGGATGCATCTACAGAACACATAAAATAAGTTTCTTTTTGACAGTTGACTAGGAAATTGATCAAATGTCTCTCACTCCTGTCTGTCCAACCATCTGACATAAGAGTGCAACCATATCTCCTCCAATACGCTTGATACTTTGTTTTCATTTCCTTAATTTTATCTTTTGTATTTGTTAGAGATATTAATATTTTAGTGTTATTATGTTTAGTCCCACACCGCCTATCGGTGTTGTGAGTCATGTTGTAGTTCCTATATAAAGCCCCTTTGTGGAAGAATAAAATTGCACTTTCTATTTTCTCATTTCTCCTTTCTACATGGTATCAGAGCCTAATATTCTGAGACCTAAACAAAATTTTTCCCGGTGAGCTGATATTCCCACCCCCCCCCCCCCCCCCCCCCGCTCCTGTCCCGAACCAAAATCCCCCCTCCCGTCCCGTGATTTCTTCTCACGCGCCCTGCTAGGGCTCACGTCGACCGCTCCCGCTCCTGTTGACGGAGTCGATTGTGAATCCCGTCGACAGGAGCGGCTTCGATTCCGCCGTCGCTGCCCTGGCCTGCTTCTGCCTGCGACGTCGAATGCTTCTCCGCGTCTTCGACATCGCCGTCGACTGCTTCCTGTGCGACATCGACGACGTCGACGCCTCTCATCCCTTCTCTTGATGTCTTCGCTGCTCCTCGACGACGATCCCGTCGTTTGCTTCTCCCGCAGTCTTCCTCGTCTGCTTCCTGTGCATCTGCGACATCAACGACATTCCCGTCAGCCTCTGCTTCTCCTCCGGCTCTGCCGCTGCTCTTCTTCCCCGGCGGCTCCTTCTTCTTCTCCGCCTACTTCTCCGGCTACTTCTTCTCCAGCTGCTTCTTCTCCGGCTACTTCTTCTTCTCCAGATGCTCTGCCTGCCGATGATCTTCTTCTCCGGCCTGCTGCGCTGCAGCTTCTTCTTCTCCGGCCTGCTGCGCTGCAGCTGCTTCTTCTCTGGATTGCTGCGCTGCAGCTGCATCTTCCCCGGGCCTGCTTCTTCTCTGGATTGCTGCACTGCAGCTGCTTCTTCTCCGGCCTGCTGCGCTTGTGCTGCTTCCTCTCCGTGTCGTTGCTGCTCAGCTGCTGTTGCAGCCGCTTCTTCTCCGTCTGTCGCTGCTTCTCCGGCCCGCTGCTGCTGCAGTCGCGTCTTCTCCGTCTGCGGCTGCTGCTCCTCTTCTCCTGCCCGTAGGGTTTAACATTTACATATTTTTTTTAAGTTGTTGTTTGTGGTTGTTGTGTTGCGTCTCTATGGTTTCCGCCTTCTTGCACGTGATCTACGTGAGGGGGAGTGTACGTCACGGCCCCTAGGCGTAGTCTATACCTTCATGCACGTATTCCACGTGAGGGGGAGTGTTTGTGATATCGGCGACTCGGATGCTTCTTTCCCGACTCCTGCCTGAGTCACACCCGGCCCCTAGGTATAACCTATGTCTTCTTGCACATGATCCACGTGAGGGGGAGTGTTTGTGATCATGGCGACTCGGATACTTCTTTCCCGACTCATGCCTTAGTCACACATGGCCCCTAGGTTGATTTCATATGTTGTTTGTGTCTCCTCGTCGTTTTCTCTGGATTTGGTAGGGTTGGTTTGGTCTTGCGTGGTTGATCTTGTTTCCGCTCCGAGTGTATCCAGCGTTGTCATGGTCGGTTTGCGGACCAACGTCGTGTGGCTCTTGCCCGGTTGAAGTATCCCCGGTGACACGCGGTTGGGCCTCGGTGGCTGTTGCTTTGTCCCACGCTGCCTTCCTTCTTTTACCCTCTTTTTTATGTTGTGTCCAAGATGTAGGCTTCCCCTTCAGCTTGAGGGGGAGTGTTAGAGATATTAATATTTTAGTGTTATTATGTTTAGTCCCACACCGCCTATCGGTGTTGTGAGTCATGTTGTAGTTCCTATATAAAGCCCCTTTGTGGAAGAATAAAATTGCACTTTCTATTTTCCCATTTCTCCTTTCTACAGTATTCAATAACAAAGAGACTCGTAAATCATGATAATTATGACCATTATAACCAGACTCATATTGTCCAATTGATTCAAGCATTACTTTAAAACTTCATTTGCAGCATTGAATGGAATTCCACATTTATAGAATCAATCAATCAACATAACTATCAACTCCCGTTTTCTCTTCAAGAGATCTAAAACATATCTCAATAGTAGTTTGTGCAACACATTTAGCACGTCTATCATCAACTACATCTTCAGGAGCACGTCTAGCATGAACATCCGTAGGGCCCTTTTTGTGGCAAGTGGATTGTTTTTTTTTTTTTTTGCATTTGACCCAGAACTTGGGACAAATGAAGATTTAGCTGTAGATAATGTCGGGGATACATTCTGTGAACCTGTTCGCTCTATTTCTTGTTCACTCTCATTATCATCATCAGTAGTCAAATCCACTTTGTTCTTTTTTTATCATTTAAAGCTGAATACATCTCCGTTGTTATTTCAGAAGTAGTCTTAATACACTTCGATACATTTTTATACCCATCACATAAGTGTTGCTTCAACCTTTTAATTCCACCTTTAATCAATCTATCACACAAATTACATTTAACTGTATTTTTATCTTTTAGGTCGGGTCAATGTTCATACTTTCATCCAGAATTCTTTAACTTTACTTTTCTTTTAGGATCTGTTTTTGGATCATGATCATTGCTATCAACAGATGAAGCAAGACTGTTGTTGTTTTTGTCTTCCATTTTTTACAAACAAGACCTATAAAATGCAGAGTTAGGTCGGGTCAATGTCCATACTAAAAGAAATGGGCACATGACAAAATGATTATATTAATAAAAGAATGAGTTACTCTTAATCTAAAGAAATCATCACATGAAGCATAAAAGTGTAGAACTATCAAATGAACTGCAATTATTCTACACAATGAATAATTTAAAGATCTTTAAAGAATAAAAACAATGTCTATTTAAAGACCATTTAAAGACTTTGTTCATTTATTCTACTTGTACAAAAGTATGAAGTAACACAGTAAATAGATCTACAATAAAAAATATTTATCAATCATGTAACACAAGCAGTGATTATAGAATCACAAATCTTATTTTGAATATTATCAATTTTCTCCTGCGAAAATTGTGTCACTCCAGCATAAATCTGCATAAAAAAAATATTTGTTAAAATCAATTCAACATAATTATTATCATTTATCAATTTATATGCACTTAACTTATCAATGATAGCATTGTCATACTCCTAAGAGCATCAACTATGTTAATCATGTATCACATGATATAATACCCACATTGAATATTATCTGCTTATTTTGGGCAATAAAAAAATAAACAAATGGCAAACATTTAAATTTCAAATTTTTCAATATTATAAAAATTACAATACATATACTCATATACGTTATAACTTACCGACTTCCACTTTAAAACCTTTGATTTGTGATAATTGGATTGGCAATACTTTGTCAAACTCTTAAATGCACTTTATAAAATATAAAAAAAATTAATTTATAGCCAAACTTGAATTCCAAATAATAAAGAAAACTAATTAATAAATCTACCACGTAATTATATTTTTAATATCATCACGAATTTTATGATTTAAGGGATCAAGTCAATAAACTCTATTTTTATTGTAATCAATAATAGCCAACATTCAATATTCTCTGTGAAACAAATGAAATAATTAATAACTTAATTATAATAAATAATAATAATTATTGATACTTATAATCTATGATATGACAAAAATAATAAGAATCTGATTGAAGTTGACTAAGTCTGATTTGTAGATCTTCTACTCGTAATTTTGAATGTTCATTGGCATACTTATCATTAAAAGCAAAAATGGATGTCGGATTATGAAAAGATACATTTCTTTCGTATGTAAATTTCTTTAGTTGTGAATCTATGTACCTCTAAAAAAACATATAAATTCATAATCAATTTATATATTAATAAAATATCTTAAGTTTGTAATATTTGATACTCACTCAATACATGTTAATATGATGTTAACTCCAACTTTTTTCATATTAGCAGAATCGTACAACTCTGAAATTTTAAAGTATGTACTTGTTAATTCAACAATCCCAAATACTGTTGGATATAATATTAAAGATATTATTTTATTCTCTTTCTCTATCATAGTAATGAAACTAAGTAACATAATAATGAATTCATTTGTATTATATGAAAATAAAAAAAAAATATTTTGGACATCAATATTGATTACATAAAATTCAAAAATATTAATTATAATACTGGAAAAAATAAACGCTCATATGATGTTTCAGGTTCATGTGATGTTTCAGGCTCATATGATGCATAAAAAAATGTCGGCTGACAAACCAAAAATAACAAAAAATTTATTTATTACCTACTCAACAAAAATAGAGCATGATATTTCATAAGTATAAATAATTAAACATAATAATACCTGAAATATGTCTTGAGAAGTTTCACGTGCAAGTGCAACACTTGTGGACATAACTGTTCCAGTTCCAGCACTGAACATATGCATAAGTTCTTCAATTTGATTCTTCATACTACGCATATCTGTTTGATGCACTTGTTGTTGTTGGCTCATATAGGCTTGATGCTCATATTATTGTTGCCTCCATAATTCTAGTTGTTGGCTCAATCTTTCTTTAGACTATAACTTTCACGTCTTCAAAACGAGCTACTGATCTCCTCTTGCTTCGCCTATGATTCTTGAAAAAAATTTTAATGGTGGAAAACTTGTCATCAGCTTTAACTTTGCTGGGATGTTCTTTGCCTAAAACAGATACAAGAATGTCATCTCTTCTCTATGACACTGTTTCAGCACTCTGTGACTCTTTGCTCGACAACTCATCCTAAGCAAAAACAATAAATATTAATGCACAATTGTAGATAAGAAATTATACTTCACAAACAATATTACTATTGATAATTTACAAATGATGAAATTATACATTTACACTTACAATTTAAGATGTCAAATCAGCTGCATATTTATTAATGTATTCATCAGTCTTTCTTTTGTGACAAGTTTTCCATAACTTCGCACGCGAAATTGGTGTCATTGCACCTTGTTCAACCTTGACAATAAAATGAAAATAAATTATCATTTAAATTATTAAGAAAATCAATTTTTAAAATAAAAAATATGAGAGAGAACTAATATCATTCTTTTTTCTAATTCAAAATAACTCATTCTCGAAGTAGTATGAAAAGTCTTCTGTGTTTTTGCTCTCTCTATATTAACCTTACTTTTTTCATACACAAATAAATATTTATTAATACTTAGATTGTTTACAAAATTAAATATTCATATAAAACATTAAATTTAAAAAGAAGTTAAGAACACATAACCATATATTCTGGAGTTGTGCGATGGTCGACAAAAACTCTCCAATATTTAGGAGTAATAAAGTTATATTTGAAAGGTATATTGTATCGATACTCCAAATCAACATCATTTACATAAGTAACAAAAAGTTTAGATTTTCAAGACCTCCAGCTTTCACACATATTTTTCAGTAATGCATTGCAAAGATCATCAATATTATCAAAATAAATCTGAAAATAATAAACAATATTCATTATTAATTAGCTAAAAAAACAAAGTTATGTAATTAGTAATAACAAAGTTACATACATTTAATTCTTCCAATAATTGATCTTTAAATTGTTTATCAACTTTCTTCCATCTAGCATATGTAATTGATACATGATACCTCACAAGAGAACTCATTAAACTCATCAATTTATTTGTGTCAGGCCCGGGAATAATGTGACCATCATCACTCACAGAAATAATAAACTTCTTTCTCCCTAGCTTAAGCTTATTCAATTCATTCATTTTAGTGGTGACTCGTATTGACTTTGATGAAAATCTTTTATCAATCATTTTCCTGTAATAAGAAAACCCTAAAAAAACTCTAAATCATCCAAAAATCCTAAACAAAATTCATAAAAAATGACAATGATATTGAGATACTACCATACAATCACACATATAAATATATATGTTAGTGCTAAATACTAATATAGAACTATAGAATCATTAGGAAAATATGAAATAACAGTTGCATACGTTCACATAAGTAATTAATTTTGAAACATTCAATTGGTGATCAAGTCGAAGAAGAATCGTCAAAACTTTCACCTAAATGAAGAAATAATCTAGGGTTCAGGGTAAAAACTGAGAAAATGACAGTTACACACTTTCACCTAAATGAAATAACAGTTACACACTATCACCTAAATAAAGAAATAATATATCAAAGAGCTCAAAACTGAGAAAATGAAAAAATAATATATCTAAATGAGATATGTCAAATAAGAATCGTCAAATCGAAGCAAAGGAGAGCAGAAACTTTCATAAAATCGCCTTTAGGATTTTTCGCACATAGCAGTGAATGTAAGAACTAAAAATCGAGCTGAAAACTAAAATTTACGGCTCACGGTTTAAAATAGATAGAATAGACAGTGGTTTTTAAAAACCGTTGTATATTATAGGGTTCATGATAGAATAAACAGCGGTTTATATAAAAACCGTTATTTATGCTTGAATAGACAGCGGTTTTTATATAAACCGTTGTCTATTCTAGGGTTCAGGGTAGATTAGACAGCGGTTTATGTAAAAACCGCTGTCTATTCGATCACAGACAGCAGTTTTTACATAAACCACTGTCTATTCCCATATTTTTGTTTAAAAGACGTCCAACGCCTTGTTTACAATTGGGCACCTGCACGCCTAGGCGACGTTATGACAAGAATGCTCTTGCACATATACGACTTCTCATGTCTCCTTATTTGGGAGCTTTAACTATTGTGCCAAAGTTTATTTTGATTTATAAATTTAATTATTATTGCAAGCGAAATTCGTCACATGTGTGGTTACATGCAGGAGTTCACTCATTTATTTCTCTGTCACATAGGATCATCCATCGTTAATAAGTAAATAAATCCCAGCGCTACAACGCTGAAATTGGAGGCCAAAATCGCGGTTTCGCCTGATATTGCATCCAAAATCGCGGCTTCGCTGACATTGCGACCGCAATAACAAAAAAACGACAGAATTGTCAAATGTGGAGAAAACACGTAGGTTTCACCCGAACCAGTGCTTGGTTCTATCACATGCAACCACAAACCCAAAAACCACATTACCTTCTCCAACCCCTGCCATGTCTCTGCCTGGTCTCCCACTTCCAGAACCTCAAGTCCAGTCAACCATATTTCCATCGCGGTCTAGAATTGATTCCGACGCCACACTCGATCTGAAGGTATATCTCTCTTCCCCTTTTTGTTCTCCTCATGGTAATCTAATTTTATGTTTAATATTAGATGATCTTTAAAATTCAATTTTTTCCCTTTAATTATCATGTAACCTGTTTATCGTTAATTTTTAGATACTCCTCTTTTCAGGTCTTTATTTTTCAAACATGTGGAATGTTAATTAATGTTGACTCATCGTTCGATTGCTAGCCTCTTTGCGTGCATTTTTCAAACATGAGGAAATAACCACTCTTTATTACTCGATGAGCCTAGCAGGTGACGTTTAATTTAAAATAGATCGCAAATTACTTTAAAAGCAAAATCTCCATTTTGGGTTACAACACGAACCCTCTACCCCAACTCCCTCCAAGTTCTCCTACCAACCATACTTTGTCTATAATTCTAAGTGTCCACCACCACCATCCTTATCCCACCCACACATCGTGCCCCCACACAACAACTGTGTTATCCCCGCACACTGTCTTTACAACCAAGCGTAGAGTAAGGGATTGAGAATCTGTTGCAAGCTACTCTAGTTTCCTATTAACAACTCTTCTGTCAAAGATTTTTGCACCATTCACGGAGATGACTTGGAGATTGGCATAGAAGACTTTGAGGCTCTCAAGATCACTAACACGCCATCAGACAAAGCCCCGATCACTTTACCGTCGACCATCCCGCAGGCGTACCACTACTAGTCAATGGCAGTGCCTCGACAATGGGGTCAAATTCAATTTTCGGGCGAGATATTTTATTAAGCAAGCATGATGGTGACAACTAGAAATATTGTTATTTTAGACATCAATGTATTTTTTTTATAAAGTGCTTTTTGGGTAAATTGTAATCAGTCTTCTGTAAGGAGGAGGCTGGGGAGTATTAGCATTTTTCTTTGGATCATTTATGCTGGGACCTCTAGAATGAGGGGACTTCAAGGAGGAATTAGACTCCTGAAGTAGGGCACGAGTAATTCCTCGTGATTTTGTATCCCGTTATTTTTAATGGAATGTGTAGAAAGGAGAAATGAAATAGAAGGTACAAATATATTCAACCTCATAGGGGCATTAAATATGAACTACAACATGACACCCAATATCGATAAGCGGTGTGGGACTAAACTCAATAACATTAAAATATTGCATATATAATAACTCTAACACTCCCCCTCAAGCTGAAGGGGAACCCTACAGCTTGAACACAACAAAAAATGGAAGGTAAAAGAAGGTTGGCAACGTGGAACATAACAGCAGTCACCGAAGCCCAACCGCGTGTCACCGGGAATACTTCAACCGCGCAAGAGCCACACGACGTTGGTCCACAAAACCGACCATGACCACGCTGGATACACTCGGAGCGGAAACTAGGTCAACCACGCAAGACCAAACCAACTCTGCCAAATCCAGATAAACCGACGAGGAGACACAAACAACATATGAAATCAACCGAGGAGCCATGTGTGACTAAGGCAGGAGTCGGGAAAGAAGTATCTGAGTCGTCGTGATCACAAACACTCCCCATCACGTGGATCATGTGCAAGAAGACATAGGTTATACCTAGGGGCCGGGTGTGACTAAGGCAGGAGTCGGGAAAGAAGCATCTGAGTCGCCGATATCACAAACACTCCCCCTCATGTGGAATACGTGCATGAAGGTATAGACTACGCCTAGAGGCCGTGACATACACTTCCCCTCACGTAGATCACGTGCAAGAAGGCGGAAATCATAGAGACGCAACACAACAACCACAAACAACTTTAAAAAAAATTAAATTTTAAACCCTACGGGCCGGGCTGGATCTGAAGAAGAAGGAAGCATCCGTCGGCACGAAGGAGCAGCACGGCAGCAGCGGAGGAGAAGCACGGCTCGCAAAGCAGCCGGAGAAGAAGCAGCTACGGCAGCAGCAGGCCGGAGAAGCAGCGGCAGAGCAGCATCCAACAGCGGAGAAGAAGAGAGCTGCAGCGGGTGCAGACAGAAGTCGGAGGCGTCGAGAGAGAAGCTTAGACGGAGAAGTCGTCGGAGCAGACGATGTCACAGAGGAGAGCCGACGATCCGATGTCGCAGAAGAAAGCTAGAGAAGAAGAGCCGTCGATGTCGATGAAGGAAGCCGGAGGAGGCGTCGGTGTCGATGAAGGAAGCCGGAGGAGGCGTCGGCGTCGGCGATGCAGATGGGAGCCGACGGGATCGTTGATGTCGTTCACGAAAGCCGCACAGGGCAGCGGCGGCGAAATCTGTCGTCGGCACGACGGGAGAAGGTCCCGCTCCCGTCTCGGAATCAAGCGACGATTCCGTCGACGGGAGCGAGGGGGAAAGGACTTTCCGTGAGCCCTAGCAGCCGGAGTCGCGGAAGGACGGGTCGGGGAAGAAGCACGGGTCGGGACCGGGAGAGGGAAAGGGGAAAAAATTTTGGTCACAGAACCTGCTCTGATACCATGTACAAAGGAGAAATGAAATAGAAGGTACAAATATATTCAACCTCATAGAGGCATTAAATAGGAACTACAACATGACACCCAACACCGATAGGCGGTGTGGGACTAAACCCAATAACATTAAAATATTGCATATATAATAACTCTAACAGAATGCATTTATGGTCTCAAACCATAAGAAAGAACTATAAAAGTTTGTGCAGCTTGATCATGCAAATGTAGCCTGTGTCAAAATAGCAACTAATCAGATGGAAAAATAATATTGTTGATTGCAGCTGTAAGTTCTCAGAAATAAGAATACTGAAGAGGGCGCTCATCTTACAAGCGTTTTTCTTCATCTTGCTGATTCTGTTTCTCACGCAGCAATTCTTCTTCAAACTTTTTCTGTTTGGCTCGCAGTCTACCTTCTGACGTGGTCTTCAAAAATATCTGCTTTTTCTTTTCTTTTAGCTGTCCAAAACAAATATGAGATCACACAAAAGTCTGATTCAATTTTGAGCATATAACATTCTATTCAAAAATCCCAAGAACAAAGATTTGATCATAAAAGATAATTAAAGAAAAGTACATGGACCAGGATTCCCTTATACCTGCTCAGGTGTTAACTCGCTATCAGGAACATTGATTAGAGAATATTTCTCAGACAGTGAAGTATCTAACTTATCCTCACTCTCAAGTGGTTCACCCCTTGCTTTTCGAAGGGATTGTGTTACTCTATGAACAGCAGACTCTAATTCTTGCCTGGAATTGTAAACAGTGGTGGATAGAAAAGGATAAATTTCTTCTTCCTCCACCTCTTCAAGCTGTTGAACTAAATCTTCCAGGTCATGCAATTCACTTTCAAGCTCAGATATTCGAGTAAACTTCTTTAGGGCAGCTATATCTCGCAGTCGTTGACCCTGCTTTTCTTTCAATGCCGCTTTTCGCGCAAGTTCTTCTGATGGTTCCTCTTCTTGTGAAGGGGGAATAAAGGGAAGCTGCCAGAACGTGGTCTTCTCTTCAGCTTCTTTTGTCCCTTTCTGCAGGTATGGTAATCATGGCATTAATACAGCATAAAAGAATAGCATAGATGAGATCAAAAAGAGCACTGTAGATATCAGTAGCACATTATTAATATAAAAGACAAAATGACAGTAACACCTGAAATAATTTTAATTCTGCAGCATAATCAAAAGAAACATAGCAATGCTCCAGCTTCAGCTCTTCGGCCTTTTCCCATGTAATGCTAGAGCTTTTTATAACAAACAGTTAATAAATACCACAACTTTAAAAAATAATGCTTGAAAATAATGAAAATGCATACATATGATAGGGGTATTTCAAGGAAAGAAGCTGCTTCAGATAATATGTGACATGATATCCACCAACATTTGTCCGAGAACATGCCTCCAAAACAGGCTCCCCTTGTACAAACTGAAAATAACAATAATGTGTAGGCGCATAACCAAGAAAAAAATTAAAAAAGCAACTAAAGATTGGATGGCGTTGATAAAGAAAAGAATAAAAGCTTTGGTGCCAGGGAAACAGCATGATGAGCATTGCTTTGATCACACTCCACTGAATCAGCAAAAACTCTGTTCATAAAAACTGTAAAGAGAGGCCTCAAACCTTGTATATACTTCTTGAATAATAAATTACAAGAATGAATACACTTATATAGGAAGAAAAGAAGAAGAGAAATCTCAATCCAACGTGTGGGGCAAATACAAAGAGAGAGAAAAGAGAGAAATATGGACCCTTAGATGGGCCCTTACTAAGGCTTTTCTAACACTCCCCCGCAAGCTGGAGCGTACAAGTCGTAGGCACCAAGCTTGGATAAAAATTGGTAGTATAGCGGCCGGGAAAGAGCTTTAGTCAGGATGTCCGCAACTTGATTTGTAGCAGGAACATGCTCCAAATCTATCTTCTTTGACTGAACTTTTTCCCGAATAAAGTGGAAGTCAACTTCAATATGCTTTGTGCGTTCGTGAAAGACCGGATTCTTAACAATATGTATTGTTGCTTGACTATCACAAAATAGGGTCTCCGGTGATGAGAGACGAACACACAAGTCTCCCAGAAGGCTCTCAAGCCAAGTTAACTCGGAAACAACATCAGTCATAGCCCGGTACTCGGCTTCAGCAGAAGAGCAAGCAACCACAGTCTGTTTCTTGCTACGCTAGGTTATGAGATGTCCACCGAAGTAGGTTCAAAAATCAGTTATGGAACGTCTATCATCAATGGATCCTACATAGTCGGCGTCGGAGTACGCAAAAAGAGATAAAGATGTGGATGGCTTGTACGCAAGCCCTTGTCCTGGAGCGTTCTTGAGATATCGAAGAATGCGCTCGATAGTTTGAAGATGAGATATCCGAGGAGCATGCATAAAACGACTCACGACTCCCACGGCAAAACAGATGTCCGGTCGAGTAATCGTGAGGTAGATCAACTTCATAACCAAGCGCCTATAGTATTCCGGATTTGTAAGCAGCTTATCAGAGTCAGAGATGTGGGTCGAGAGCTTGTGATTAGCGTCAATAGGAGTATTCGTAGGTTTGCATCCAGAATAGCCGGCATCATGAAGGAGGTCCATACAATACTTCCTTGGAGATAACACAAGACCATCAGAGCGTCGTGCAACCTCAAGCCCAAGAAAATACCGAAGGTTGCCAAGATCTTTGGTCTGAAAGGCGGAGTTCAGCTGTTGCTTGGTGTGTTGTATCCCTGTAGTATCGTCGTCAGTAAAGAGGATATCGTCAACATAGACAAGTAGGATCACAGTTCCGGTTGATCAGTGTCGGGTGAAGAGAGAGAAATCAGCCGAGCTTCGAATGAAGCCAATATCGCAGACAACCTTGCTGAATTTTTCAAACCAAGCGCGCGGGGACTGTTTGAGACCATAAATAGATTTTTGAAGATGACAGACCCGAGACTCCCCCGTGGTCTCAAATCCGGGAGATTGGTGCATATAAACAGTCTCCTGTAGATCGTCGTTAAGGAAGGCGTTCTTAATATCCAGCTGATATAGAGGCCAATGACGATGAACTGCCAAGGAGAGAAGAACACAGACCGTGTTCAATTTGGTCACCGGAGAGAAGGTTTCCCCATAATAAAGGTCATGTTGTTGAGTAAAACCCTGGGCCACGAAGCGAGCCTTTAGACGCTCAACGGCGCCATCCGCCGCATGTTTAATAACAAAGACCCACTTACAGCTAACTCAAGGTTGACCTGCATGAAGAGGAATCAGATCCCAGGTCATGTTGGCCCAGATAGCCCGCATTTCGTCGTCCATGGCCGCCCGCCACCGCGGATGTTGAAGCGTCTCCTGCACAGTGTTAGCAATAGAAATAGAGGAAAGAGAAGTGACAAAGGCGTAGAGAGGTGGAGTGAGACGGTGGAGAGAAACGTAGTTGGCCAAGGGATGAGCCGTAGAAGCAGGAGCCGGATCCGTCGTTGTTGGGGTGTCGCTGGGAGCAGGGAGCTGGTGTAGGGAACCATCCTTGGAGCCACGACGAGTATAGACACAGATAACAGGCGGAGGAACCTTAGGAGGGGCAGGGATAGAGGAGGAAGGATATGGCAGAAAAGATGGTGTGATAGGTACTACAGGCCGGGGAAGAGGAGGAGAGGAAGACGGGGTGGGGGAAGGTAAGTGGAAGGGCTGGTCTTCGC
Source organism: Platanthera guangdongensis (assembly GCA_039583875.1). Lineage (NCBI taxonomy): Eukaryota > Viridiplantae > Streptophyta > Magnoliopsida > Asparagales > Orchidaceae > Platanthera > Platanthera guangdongensis. The sequence goes on from CM077161.1 coordinate 3,228,178, forward strand.
AGAAGGTGACATCCGCTGAGACGACCAGCTAGCCGTCCGAAAGTGAGTAGCAAACATACCCCTTTTGAGTACGGGAGTAGCCAACAAACATATATTTGGCCGCCCGAGAAGCAAGTTTGTCGGAGAGGGGGGGGGCCAAGAAGATGAACATAACAAACACACTTAAAGACCCGCGGGGTGAGAGAGGTGGGTTTGGTAGAAGGATAGAGGAGTTGGATAGGTGAGGCAAAGTCAAGAATATACGAGGGTAGGCGGTTGATGAGATGACAGGCTGTGAAGACGGCAAAATTCCAATATTCGATCAGAACCTGCATTTTAAACATGAGGGACCGAGCAACATCGGGTAGATGACGATTCTTTCGTTCGGCCACCCCGTTTTGCTGAGGGGTATACTCACACGAAGTTTGATGGATGACGTCAAATTCGGTGCAGAGATTGGACAAGATGCGACCCGTATACTCGCGAGCATTACCAGTGCGGATGATTTTGAGGGGGGTGACGAACTGTGTAAGCATCTCAGTTAAAAAGGCACAAAACACAGATGTAAGTTCAGTACGATCACGCAGTAAATATAGTCACGTAGTACGCGAGTAATCATCAATAAAGGTCACAAAATAGCGAAATCCAAATATACTAGGGACTTTATAAGGGCCTCATACATCAAAATGAAATAAAGATGAATGAGTACTACTCCTGGTACAGGCAGGGGGGAAGGTAGAACGATGTTGTTTGCCGTAGATACAAGATTCACAAGAGAACTCCCGTAAATGAACATCAGGAAGAGCCCGCTTGAGAATCGGAAGAGGAGCATGCCCAAGATGGCGATGCCAATCGACAGTGGAGACGGCGGAGAGAAGAGTGGGTGGTATATCCAAGATGTAGAGCTCATTCAACAGCTTCCCCCTACCAATGATACTTCGGTTGCGACGATCTTGCATAAGAAAGAAAGAAGGAGAAAATGTTATGCAACGATCAAGGTCGTGCGTCAGGAAACTAACAGAAAGTAAATTGAAAGGGGACCCCGAAACGTGAAGAACCGAGGAAAGAGAAAGGGTCGGGGTAAGCTGGAGAGCAGCGGCGCCAGAGACCGGGAGGGTGTCACCATCGGCCACGGTGATACACGGAGGATGAGCCGTCTGGAGATATTGGGAGGGCTTCTGGGAGGTAATATGGTGAGTAGCACCGGAATCGACGATCCAGTGGGGGCTAGGAGAGAGACAGGTTATACCTTCCGCAGAGAAAGACGCAACTGAGCCGGAGGAGCGGCCGAGGGCACCCTGTAGTTGGTGTAGTTGGGTGCGGAGCTCATCGATATCGTGGCGGCTAGTGGACACCGGATCCGGGGCAGAAGCCCCAGTGGGAGCAGGAGCAGCAGAGGAAGTAACAACGAGGTGAGAAGGGAACCCATGCTTGCTGTAACAGGTAGCCTCAAGATGGCCACCTTTGCCACAATGTGCGCATTTCATAGACGAACGACCACCACGTCCTCGTCCCCGAGACGGAGGTTGGCCCCCTCGAGTGGAAGATCCACGAGCAGGAGGGGGGTCGGAAGGAGAGGCTGTTGAAGAAGAGCAGGAGAAAATCCGGGAGGAGCCTCAGTAGGAGGCGTAACCCAAAGCAGCATTGAGCAGACATCAGACAGTGAAGGAGTCATCGTGGAAGAAAGGATGTGGGCCCGAACACTATGCAGGTGGGGAGGAACACGAGACATCATTATAGTGATGGGGTTAGCCTCTTTTTGGGCCCGTTGAGTAGCTAGATCAGTAGTGGGAGGCTGATGTTGAATCAGAGCCTTGGTCAGGGTCTTTTCCTGGGCAACGAAAGAGATTATATCGTCGGGAGCACCAGGAGCAAGGTTCTGAAGGTCGGAGAGAATATCATATAAGTGTTGAATACTGTTGCGGCCAGAGTAAAAGGAGTGGAGCTCCTCCCACATGGCCTTGGCCGTGTCATGATACATGATCATCCTGTAGGGCTCGGTGTCCATGGAGTTGAGGAGACAAGACTGGACCCGACCATCATCGCGAAGCCAGTCATCAGAGGGAGCATCGGGGGTAGCTCGGATCATGTGGTGAAGAAGACCCTTCGTCTGCAGAACACGACGAACAGAGAGAACTCATTCGACGAAGTTTCATTTCCCAGTCAGAGAGATGGTAGTAATCTGTAGCTCATCACGGAGTTCGGAAGCCGCAGTAGCCTCTTTGGCTGACAGAGCAGAAGTAGCAGCGGAAGCATCGAAAGCCATGCGGCTAACAGAAGAGGTCGGGCTTCTAGCTAAAGAAATCGGGCGACTAGAAGGAGAGGTCGGGCGGCGTGGCAAAGAGGGTCGGGAGGCTTGGTAAAGAAGGTCGGACGGCTAGAAGGACAAGAGGCCGAAGAGAGAGAAGTCGGCAGAGGAAGTAGTCACACGGTCACGTAGGACACACCAGCGACAAGGAAAGTCGCGACCAGGATGCGGCTAAGGGAAGAGGAGAGGCCGCTAGCGACAAGACAGGTCGCAACGACTAGCGAGAAGTGGTTAGAAGAGAAGGCCGCACGTTCAAGGTGAATGTATCAGCGACAAGGAACGTCGCAACCAGGATGCGGCTAAGGGAAGAGGAGAGACTGCTAGCGACAAGACAGGTCGCAGCGACTAGCGGTGAAGAGGTGAGAAGAGGAGTCCGCACGGTCAAGGTGAGTCCACCAGCGGCAAGAAGAGATGCCACGACCTAGATGCGGACGGAATTGAGAAAGAGAAAGGTGGAAGAAACCGCAGCGAGCAGGAGGCGCCACGTACGGTTAGAGGGGAGAGACCGCGGCGACTTTAGAGAGGTCGCGACAAGCGGGAAGAGAAAGGCCGCGCGGATAGCAAGGGAGAGAAGTCGCGCTGATAGCAAGGGAGAGAAGCTGCGCGGATAGCAAGGGAGAGAGGCCGCACGGATAGCAAGTGAGACCGGGCGGTCAGAGAAAGAAGCAAGAGAGGGTGGACCCCACGTGTGAGAAAGGTTTATAAAAGAGAGGTAGGAGTAGGAGGAGACGTGGAAGCCACGAGAGAAACAGAGTTTAGGAGACAATGACTAGAAAAGACAGGCCGCTCGATACTGCGGCTAGGCAGGAGAATGAAAAACCGAGCGGTCAGGCGGGAGAACAGGCGGTTTGCAAACGGACAAGCCGGCTAACCAAGCTCGGGCGGTTAGGAAAAATGAGACCGCGAGTAGCCGCGAACAGAAGACCGAACACCCAAGGAGGAGACTGTTGCCTCTGATACCATGTAAAGAGAGGCATCAAACCTTGTATATACTTCTTGAACAATAAATTAAAAGTATGAATACACTTATATAGGAAGAAAAGAAGAAGAGAAATCTCAATCCAAGATGTGGGACAAATACAAAGAGAGAGAAAAGAGAGAAATATGGGCCCTCAGATGGGCCCTTACTAAGGCTTTTCTAACAAAAACCATGCATCTTCCAGAACATTTATTTATGCTTTTTGCAGTCTAGTGAACACATAACCCAGTTAAGACCTGCTAACCATTTTCTTGATCATTTGGAATGGATGAAGAAAAAAGATGTCAATCATTTCAGTGCAGTCCAGCAAAAACATGCATGCCCCATTAAAGGAGCTGTGAATCCATTTATTCCAATTATTTCAAATTATTAAAAAAACATTTACCCAGTGTAATTATTTGATTATACAATCATATGCATAAAGCCTGTCACCATCATCGTGAGAAGAAAAATGTCCTAATCTAGAGAGCATAATAAAAAGCCATTCAAACTATTATAAAAAGAAACTAGAAAAGGCTTCACAATCTCCAAAACCAAGAAGAATCATAATGAACTTCAAAAACAAGTTCGCATGAGATGATCCATATGACTCAATGCAACCTCCAAGAATGCATCTTTCAAAGGGTATTTGTAACATGGTTGTGGTAATCACGAATGCAAATGGGAGAAGCTGTGGTTTGTGAACACATTAATGGGAACTATGGCTCATGAACATGGGTTTGATGAAGAGCTCAAGTGTTACAGAACGAGACAAAGAGTAGCCAACGATGCGCACTTGGAGGGTCTACACATGCAGGACGAGTCGGGCGGTCTAGCGGGAAGATCAAAACATACTTGGCATTTTATTTCATATGTTATTTTAGTTAGTCTGTTGCTTATTGCATTTCGATTATTTTTCATGGACTAGAGTATTTACACATTTCCCATCCTCATAAGGACTATTGGTGTGCATGTGGTATGTGTGAACCAATGTTTGGAGTGATGAATATTTTGGCATAGGGCTGGCTCAAGGGAAATTTCTCTCAACTCTTACTCATCCCCACTACTTCCTCTAAATCTCTCCTAAGGGGTAGTATTTGGTTTGGCCTACCTCTCAGACCTCCATTCCACTCGTTGGGAACCAGAGAACCTCCTTCAAAAGCATCCGAAACAGATCTCATGCAATCGTGGCTGCTTCCTTCCGCAATTGTCTTCCTTCCCATTCTTTTTTTCTAATCGATCGATCGGGATTTCATCACCCGTTTCTCGCGGTCTTTTGCGCTCAATGATTTCATCACATGTGTCCCAAAATCATTCACGTCCGCTCGTTCATCATCTTCCACAAATTCATCCGCAGACAGTTCTTGCATATGCAGTCGCCAACGTCTGACCTAACCACACAATCTGCATCTGGCATCTGGTCAAAGTAGTGTCGTCCACCCAGACTCCACCTCCCTCCTTCCTATCGCGTGGAGCATTCCCCGTACACATTCCATGGTTGATGCCCACATCAACGCCATCGAAAAAGCTCTCCCTTAGGCTCAACGCCCATGTCGACTTACTCGCCTCCATTCAAGCGACCCTCCTACACCTTGATTCACGCAAAGAACATGCCTCTTCCCATAACTCTCCAAGCTCGCCGACCTCAATCTCTAGCACTCCCTCCTTGCTTGGCATCTCACCCAAACCCCTAACTAGGGTTCTGTAAGATGCAGAGATGTACGCCCATGCCTCTCATGCTTTGGAAGTGCTACTTCAATGCCTCCGACCTTATGAGGTAGATTGCCAAGGCCGAATAGTTCTTCGACCTGCATTGTACACTAGAGACGAAACATATTTCCATCATGATGTTGGACATACAAGGTTTGTGAATACATTGGGTCAGTTGGCTTAGCCAAACTACACCAACCCTCAGTTGGGCAGATCTGAAGAACGGGTTCATCAAGTGTTATGGCATTTGTTACTCGTGCAATGCAGTGGAATGCTTTTGCGTTTTCTGCCAAATCCGCTCCATTGATGCCTGCATTGACAAGTTCATAGCACTTGTCACACATGTGTCATACCTTCCACAATAAAATTACTTGGGGTTCATCATGCAAAGGTGCAATCCCCGCGTCGGCTCAAGGCTCTACACTCACCAGTCTCGACCATTACAGATATCATGGACATTATACCTAGGTCGAAGACTACTACGACCATCAAAGCTAGCTCGCCGCAAGGCGGGGCCTACACTCGTATATTCGTGAAGGAAGGTTTGATCGGATCGGCAATCCGACCCCGCGATGCGTCCGACTTGCCGTTTCCATATTTTTTTCATATATTATATAATTTTATTGTACCGTTATTTCTTATAATCGGGTTATTGCATCTACAACCAATCATAGCCGTCGATTGCGGGGTGCCCTAGTTTTATTTTCTTATAAATAGAGTGAGAGGGGGCTGCTTTTAGATCATTGTAGAGTATAAATATTTAAAATCCCGAATTCCAGCGATCCTTTTACGGTGCTGACTCCGTTGAGCCCTAAATGACGACTCCTAGGCGTGTTTCCTCCTTCCAAAGGTATCCCCTATCCATTGCCTTCTTCCCTTCCCTAAACCGACATCCGCCCTCTACTACCCCTTGTCGTCTCTCAGAACTTACCCAGATCCATTGTTGTTGCCAGTTTGGATCCAGTCCAGCAGCCGCCCCCAATCTAGCCCGGAAATCCCACCGCCACTCCTTGCCCCCAGCCACCGTCGTCTTGGCCCACTACAACCCGCTAGTTTTTCCCTACAAAACCCGCCCCAAATTTGTCATCAAGTCCCTCCCCATCAAGAATTTGCCCCCCCCCCCCACCCAAATCTACCCAAAACCAGTCCCTCGCCTTCCAAAACAGCCACCTCCACTCAGATCTAACCCTATAACACCAAGCCCTTCCTCCGCACCGTCACCTTAGCTGGATCTACCCACCTACGAAAGCCCCAAGCTTGTTAGTTATTATTTGTTGTATGGACTCTAGTATTTTCTCCAACTAAATATATTGTTGTGATTTCCAATTGCCTAGATATTCAAATATTATAGTAGTTTGTGCTCATTGTACTTGTGATTTGCAGGAAGGAACTAACTGATGCGCGCTTTACTTTGACCCTCCACGTAGATGAACATCATTGCTTGCTTGCTTAAAGAAAATATTACGTATTGCTTGATTGTTAATCTTGCATGGGTTTCAAAATTTATTGCTCAAATTTTGCATATTGTCATCGTACTTTATATGGTCATATTGCATATTAGTATTGGGCAACATAGTAACACCCCCACACCACAAAGATTACATTTTAGGTCAACATCACACACCTTACCCTACATCATTTGGTATCAGAACCCAAAGTTTGGGCAACATCTATGTTATAGATCCCCAATGTCTGACCCAAACGTCACCGATGACCGAGCAAGTAGTTCGAATTAGGGTACGACATTAGCTGAATTTCATCGACTTCTCCTTGACCGTTTAGATACCATGGGTGCCCAATTTCAAGATTTTCGTCATGACCTCGCAAAGATGAATAACCAGTTAGAAAATTTGGAAAATCTGAGAGACACATCACCCCAACAGGTGGAAACACTTGAGGATGAGCCTGATATTCCTCCTTGTCCTGAACTATGTCTGAAGGGTGCTCAACCACCCCTTTAACGACATTATCGTGGTATTCCCCATCGGAGTTCCGTCCCGCCGTTGCGAGGGAACCCAAAATACACCCCAGAGCGCCGACAAGGTCCTGCTTATGTCAGGTACACTCAGCAGCGTGACGACCCCGAGTATTCCCACAGGATCATAGAGGTCGTGCACCCCAGCCTGATCATCGTGATCTTGACCGTGATGACTATTTTGAACCCGGTGGTAGAGAGCGTATACCCCTTCCCACTCGACGCGAATACTTCCATGATGAGTACTATAAGAATTATCTAAAGTCGTGCAGAGGTAGTCACCAACATGAGAATGACATTACTAGGCGGCTAGGCGCATTCACATCGATGCCCATTCCTTTGATGATTGCATGGACCCAAAGTCCTTTAGCGATTGGCTCCTCGACATGGACCATTATTTTGAGTGGTACGACATGAGCGACGAGTGATGTGTATGGTTCGCCAAAATGAAATTAGTTGGGCAGGCTAAGGTATTTTGGACTAGCATAGAGAGATCAGTTGATAAGGAAGACTATTATCCCATCACCTGATGGGATGATATGAAGCAGGGACTGAAAGATAAGTATCTTTATGCGACCTACAGAGACAAGTTGTTTGATCAGTTACATAGTTTACGTCAAGGGACTCTTACTGTCGTTGATTATATGGCTCGCTTCGATGAGCTTTTTGTTAGGAGTGACATTTTGAAGGATCTCATTGTCACCGCCTCTCATTTTAAGGTTGGTCTACGTTCAGAAATTTGAATGGAGCTGATTCTCCATCACCTAGAGAGTGTCGAGCAGATCTTTCAACTCGCCTTAGAGTACAAGCAGTACCTCCGCTCGCCCGAGATGAGGCAGTTCCCCTCTCGATCTAATACCTCGACCTATAGGAATCCTGTCCCACCCCAAACTACGGCGACTGCGCCCCCACGTGCCTCGACTGACAGGAAGGGCAAATCCATCGCCACTGAGGACCATAGATCTGGGAGTGTATAATGTTGTAGATGCTCAGGAAGAGGACACACGGCAGCTCAGTGCCCCACGCGGAATCTGCTTATTGAGGATGATGAGCCGAGCTTAGAAAACGAAGAGGAGGAGGTTGAGGAGATTGCAGCTACTGTTGAGAAGGGTTGAGAGAGTGATGTTGAGAGATCACTAGAGATGGGAGTAGTTCGACGTATCCTACACACCCCTCGTGTTGATGAGGAATGGCGATGTACCCCTATCTTCTACACATATTTCCCTAGTGCAGGCGGCCCCTGCAAGCTAGCGATAGATAGTGGGAGTTACGTGAACATCGTGGCTCAAAAGAGCCTAGAGCGTATGCAAGTGAAGGTTGAGCCTCACCCCCATCCTTACTGTGTCATCTGGGTAGATAAGACCGCGATTCAGGTTACCCGACAATGTCTTGTCCCAATTAGCTTGGCCGCATTTGAGGGTCATGTTTGGTCTAACGTCATCCCAATAGACGACGCCTCTGTTTTACTTAGCAAGAGGAGCAAGACAAAGTGAGGACAAAGAGGGTCAATAATAAAATACTCTACGCTTATAGGAATGATGGAAATTTGAAGGATATAAAGTCGTCAAGAAAGAAACTAAACATGCACTAAGTAAAATAAGAAGTCAATGTTATAAAGAATTTTATAAGTTACTAGACATCAAAGATACCGTGTGACATATATAAAATTGATCGAGCTAGAGAGAAAAAGACAAGAGATTTAAGTCAAGTTAAATGCATAAAGGATGAAACAAATACAAACACTGAACTGAACTTGGAAGAGTTAAGTAAACCGAAGGGGTATAAGAACATAATGTTTTATAGTAAAATTTAAGTATCAGAGATAAATGATGTTTTAAAAAAGATGAAAAATGAAAAAACGGTTGAGTCAGACGATATACCCATCGAAGTATGAAAATGTCTAGAGAAAGAAGTAATTTTGTGACACATATTTCTTCAATAAGATATTGAAGTCAAAAAGAATGTCGGACCAATAGAGAGAACATCTTAGTACATCTATATAAGAACAAAATAGATATACAAATTTGTGTTAATTATAAAAAAATAAATTAATGAGTCATATTATGAAATTATGAGAATGAGTAATAGAAAAAAGAGTAAAATAAGAGACTAGCATCTCAGAGAATCAATTTGGATTCATCGTGTCAAGGTGGTCGACCATGAAAGTTATACATCTTTTGAGGAAACTCATTGACAACTATCCAGAAAAAAAATAAGATTTGCATATACTGTTTATCGATCTTGAGGAGGCTTATGATAGGATTACAAGAGAGATCTTATGGAGAGTCTTAGAAAAGAAAGGTGAAAATGTATCATATATTGACATAATCAAAAATATGTATACAAATTTTGTGACGAGGGTGAGGACATCTAGAAGATCAAGGTTGTCGATGTCGGATATCGGGAACACGTCAGTTTAGGTTTTTCATGTCGGTTTTAGTATGTCAAGGAATATATCAGGGATATTTCTTATATCGGATTTTAATATTAAATTATTTATGTGTAATTATTTATAAATTTAATCCTTTTCTAATTTATATATATTAATATATTAATAATTTGATATTGATTGAACTCTTAAATTTATCAAACTAATATAAACATTTTGTGTTACACATGTAATAACGGTATAACACGTGAAATAAAACAAGAGGAATCAGAATGTTGCGAAGATGTCGATGATAATGGAAGATATGGAACTTTTAATCCATAATTCAAAGATAATGCATAATTAAAGTCGATGACAGACTTGAGCATGGAAGAAAGCCAGAGGAAGGAAAAAACAACTTGAATAATGAAATAATTTTGGTATATCATAGACACTAATTAAAATAAATTAAAAAAACCATTCGATAAAATATCGAGATATATCGGCCGATATATCAGCGAATATATCGGTCAATAGTAGACATATCAGAGGATATATTCTAAAAGGATATTTTGCAAAAAAATATCGAAAATATGTTGTTTTGTCCATGAAATCTTTATGTCGGCTGAGATGTCGGTCATGTCGGAGGATATCCATTATCCACAACAGTGTAGAAGATTAACACAGGAATTCTCAATCATTGTTGGCTTAGTAAGCCCTTATCTTTATACCCTTATCTTAGATTCGCAAGCCAGACATATCCAACAAGCAATACTTTAGGATTTATTGTTTGCAAATGAAATTGTTTTGATCAATGAGACGCACGAAGGTGTAAACGCAAAACTTGAATCTTGGCGAGACACTTTAGAAAAGAAGAGTGTTAGGTTGAGCTGGGCAAAGACGGAGTATATGAAGCTTAAATTTAGCAGTACAAGAAGGACAGATGACTTCGTTATAAAGTTGGGTGATCAAGACATTTCCCGCAGTAAATGCTTTAAATATCTTGGATCGATAGTTCAAAAAGATGGAGGTGTTGATAAAGATGTGATACATAAAATCAAAGTAGGTTGGTTGAAGTGAAGAGGTGTGTCAGTGATCTTATGTGATTGTAAAGTACCATTAAAACTTAAAGGCAAGTTTTACCGTACTGTAATTAGACCAGCGATGCTATATGAGTTTGACTGTTGAGTATTGAATTGTGTACATGAGCAAAAAATGGGAGTTGTGGAGATGACAATGTTTAGGCATGAGACTAGATAAAATTAGAAATGAATGTATCAGGGATACGACAGGAGTGACACTAATTGTAGAGAAGATGTGAGATGTTAGACTAAGATGGTTTGGACACGTACAAAGGAGACAATTAGAGGCATTTATTAGGCGTTATAAGAGTTTAGTCACTAGACATGTTAAACGGGGGAGGGGTAGACCAATAAAGACTCGGAATAAAACTATAAGGAAAGACATGATGTACGTAGTCATTAGTGAAATTATGACTAAAGATAGGGCACACAATGATGATAAAGGATCTGTATAGCTGACTCCACTATAGTGAGATGAAGTCTTGAATGTTGTTGTTTTATGCTCCCATCAGTTGCTCCATGTAGACGTCTTCCTTAAAGTCACTATGAAGAAAATCATTAGTGATATCCAAATGAGCAAGAGTTTAATTATTTATTGTAGATACGGATATGATGACTCGGATAGAGGTCATTTTAGCAACCGAAGAAAATGTTTCATTATAGTTTATCTCGTGAGTTTGACTGTAACCCTAAGTTATCAAAGGCGCAAGGCACACCGAGGCGCAAAGGACCCCTGGAGACTAGGCCTTGGCAGGTGCGCGCCTGAGGCACGAAAGACGCAAAAATGGGGGAAAAAGAAAATTGAGCGAATTGGGCGCCCAATTCGCTCAATTTCAGCGAATTGGGCGCCAAATTAGCTCAATTTCGGCGAATTGGGCGCCCAAGTGCGCCTAGGGGTGCCTCGGGTGCGTCTAAGATCATGTTTTTGCTCATCTCAATTTTTAAAAAAAAATACCTTAAAAGGCCCAAACTAGCCTGTAAGGTGCGCGCCTGGGGCACATCGACAGCCTCAGCCATGCTGAGGCGCGGCGGGCTGCGCCCGGAGCCTCAGACGCGCCTAGGCGCACGCCTTGACAACTAAGTTGTAACCTTCTGCAAAACAATCTAGTTTAAAGCCGAGAAGCAGGCCTATTTGGATATTATCTTGATAGCATGTACACATGTAGTGACCTGCAAATCGGACCTCTCCCACCATAATCCTAAAGGGTTTTAATGGTCGTATATCTGCAGCACTCTGATACCATGATTGAAGGATTACATGTGCATGTATATAGTTGTGATCGGGGAATCAAAGCATACAAATCCACAGACCTCTCCCACCTTCATAAAAAATTCCCAAATAGTATTATTGGAATATGTTAGAATAACCCATGTATTGGGCCCATCTTTTGGGCCCATTAGTGCTCTCTTCTCTTTTAGTCCCACATCTTGTATAGGATTTATTCTCTCTCTCTTCCTCCTATATATTTGTATTCTCTCCTTGTATTTAGATACTCAATCAATACATACAAGTTTGAGCTTTCTCTACATGGTATCTGTTGAAAGAGCTCAAAGCTTGTATGTATTATTTCAGTATGTAAATACAAGGAGAGAATACAAATATATAGGAGAGAAGAGAGAAGAATAAATCCTATACATGATATGGGACTAAAGAAGGAGGAAGAAAAATAGGCCATTAAATGGGCCTTTTACATGGGCTTTTCTAATACTCCCCCGCAAGCTGGAGCGTACAAGTCGTATGCGCCAAGCTTGGATAGGCACTGATAGAAGAGGGTACTAGGAAGAGCTTTGGTGAAGATGTCAGCAACCTGTTCAGTACCCGGAACGTGCTTGAGCTCGATCTTCTTCATGTGGACTTTCTCTCGGATGAAATGACAATCTACCTCGATATGCTTCGTTCTTTCATGGAAGACCGGGTTTTTGGCAATATGTATGGCAGCTTGACTGTCACAAAGGAGGAGAGCTGGTGAAGGTAGTTTAACTCCAAGGTCGGTAAGGAGACTCTCAATCCATGTGAGTTCAGAGACCACAGCAGTCATTGCCCGATATTCTGCTTCGGCTGAGGATCGAGCAACCACTGCTTGTTTCTTGCTTCGCCAAGTAATCAGATGTCCTCCAAAATAGGTACAAAACCCGCTAGTAGATCGTCGATCGTCGAGGGAGCCAGCGTAGTCGGCATCAGAGTATGTCACTAGTGTAGGAATGGAGGATGAGGTTTTGTATACAAGTCCTTGGCCAGGAGCTGTCTTAAGATATCTGAGAATGCGTTCCACAGCCTGGAGATGAGAGCTTCGAGGAGAGTGCATATAGCGACTCACAAGTCCCACAGCGAAAGATATATCAGGTCTTGTAACTGTTAGGTAGATAAGCTTCCCAACTAGACGACGGTAATATTCGGGATTTGGTAGAAGCGAATCAGAATCTGAGCCCTGAGCACATATTTTGTGATTTGCATCCATGAGAGTGTTAATAGGTTTGCAACCAGAGTAGCCTGCATCATGAAGGAGATCCAGGCAATATTTGCGCTGAGAGAGAACCAATCCATCTGACCGTCTGGCCACTTCCAGACCGAGGAAGTACCGAAGAGGACCCAGATCTTTAGTTTGGAAGACGGAGCTCAGATGTAGCTTAACGGCCTGTATGCCGTCCAAGTCACTGCCAGTAATAATGATGTCGTCGACATATACCAACAGGAGAACCGTACCAGTGGCCTGGTGACGAGTAAACAATGAGAAGTCAGCCGAGCTGCGAGTGAAGCCAACGTCCCGGAGCGCTTTGCTGAACTTGTCGAACCATGCCCGAGGGGATTGTTTGAGACCATATAGAGATTTGAGAAGATGACAAACCCGTGACTCCCCCGTGGTCTCAAACCCGGGAGGTTGTTGCATGTAAACCGTTTCCTGAAGGTCGCCGTTCAGGAAAGCGTTCTTGACGTCGAGTTGAAACAAGGGCCACTGGCGATGGACAGCCACAGAGAGGAGAATGCGGACCGTGTTGAGCTTAGCGACCGGAGAGAAGGTCTCGTCATAGTCCAGCCCCGGTTGCTGGGTGAAACCACGAGCAACCAACCGAGCTTTGAGGCGATCAATGGTCCCATCAGGAGCATGTTTAATGACGAAAACCCATTTGCACCCAACGGGTTTCTGGCCGGGAGGAAGGGGCATCAGGGTCCAAGTCTGGTTGGCCCAAAGAGCAGCCATCTCTTCTTCCATAGCCGCACGCCACCCAGGATGTTGAAGAGCGTCCTGAACAGAAGTAGGAATAGAGACCGAGGAGAGCGAAGTAGCCAAGGCCTGTAGAGGTGGAGAGAGGCGATGGAGAGAAACATAGTCCGCCATTGGATGAGCGGTAGAGGCCGACACCGGAGCAGCAGAACACGGAGAAGCCGCGGTCGAAGCCGACTGCAGAGGAGCAACGGGAGGAAGAGGGCGACGAGCATAGACCCGAATAACTGGGGGTCGAGGAGGGTCAATGGTGGGAGGAGGCGGAGGGATGGTGGGAGGTGAGTGGACGTGAATCACCGGCCGGGGAAGGGAGGGTGTGGTAGTAGGTGGTGGGAGAAGTGGGGGCAACGGAGGAGGGAAGAAGGGTTGATCCTCCCGGAAAGTAACATCAGCCGAAACAGAGACCTTCCGGGTGAGCGGAGAGTAGCAAACATAGCCCTTTTGGGTACGTGAGTAGCCGACAAAAATGTGTTTGGCCGCACGGGGATCCAGTTTGTCAAGAGGGGGGCCCAGTTTATGGACAAAGCAGGTACAGCCAAAAACCCGGGGGGTGAGGGGGAAGGCGGGTGTGGAGGGAAAAAGAAGGCTGAAGGGTGTAGCGTTGTGGAGAACGGGAGAGGGGAGACGGTTGATAAGAAAACATGTTGTGGAGACCGCAAAGTTCCAGAAGACTTTGGGAACGTGCATGTGAAGCATGAGAGAGCGAGCCACATCGAGCAAGTGGCGGTTCTTGCGTTCAGCGACCCCGTTTTGTTGAGGGGTGTAGGGACAAGAGGTCTGGTGAACAATACCGAAGTTTGCGCAGAGAGTGGCAAACTCATGGCTAGTGTATTCCCGAGCATTATCAGAGCGGAAAGTTTTAATGGTGGTAGAGAATTGCGTACGAGTCTCTAACACAAACGCCTGAAAGACACGCGGAAGCTCAGAGCGATCATGCAGGAGATACAACCAAGTAGTACGAGAGTAATCATCAATAAATGTTATAAAATAACGATAACCAGAAATGCTAGGAACTTTATAGGGGCCCCAAATATCAGAATGTATTAAATCAAAGGGAGCTGAGCTCCTAGTACAATGAGCTGGAAAAGAAGAACGAGGTTGTTTGCCAATAATACAAGAATCACATTGAAAAGCAGGAAGAGAAATGTCCGGAAGCGCCTTCTGGAGGATAGGTAGAGGGGCATGCCCAAGCCGACAATGCCAATCAGACGAGGAAACGGAGGAAAGGGATGTGGGAGAGACATCGAGGAGGTAAAGCCCGTTCTGCAGCCGACCCCTACCAATGGTAATCCGCGTCTGCCGATCCTGTATCAAAAAACCAGAAGAGGTGAAGGTGATAAAGCAATTCATATCAGTAGTAAGACGACCAACAGAGAGTAAATTAAAAGGCGAGGCCGGCACATAAAGAACGGAGCGAAGAGAGAGAGAGGGAGGAAGGAGGAGGTCCGCGCAGCCGGAGACCGGGACAAGCGCACCATTGGCCACAGTAATAGACGGGGGGTGAGCAGCAGTAGAGAACTGGGGCGGCCGCATGGAAGTGATGTGGTGGGTGGCTCCCGAGTCCAGGATCCAGCAAGAGCTGGAAGAGAGACAGGCAGTACCTGCAGCGGAGGTGGAGACAATACCTGCATGGGAGGTGGAGGCATGGGAAGCAGAAGGGGGGTTGAGGAGCCCCTGGAGTTGTTGCAGCTGTAGGCGAAGAGCCTCAAGATCCGTACCAGTCGGAGGAGAGCTATCGGTAACAGCAGCAGTAGGCGGGCGAGGGGGGTAGCCATGTTTCTTGTGACAAACGGCTTCAGTATGGCCATCCCGGCCGCAGTAGGTGCACTTGGGCCGTCCGCGGCCACCACGGCCCCGCCCACGGGAGCCCGTACGACCACCCCGAGGAAAGGAGGGTTGTGGGAGTAAAGGAGGAAGGGCCTGCTGAAGAAGGGCCGGCGAGGGTGGTGCAGGAGCCTCCGGAGGAGGTGGTACGCGAAGTAACATCGAGCAGACATCAGAGAAAGAAGGGGTAGTGGGTGAAGCCAGAACCTGGGCCCGAATACTATGTAGGTGTGGCGGGACGCGAGCCATAATCATAGCAATACAAACAGCCTCCTTCTGGGCGCGTTGGGCAGCGAGATCAGTAGTCGCGGGCTGGTGCTGAATCCAGGCTTCCGTGAGAGTTTTAGCACGGGCCACGAAGGAGGTCATGTCCAGAGCTTTGCCAACATCCAAGGCTTGAAGATCAGTGAGGAGTCGAAAAGGTGTTGAAGGCTGTCCTTTCCGGAGTACAGCGAATGAAGTTCATCCCACATGGCTTTAGCAGTCTCATGATACATGATCATCTGGTACGGCTCACCCTCGACTGAGTTCAGGATCCAGGTCTGGACACGGCCGTCATTGCGGAGCCAATCATCAGTAGACGGAGTTGGTGGGCCCTGGGTAAGGTGACGGGCAAGGCCCTTGGCCTGTAAGACCCGGCGGACAGAGTGGACCCAGGGAATGAAATTAGCCTTGCCAGAGAGAGAAATAGTAGTAATCCGAAGCTCATCCCGGAGTTCGAGAGGAGCCACGTGGTCGGCAGGGGGTTGAGCGGTAGTGGAGTCGCTGGAGGACATGGCGACTGAAGAGCAGCAGGGCGCGGAGAGAACAACCCGCAGCGGTCTGGAGGTCGCGGCGGTCTGGAGGTCGCGGCGGGCTGGAGGCCGCGGCGGTCTGGAGGTCGCGGCGAGTTGAGTGAGGCCGCGGCGAACAGGAGCAGTCCGCGACAGAGGCCGCGGCGAACTGGGGCAGGTCGCAGCAGCGGACAGGAGCAGTCCGCAAGAGGTCGCGGCGAACTGTGGGCAGGTCGCTGGAAGAGGAGCACAGCGGATACAAGCAGAGCTCGCAGCGGACAGGAGCAGTCCGCAAGGGAAGGCGGAGAGAGAGAGTCCGCGGGCAGAGGCTCGAGCGGACAAAAAAGGAGCGAGCTAGAGGGGGGGCAGTCAAGGAGGCTCGAGCGGATACAAGCAGAGCCCGCAGCGAGCGAGAGAGAAGCTAAAGGGAGCAGTCCGCGAGCAAAGAGGCTCGAGCGGATACAAGCGGAGCCCGCAGCGGACAAGAGGGAGCAGTCCGCGAGCAAGGAGGCTCGAGCGGATACAAGCAGAGCCCGCAGCGAGAGAGAGAGAAGCTAGAGGTAGCAGTCCGCGAGCAGAGAGGCTCGAGCGGATACAAGCAGAGCACGCAGCGGACAGGAATGAGCGTCCTGAGCGGATGGAGAGAGGTGGGCCCCACGAGTCAGAGCAGAAGATGGCTATAAGAAGCCTGGGGAGGGTGGAACCACGGAGGGAGAGAAGAGGAGCGGAATCAGAAGGGCAGTCCGCACGAGACCGGAGCGGATGCAGAAGGCAGTCCGCACGAGACCGGGCGGACAGAAGCAGAGGGGCAGTCCGCGGGAGACCGGGCGGACAGAGAAGGGTCAGTCCGCAGGAGACCGGGCGGACAGAGAAGGGGCAGTCCGCAGGAGACCGGGCGGACAGAGAAGGGGCAGTCCGCGGCTAGACGGAACCTGGCTCTGATACCATGTTGAAAGAGCCCAAAGCTTGTATGTATTATTTCAGTATGTAAATACAAGGAGAGAATACAAATATATAGGAGAGAAGAGAGAAGAATAAATCCTATACATGATGTGGGACTAAAGAAGGAGGAAGAAAAATAGGCCATTAAATGGGCCTTTTACATGAGCTTTTCTAATAGTATCCAAAATCGCTCTCTCGCGGTCATAAAATCAGTTTCTGAAGTTAAACCCACACGTCATAGTAAGAATATCAACTTCTCTAGTTTTGAGCTTTCTCTACATGGTTTCTGAAGGCGACAAACTCGGAGAGGAATTTCTGATATAGTGGGCGAGACAATGACTTAGTAAGAATATCGTAGATTTGATCGACAACCCACACGTCATAAAATCAGTTTCTGAAGTTAAACCTTTTCCCAGACAAAATGGTAATCAACTTCTCAACTTAAATATGTTGTGTACGCTCATGAAACACAGGGTTCTCGCAATGTGAATGGCAGCTTAACTGTTGCAAAAGAGAATAGTTGGTGATGGGGTTTTTGGCCCTAAATTAGTGAGGAGACTTTCTAGTCATGTAAGTTCTGAGACGGCGGCAGCCATGGAGTGATACTCCGCTTCAGCTGAAGATCGAACAACCACCGTCTGCTTTTTTCTTCGCCAAGTGACCAAGTTCCCGCCAAAATATGCGCAGTAGCCGCTCGTGGACCGACGATCATCCAGGGACCCAGCGTAATCAAATGCAATGAGAGTCAGAGAAGTAAAGGGCTTGTATACCAGCCGTTGTCCCGGAGCATTCTTCAAGTATCGAAGAATATGCTCAACGGCCTGAAGATGAGAGATCCAAGGGGTATGCATGAAGCCACTGACCACACCGACCGCAAAAGAAATGTCAGGACGTGTGATAATACTCTAGATTAAGGAGAGGTTGATCAGAGTCTGATCCATGAGTGCGGAGCTAATGATATGCATTCATAGGTGTATTTGCAGGCTTACATCCAGAGTAGCCTGCATAATGAAGTGGATCGATACAATACTTCCGCTGAGACAAGACAAGACCATCAGATCGTCAGGCTACCTCAATTCCCAAGAAGTGGCAGAGTAATCCCAAATTCTTATTTTGAAAATAAGAGACAAGATAATGCTTGATTTGGGCGATGCCGGAAAGATCATCACCAATAATAAGAATATCATCAACGTAGACAAGAAGAATCATTGTGCCAGATGAACATTGTCAAATGAATAAGGAAACATTTGTGGAGCTTCGGGTGAAGCCAAACTCACAAACCGCCAGACTAAACTTCTCAAACCATACCCGTGGAGACTATTTGAAGCCATAGAGAGATTTCATCAGATGACAGACAAGCGACTCCCAGGTGGTTGTATGATCAAGCGGTTGCTACATGTACACAATCTCCACAAGATCGTCATGAAGGAGTTTTTAATGTCCATTTGATGGAGCGTCCAATGGCAGTAGGAAACGAACGGTGCTGAGTTTTGCCACCGAAGAAAAGGTTTCTTCATAATCGAGATTGTATTATCGAGTAAAACCTCTGGCAACAAGACGGGCCATGATACGATCAAAAGTCCCATTCAGATGATGCTTCACTGTTAAAAGCCACTTGCAGCTCACAGTATGTTGATTAGAAGGAAGACGAACATGCTCCAAAGTGTGGTTGTCTCAAAATGTAGTCATTTCCTCATCCATTCCTGCACGTCACCCCGAATGTTGAAGGGCTTCTTACACATAAGAGGGAATGGAAATAGACGATAGAAGTGAAAACCTACGCAAAATAGAGGAGAGACGATGCAAGGAAACATAATTTGAGAGAGGATGTGCGGTGGAGAGTGTCGTTGAATCAGCAGTCTGTGGAGTATCATTAGTAGATGGGGGTTGTCGCGAGGCACTAGATCAAAGATAGCGGCGAGAGTAGACACAAAGAAGAGGAGTTGAGGCATGCAGTGGTGTCAGTAGTAAAGGTGGTAAAGGATAATAGGTAGGAATGAGAGGACGTGGGAGATCAGGTGTCATTGACGTCGTGACGGGTTGATGGAAAGACTGTTTTTCCAGAAAAGTAACATCAACAGATGTGATCAGCTTCCAAGCAGAGGGAGAGCAACAGACATAGCCCTTCTGGGTGCATGAGTACCCAACGAATATGTAGCGCGTGGCATGAGGGGCCAACTTTTAAACAGGGGGACCCAAATGGTGAACGTAGTAGACGTAACCAAAGACCCATAGGGTCAGGGGGAAGGGAGGGAGGTCAGGAAATAGGAGAGAAAAGGGGGTCGCAAGTTGAAGGACAGATGAGGGCATGTTGTTGATAAGATAACAAGCAGTGGAGATAGTGAAATTCTAATAAGTAGTGGGGACCTGCATCTACAATAAGAGAGGCCGAGTAACTTCGAGAAAGTGGCGGTTCTTCCGCTCAGCAGTGTCATTTTGTTATGGTGTGTACGCACAAGAGGTTTGGTGGATGATGCCCAACAAGGTGCATAATTCCCGAAAAGCATGCCAACAATTTTTGCGCGCAATATTAGTGTGAAGAATTTTGATAACACGAGTAAATTGCGTTTGGGTTTTTGTAGTAAAGGAGCGGAAAATGGACAAAAGCTCGGAGCAATCACACGCATCATATATAAACAAGTCATGCATGAATAATCTATCAAAAAACTTAATAAAGTAGCTATAACCAAATATACAAGAGGTTTTGTAGGGACCTCAAATATCGTAGGGTATTAAATCAAAAGGGGTAGCGCTCTGAGTACAATGAGGAGGAAAAATAGACTGATGTTGATTCTCATAGATACATGATTCACAATTAAAGGGGGAAAAATACATCGGGGAGAGCCTTCTGGAGAATGGGGAGAGGAGAATGACAAAGACGTCGATGTTAATCAACGGAACGGATGGAAGAGAAAGTGGAGGAAGGTAGATCCAGAGTGTATAGCCCATTGCAAAGCCGCCCCGTACCAATGATATTCTATATTTGTCGATCCTACACAACAAAAGAAGAGGAAGAGAAGGTAATTAGGAAATCGTGATCATGAATTAGGTGGTTGACAGAGAGCAAATTAAAGAGTCGGGGATATGAAGAACAAAGCAGAGAGGAGGGTAGGTGTGAGCATCAAATCACCGGATCCAGCAATGAGAGTGATGAAGCCTCTTGCCACTGTAATATATTCTGGACATGGAAAGTCCAAGTACCAAAAGGGTTGTTGTGGAGAGACGTGATTAGTGGCACCAGAGTCCACAATCCTGGAGGAGCAAAGAGCAAAGGTAGAGAGACCGGCATGGAAGGAGGCTACGAAGCCAGAGTTGCAAGCAATCAGCTCCCGTAAGTGTTGGAATTCAGACTGCAGAACCTCGATTTCAGTGCCGGAACAGGAGCAGTCAGAGCATTGACGACTAAAATAACATTGGAGGGAGGATGAGCGGCAATAGAAGACAGGCCGCCACACTGGATAAAAAAAATAGCAGGTGTGTGCATGACTGAATAGCGACAGGAAGCAATCAAAGGGGGACAGGGCGAGCAACATGGGGTCGGGCAACAGCAGCGAGCAAAGCAGGCAAGAGAGCGGCAAGAGGGAGCTCGACAATAAGGGGATTGGCACAAGAGCTCGACAAAAGAGAAGGGGGCAGACACTGCGAGCACAGAAAAGGGGAGATCGCGAGCGGAAAAGCTTGGAGGAAGGAGATCTCAGTCCTCGACGCAGCAAGCAGTCGAGGAAGATGGTGCGGGCTCTCCGAAGAAAAGTGCAACTTGGTGCGGGCTCTCTGCAAGCAACAAACAGAGAGAATCAGTGATCAGAACCGTTTGAGAGCCTTCCCCGAGCTCTTCAGAAATGAGTACTTCGAACATGAGCGGAGCTTGGTGAGCAGGAGCGAATCTCTGCGAACGGGGAGCTCTGCAAAGGTTGTGCTGAGCTTCGGAAGGCAGGAGCCACGAGACAAAGAATTTTTGCGACTGGAGGGAGCTCGGCAGGCACGGATATTGAGCTTTGGCGGACAGGAGCTGCAAACAGAAGGATTTTTGCGACTGGAGGGAGCTTGGTGGGCACAGACGTCGCATGAGAGTTGAAGCGCAAACGAGCGACTAGGATAAACTCTGCGGAGAGGAGATTTGTGATCAGAGGAAGCCCGACAAGCGCTGCAGGAGCTCCATGAATGCGTGAAAAAAGCAAACACCACTCAAGAGGTCACAACATACGCCAATCAGGTGGGTCCCAAAAGGTAGTGGAGGACTAATATAAAAGCAGCAGAAGAGGAGAGGAGATGGAGGAAGGTTGAAATGAGGTGCATAGATGCGGACTCGATATAGGAGGTGGAGGTCGCCAGTCTGCACGAGGAACTAGAGAAGGAGAGTCTGGCACAGGACTGCGGCGAAAGCACAATACTTTAGGACCAACTTGACTCTGATACCATGTAGAAATGGAGGATTAAATGAGGAAATATTTTAGTATCCTCATAATCACGGTATATCCTACATTGTACAAAGGGTCTCCTTTTATAGAAAAAGAGAGAGAGAGAGAGAGAGCTAAATACACACTCAAGATGTGAGACTAAAGGAGGAGCTAGAGGAGAGAGGTCAGATGGGCCTAAATTCACGGGGTTTTATTTATTTCTTGTAACACAACTTATTTGACATTTTTATGCAGAACGTAATGAAACAGTATGAAGTTATGAAACATGCCTAGTTAAATAAATATTATAATATTGTAGATCTACTTCACTTCTCAAAATGAGTACAAAAGGCTTTATATCAGATTAAGCTCTACATGTGATGATAGATTTTAAACCAAAGGAGACCACGCTATTTCAATATATTTCAATATTTCAGCGCCAGTTTTCCAAGCAAGCCCTCTAGGCCAATCCCAAGGTACAGGTGTGAATCTGACAACAATTTCTACGACAACTATAAATTTATCAGAAAAAAAAAAGATTTTGCCTTTGCACTTTGACCATTTACTATATTAAGACAATTCTGAGTAAAGCAAGAAACTTACAGGAATAATATGGCTTGTGGTGAATCCTGAACAAATAGCAAGGCCATCCTCACTGCAAATTCCTTTTTGCTGGTTAAACTTGTAACCGAATGCTGCATCTACACCAAAAGCTGCAGTGCAGAAAACCAGTTGCATGCATGAAACCCCCACACCCAAAAAGAAAGAGAAGAAAAATGATAACCCAAGTTCAATAAATTGTGAGTATACATAACATAATGAATACTTCAGTTTTAAACATGTATTTACCCAGAGATGGCACCCCATAAGTTTCAAAAAGAAGCTCTGCCATTTTACTCCTAGAAGAAAGTGGATTGCAAACGCATTCTGTCATAAGAATGGGATGATCCACCTGTTACACCATTAAGTTCAACAAGGATAATAAACGAGTATTGAACTACAAATCAATAACTCACAAGCTACTGGCAGCCGTGACAGTTAACATATTAGCTCCACTAAACTTAGATCAGAAATGCTTAATCCAAGATAATGGTTAAGAAAACCTAATACACAGGTAATCACATGCAGTAAGCTGACCAAGATTTATTAAAAGAGTTTTGATTTGATTTATAGATGTCACATGACACGCTTCCTCGACCTTTTTAGGCAGCCGTATAGTTAACATATTATTAGCTCCACTAAACAGTTAACATATTAGCAGAGTGACAATTAACATAGCATTGATTTATTGAATTGGTATTATACCCAGAGATGACAGTTAATATAAGAGCAGTCGTGACAGTTAACATATTAGTTCCACTAAACACGGATCATAAATGCTTAATCCAAGATAATGGTTAAGACAATCTAATACACAGGTAATCCCATGGAGTAAGCTGACCAAGTCTTTATTAAAAGAGCATTGATTTGATTTATAGAAATGTTACATGACACACTTCTACTACCTTTTTAGGCCCAAAGGATGTTTCTTCTCAATCATTCTCCTCCGCCAACAACTCACTTAACCTGGAGTTCCTGGATGACTGTTGGCCTAAGGGGTTCCGGCAAATAGAGAGTAAGATATAGGGAAGATAACGGAGAGTGGAACCACCATGGTTGAACTCCGACGGCTAGCCTAGGCTTTTTGCATTAGACTTCAAAGATAGCATTACACAAGATGACAAATTTCCTTTCTATTCCTTTCCTTCTCAAGACCTAAAAGTAACACTTAATAAAATAGAGGTACAAAATAAGATACTTACAGAATAAGATACTTGAGACAACGCTCCCATACATCAACATCACTTGGGCTACATGCTCGCCATCGTGGGTCGCTTGGAGTAGACCTTCTAAGTACAAATATCTAAGTCCCTTAACTCATCATTATCCTCACACATTGCAAATGGGCATGCTACCTCAATAACATACTGCCGTCAGAGAAATTTATCATGTCCTCAAAGGCAAAAATCCTGAAACTGATGTCGGAAGTTGCCACGATCCACCCAAGTGGCATCTGATGCATGATGGTACTTCCAAATGACGAGAACCTGATAGGAGTCGATAGCCCCAAAAAGCATTGTGTGGAAGCCCAAGATGATGACGTATTCAAGGATAAGAGAGTTGTCCATCATTAAATC
Organism: Platanthera guangdongensis; assembly: GCA_039583875.1. Classification (NCBI taxonomy): domain Eukaryota; kingdom Viridiplantae; phylum Streptophyta; class Magnoliopsida; order Asparagales; family Orchidaceae; genus Platanthera; species Platanthera guangdongensis. Next base: position 3,251,895 of record CM077161.1, read on the forward strand.
CATGGGAATGTTTCCCTCCAGAAGGAAAGCCCACAACCTGTAGAAAGAGAAGACAAGTGATACCTTAAGGGAAGGCGCAGCCAGTTACCTCAAGTTGTGGTCAGAGGTCTAGCCAAAATTAAGGAATATCTTGAATAGAAAATCCTTAATCAATATAATTATTTTAGGAGAAATGTCCAACTCATAGTAAATTTACTAGGAGATCCTGAGCTTGTAATTTAATACACTTCCACAAGAGAATACCCGATGCACCCTGCGGAGCATCATAATGATTTATGTTATCTTATTTACGCATCATTTTATTTTTGTATTATAACATATTTTATTTTGTAGTTGTACTTATTCTGAAATTTTTGTGCACGCTATCGCACTCTTGTTACGGCTTACTGACTTGATGGTTGAATAAAACACTTAATAAACAGGCCCATCAATAAAGGAGCTAGAGGCAATAAAGCACATAGGCGCTACTTCTGCAATAAATCCACCATTCATCGAACCCTTCGACTTCTACTCTTCATCATTGCCATTAACCTAGCCTCTCGACTACTGGTTCTCCATATTGACATCGGCCAACCTTGTCACCCTTATCCTTCATCCCTGTCATAGATCAACACCTCCTATTTCTCACAGCACCATACTTTTTCCCGTGTTACTTCTCCTGCAGCTACTCACCCGAGCTCAGCTTCCACTTACCCAGGCCCCCATCAGTTACCCAAACAATCTCATCTGATATCTCCTACACTTCCTTTTTGGCCCAGTTCTCATTCACTGCAGTTGAAGCTTCCAAGGATATAAATATTCATTGCATATGGATCCCTGGGGTGAATTTCAAATTTGTTGCCAAAATCCACCAACTAGATTCCTTCACTTCTCCACTTACCCAGGCCTCCATCAGTTACCCAAACAGTCTCACCTGATATCTCCCACCTTTCCTTGTTGGCCTGGTTCTCATTCACTGCAGCCGAAGCTTCAAAGGATAAAAATATTCATTGCATTTGGAGCCCTGGGGTGAATTTCAAATGTGTTACCAAAAATCCACCAACTACACTCCTTCCCTAGGTAGCCAGATATGACCTGAGTTACAAACCCCGAGAAACAAACAGGAAGAAGCTAAAGAGAAAGGGGAGATATATGAGCACTATTTCATAGGAAAAGTTGTTATATGTAATGCTCCCGCACTAAGCCGAAATGTGAACTACTCCCCACTGAGAACAAATACAAGGGGTTCGCGAGAGGTCGAGGAGTCCGGAGAGAACACTTCAAAAAGATCCACTCCCACTATTCTTTTGTCTTATTAATCGATTTTATAGCCCTACCCAACAGGAACCTATGTAGCCTTCTGGGCAGATTGAAAATGAGCTTTCAGTAAACTTCAGCCTCCCTCGAAGTTGCCTCCCGCTTCTCATTCCACAAGTGGCGCTATGCCCTCGTGTATGGTGTCATACTTGTCGAAGTGGTGTACTTACAAGGAATACTCTGACCTAGGGACTTCTTTGACCTGGGAGACTTTCCATGTGAAGGTGAATATGTGGTCCAATTGTATCATTAGATACACTATTGAGTCCCCACATGTAACACCCCTTCCCAGTTTTTCAATAATTAGCCATCCGGCCGAGTTAGCAATATAAATAGAACTATGAAACAGTATTAAAACTAGTACACAGCAGGTATAAAGTAAGAGCTACTAAAAATTTATCACTAGCAACGGAAGCTAAGAAAGTAAACTAAAGGTAACCACATACCTGATAGCTGGAATCACAGAGCCACTACACATGAATAGAAGTGAAATGACTGAAAATTTGAACTATTATAATAAGTCTGATACAAGATATATAAAACATTAATAAGTTACACTGTCCACAACTACAAGAATGCTGGAAGTAAAGGAAAAACTGAATGAGAAAAACACTACAAACTGACGTCACCAATGCTCATCCTAGGCGTAGTTTTCCACCTGATTCACCTGTAAAAACATTGCTCACAAGGGGTCAAAGTAAAGAAAATAACTCCTCCTAGTGACACTAAAAGTTTTTTCTTGAATGATGAATGCATGCCTTTTGAAAATAGTTTTGTAAATTAAAACATTTATGCTATATGTTATGCATGTCTTCAGAAACTCCACCTGGTCAGACATCCACCAGTTCTATGTTTGCGACTTTCAGTTTACTAACTCAAGTCTCGTCGTTCACTAACTAGTGTACTGTCTCACGTCAGGTCTATACTTGAGTTCTAGGTTACTTCTAGCTAGCACCTCTACTAGGAAGGCTCTATGCAGAGTAGCTCCTAACGCGCAACTGAAACTGACGACCCGAGACCATCTGACGAACTCAATTGTTCTAGTGTCACGCGGACACGGTCTCGAATCTACTAACTGTCTCAAGGGGAGTCAACTCCCAAGACACTGCTACTCATAGGATATCATATGTCCTATGAAAAAGGTAGTGCGCCTCTACCAAGCACGAAAAGACTGAAGTGCTTACTGACCTTTTGGTCAAATGCTACTCTGCTTGGGACATCTCTTTTGGTGTACTACTGAGCGACCCTTGACTATCTCATGGTCGACTAAAAGGGTCATTCACGCCCTTGGTTGGACAACTTCCAAACTTACGTACACGGGTATAGGTTTCGTACCTAACGTTACTGTTCATGATCTGACTACTTGGGTCTTGGAGAAGGGTATCATCCTACATATTTTCCGCGATCATTTTTCTACCACCACACCTTTCTATGCATGATCATGATATTTGTACAAAGCCTACACATGCGTATACAAAAATATAATTCTTTTTATGTCTAACTAACAGAAATTAATTTTCCTTACCGTGGTGCTGCGACGTTCGTACACGCGGAGCGGCGACATTTCCTCTTCCGAAGGCAATCCTACTGTTGGGGATCTTCAGAATGCTGCCCCGACCACACAAGAGTCTTGCAAATTCAGAGCAGCCCAAATTTCATAATTTTCCCTTTACGATATTCTGTGGAAAATTTTTATACAACTAGGGTTACAAAAATTCAAGCGTTAAACTTCAGATATTACCTTTACGTGGAGTGATTGAGGCTCTCAAAGCGTCCAACCCAAATTCCGCGGAGGGTCATGAACTCCAAAACCTAATTAGGCCACATGGATGAAAACCTAGGTTAGACTAACTCCAAAATCGAAGGATTTCCCTGAAGGAATGGAGAAAAGGAAGGAATAAACTCACCGGAAACGAACGATTCCAAGTTCCACCGGTTAGGGTTGAATCCGGCACTTCCACGACCAAGGAAGGAAAAGGAATGTCCACCGGCGCTCGTAGAAGAAGGAGGAGAAGTCGGAGAGGGATTTCGGAGGGGGATCGGTCGGCGGAAAGGGAGCGGAAGGCGCGTCGGGCTCGGCGTCGCTGCTGCTTACGGAAACGAGACGTCGGGCGGCTTGCGGTTTATCCCCTTCTCCCGTGAAATGAGATGTGCGGGAAAAATATTACTTGGCTTGCGGTTTTACTTATTAACCGCATGAGAGAGGGGGGGAAATGCTATTGGCACCCCATTTCTAATTCCTTTGAATACTAAACGAAATCGTCGCGCGCGTCGATTCTAAAATAACATGTGTTACGCACTATTATTAACGCACTTAACAAACCTACGGTCGCTAACAAAAGGAAGAGTAATATTATACATTGACGACGCGCTGTCTCGATCAAAATCCGTCGCGACTTGACCCTACAAATAAAATTACATTTCGCGTCAAATTTCGGATGTTACACCACAGGTACTAATGCATCTCCAAAACTTGCCAGTCCTCACACATCCACATAGTGTCACCGAACTTGGGTTAGTCAAAGTTCCACGAGAACTCCCAGAAAAATAAATGATGGCTCACATATTTGGTGGCTTCATGGCCCTAAGCTATAAATTGAAGGCCGACATAGTGAAAGGTCTACTTGATAACTAGCTGTCGGCGGCCGCAAAAGACAAGGAAGAGGTTGTGTTACACTGTGGAAGTCTCATCGCATATCCAGAAGTGTATAGGAGTTCCTCCTAAACCAAGTGTTGTCTGATGTTGAGGAAAGGTAGGATAGGTCACCAAATCATAAAATGGGTTCCTCTCGTTGTGTGTGAACTGTCTTGCAGCAGTTACAATGGGTCGTATTTATATATAACGATGGGGGATACCCCCCGCTTCCTGGAGGTTGTACCAAGTTTCGGATCAAAGCGGGTAACTCATCGGGTACTTGGGATGCCTTGCAATCCTTGTGTGACGCCTCGTAGGGCCTCGGAGAGGTCTCCATGCAAGGTTTCTTGGTGTTGTCTCAATGCTCTCTTCTTGTCCTAAGTGGCGATAATCATGCAATTCTAGTTGGTGCCGAATAGAATAATGTAACCCATTTAGGTAATAGGATATGGTCATGTCATTGTCTTCGTGAAGATTGAGTCGAGACTGGAGGACGAGGAATTCATCGGTGTATTCGTTCACGGTTGACTTCTCATGTCGTAGATTGTGGAATATACAACAAAGGGTTTGGAGATAATCAAGTGGAGAATACCACTTCCTAAGTTGGGACTTGAACTCAACCAATGTAGTGATGGGGGCATTCCTAAGCTAAATTTTGTGCGCTCTAATTGTCCCCACCAAACCAATGTGGGTGCCTTCAACCTAAGTGTTACATACTCAACTTACACATTTAGAGGCATCTGCTTCCAATTCATGAAGCGCTGCATACGATTGCATCAATATAGAAATCCTTTAGGTTTTAAATGTCCTTCAAAGTCGTCAACATCTAACTTGACTCTCATATCGCAACAGGGGGTTATAGAGTTCGGGTTCAGAATGTGAAGGCTCTAGACGTCTAGGACTACGGTTTACTTCGACTGCAAGGGAAGGTGCTCGATCTAAGTGCATGGTGGCCTCTACATTATTGACCAACGTGCATAACCCATTCGTGACATGACCTACGTTTCCCATACTCGCAGTGAGTGTTTCAGTCAGATTTGCAAGATTTTTCATTTGCGCATTTAAATCTTTGACACTAGTCACTAACAGTCCAACGTGATTTTCAATTTTTAATTTACATAAAATGCTTTAAAATAATTATTTAATAAAAATCTTGAAGAGGAAGATAATGCTTAAATTAAAAAAAATTGAACTAGCGTGACGCTCTCAAGTAACCAATATTCAAGCGACGGGCGTCACAAAAATTAGAATCCATGGGCATGAATAAAAAAACATGAGAATATTTTTAATTAATGGCAAATGAGCGCTAGAATTAGGGTGAACTTTTGAATTATAAAAATAAAATAAAATTAGCATAATTTTACACTAAGATGACCTGAGCGGGAGACTCGACGAGAGGTATACTTGCGGGCGACGAGTGCGGCATCGGAAGCAATCTAAGCAAGAAAAAAAAGTGAATGAGTGTATGTAAATGGTAAGACTTACAGAACAAATGAGATTCGGCTAACCTGAGATGCAGATCCAAAAAAGACTAGTCGTGTCCGTGAGGAACACGAACGAAGAGGTCGTTAGAGCCTCACAGAATGGCTGGTTGTTGCACGAAGAGGACTGGAGAAGGTCAGAGGTGGCGTCGATTCCCTGAGTAGAGTGCAAGTTCCAATGTAGGACTCATCGGGGATGGCAGAAAACGGGTGGAGAAGGCCATCGACTCCTATGACAGTGATGGAGGGAGGAGACAAGCTCTGGAATGACTTGTCAGTTGGAGAAGGATGGGGAGGAGCGAGTGTTGTCGGTTAGGGCTATGGGGTTGGAATTCCAAAAAAAAACAGAGAACAAATCTCCATTGTTTTCAAAATATTTTTAGATTGTTGAAAACAGAAAGGGTATGTGTTTTAAAAGTAGAAATTTGGCTTATTAAGGCTGGTGAAAGAGAGGAATCGTGGGATCTTGAAAATAAATAATGTAATAGCCTTATGGGGAGAGGTTTATTTTTTAAGGAAATAAATTTGCTACCCAAAATATATTGAATATCCACTGTAGAGATATTAATATTATCCTCATTAAATACTTCCTAAATTTAGATGTTTATTGGTATTTCTTTAACGTTATGATAATAAAATTTATTTTCATTTTATATTTCAATGCTCGCCCAAAATAACGCTAAACCTAATTCGACGACAATTTTATTCAAGATCTTATTAGTCGGTCATATCAACAAGTCGCAATAACGAGCATAAATGAAATGTGTGAAACAAAAATGGATACATGAGCGCACCTACCATGCTTGAACAACAAGTATAAAAAATGTGTGAAGACATGCGCTGCATAAAAACTAAAATTGCGTAGATTAAATTGAAGATGCAAGTGGAGTTGCATCATTAGTCGATATATGCATGCTCCTTATGCATCCCGTCTTCATGAAGTTGACCGAATGCTTCAATATCTAAAGAAAGCTCTAGGCTAAGGACTTGTGTATAATCCTTCATCTTCCTTTTCGATGAATTTCTGCTCTGATACGGACAATGCAAGCTCCATTGATGATCGTCAATCTACAAGTAGGTAATGCACAAATTTTAGGGGGCATCAAGTTACTTGAAAGATCAAGAAATAAGCGGTTGTGACACGCACATCTGTAGAAGCGAAGTATCGTTCAATGGTCGGCGCCGCTTCCGAGTTTACATAGTTGGATTCTTCTCATTGATCTTCGCGTATCTCTTACATGTCCTACATCCTCTATTAAAATAGTAAAGTTGTCATCCATATAACCGAAAATATTATTTTTCATGAACGAAAATTGATGTAAACTATCACTTCATCTGAGAGAAAGACTAGCTCCATAAAATTGATCTCTGACATATTCCCACTGCAGACCAACTCTTTGATATTTTCACAAAAGTCTTGTCTCGGCCACATTATCGGCGGTCATTGAGAAAACCTTTCTCTAGGATATAGAGCTTACGCTCTTACTTGAGAGCAATCTTCAGATTCTTGTATTAGTCAAGAAAATTTGCCCCATTCATTTTGCTCTTCTCAAAGACCGATCGTAGAGATGCAATGTTTGTTAGTTGTCATAAATATATACAATTAATTATGCAAAGCAAATAGCACTGTTTTAAAATATATATTTTAAATAAGACATATTATTAAATATTACTCTCACTATTTTCTTCAAACAAATAACCTTTAATATCAATTTAAAAAAAATTTACTAGTAACTCTCTAGTCAGACAAGATTCATATTTCACCAAATCATATGTCGACATTGATTGATGACCCATAACGTGGCTATTTAGGTAGACAATGTCTGACAATTGTATCATATGCAAATCATGTATAGTTTGGTGAACAACATTTTTTTTCATTTAACGGAAATTTCCAACTATATGCCTCCAAGCACTCAATCTTATTGAAATTGCTAATTAAATATAACATGATGATTGGTAGATGCATATCACAGTTATCAGATCGTGCATCAACGAGACAAATTTTGTATCTTGTTATGGTAAGCTCACACTTAATAAATCAAAATATTAATAAGTATCATGCATTGGAAGGCGTCAAATTACACTTAATATTTAATTTTAAGAGGTGTTATGGAAATGATGATTAACTATTTAATCTAGCACACATTATACAACAACAACAACAACAACACTCAAGCCTTTATCACACTATAGTGGGGCCGGCTATATGGATTCTTTGTCGTCATTGTGTCCTATCTTTTGTCATAATCTCACTAATGCCTAAGTACATCATGTCTTTCCTTACAGTTTCATTCCAAGTCTTTGTTGGTCTACCCCTCCCTCGTTTAACATGTCTAGTGACTAGACTTTCACAACGCCTAACAGGTGCCGCTAATGGTCTCCTTTGTACGTGTCTAAACCATCTTAGACGAGCTTCTCGCATCTTCTCTGCAATTGGTGCTACCCTTGTCTTATCCCTAATACTTTCATTACTAATTTTATCCAATTTTGTGTGTCCACACATCCACCTAAGTATTCTCTAGCATACATTATAAACAGATAAAATGCGGGAAGATAAAATGATCTGTGGGGTTCCAAAGGGAATCACCCTTGGAAGGGTCCAAGGGACAGTGCCCCGACCTCTAGAGAAAAACTACCATCATTTTCTTATGGAAAATCCAACAACTAATGTTCTAGGCCTAAATTTATTGTTTTGGAACGATTCCAGAAAAACAGATGTAGTAAGCAATCGACAATCGTCCATCGACGATGGATGATCAGCAAGGCTACTAGACAATCATAACTACTGCTCAACGAACGATGGTTGACGATCATTGAACTACCCCACGATTTCACAAATCGTTCAAAGATCGTACAACCTGCTATTCAATGGGCAATTGATGACCAAAGACCGGCGTTCATCGAATGACGGTTTTCAACAAAAGTAGGAAGAACATGCAATTGCATGTAGCAGTTTTGCAAGTCTCTCTGATACCAGTATTGGGTTTAAAGGATACTTAAGGCACAACGAAAATATAAGAAACGTCTACAAGATCCATGTGAAACTAACAAACCAAAAAGATCAGATGATATCTGCAACAAAAAAAAGTAAATTTGGTTTCATTTTTTAAGGTTTTGTCGAAGACCGAACACAGATATTTGTCAGTGTGCTTATCAGTATCCAAATGAACGCTTAAATTTTGACGCAGTCCATCCAATGGTCCCACGGAAAAAAGATGATCATTCATCTTTGATATAAAGAACTAGTTTCGTCTCCTTCAGAGATCGTCTTTCAGTCTTCTATTCTCAATTTCTCTCTCAGAAAACTAGTTCTAAAAGTCTCCCAAAACACCCAAGGCAATTTCGAAAAATGCATGCTCTTTTATGTCTTGAGAGTGGAGTTAGGATCTAAATGAGGATTTATGACCTTTCAGACTTACACCACTCAAATCATAACTGAATCTCGCCTTTTCAGTTCAAAGCTGGAATTAAATTTTCTGGATATAATTAATTCAGAATTAATTATTTGCCATTAGCATATATTCTGGACTCGAGTTTATTAAAGTCCTACTTAATTAAAATCCGACCCAATCAATCTTCATATTCCAGTACATTCATACTGTGTGACCTCATAAGTTTATAATGTGTTGGCAACGATACTAATCTGTTGATATGCTCCTAGGTCACAACATCCAATGCAATACAAGGTATTGGTGGGCGGTAAACCGACAAATCATATTGCATTAGGCGGTACAGACTATCACAAGGGTTCATCTGGGTCATAGATTCCTAGTGCAGAGGGATAAAGTCGGATTCCGTGATTCTGGTTTGCTTGATATCGTGGGAGCCATTGGATGTCACGTGGATAACATCCAACAACAATCTGATTGCCATAGTAGAGAGGTATGAATCCATCAACATGAAAACCTTGTTCCGTTAAAAAAATACAAGTCACATGAGCTCCAAGGTAGCCAAAATTGTAGTTCTTTATGCTTCGGTAGAGGATCCATCACATTTTGTTTCTAACTTTTCCAAAACGATAAATTGCCTATCGCTAATATAATGTAGTCACTAATAGATATTCTATAAGTGATAGAACCGGCCCAAAAATATCACAATAACCATGTACATCTAAATGTTGATGTTCTTATAGATGCTCCACTTCCAGGAGCTTTCTTAAAATACTTTTAAGATTCTCATTAAAATTTGATAATGATGGACATTACGATTGTGGACGAATTGACTCATAAGGCTTACAACAAAGGTAATGGTAGCCTGGTAGGACAAGTGATGATCAAGTAGTTCAATTTTTTCATGTTGATACTTCAGTTTTCCGTATAAAGCAGAAGAGACAGCTTTATGGATGTTATAATTGGGACAATAGGGCTATCCACAGGTTTAACTCCAAGGTACCCAATTTCAACAAGTAGAGAAATAAAGATTCCTCCAATAGATCAGCTACCACAATCCAAAGAAAATATCCTAGTAATCATAGATCCTTAATTTACAAGGTAGAGACCACATCTATATTAATCACAAGTATGTTCATAACCAAACGTGGTGCCTATCTAATCTCAAAATAATTCATAGTTGTTAGAAAGGCCCATGTAAAGAGCCCATTATTGGGCCCAATTTTATTATATTTCCTTCTCCTCCTCTTAGTCTCACATCTTGTATATGATTTCTTTCTCACCTTCTCCCTTCTATATATTTGTATTCTCTCATAGAATTTAGCAACACAAGCAATACATACAAGTTTTGAGCTCTTTCAACATGGTATCAGAGGGACTCGGTCTCTCCTTGCGGCTAGCACTCTGCTAACCGCCCGGTCTCTCCCTGCGGCTAGCCTCTGCTAACTGCCCGGCCTTCCCTTCCCGCGCCAGGCGCGGCCTGTTTGTTTTCTACCCGCTACCTGCGGATAGAACTTTCTACCCACTTCTCTTCCCCTCCATTCTTGTGGCCTCCACCTCTGCTTCCCTCTTCCTTTTTATAGGATTCTCTCTGGCAAGTGGGGCATTCTCCCACTTCCTTCTACCCAGGCGGCTTCTTCTCTAACCGCTGCGAGCTCTACCCTCTCTTCCTCCTACCCGCTGCAAACTCTGCCCGTTGTGAGTTCTCCTACTCGCGGCCGAGTCTTCTCGCGGCTTCTCTTAGCCGCTGCCTAGTATTGCCGCTCGAGTTCTCCTACTCGCGGCCTAGTCTTCTCCTGGCTACTCCTAGACGTTGCCTTCTCTTCTCCTCTCGCGTTCTCCTCTCGCGGCCTCTCTTTGTCGCTCGTGTGTCTTCTCTCTTTGTCTTCCAGCGCGGTCTCTCCTTCACCGCTGCGACCTCTCCCCTTTTCTGTTTGAGCTGACCTATCGTGTTGCTCCTTCTCTGGCCGCTAGTGTGTTCATTGTGACCGTGCGGTCTGTTTCTCTGCACTCAGGTCGCGGCCTCTCTCTCTCTCTCTCTTGCTCTCCACTACTCTTGTCGCTTTGACTACCCGCTGCGGCCTCTTGTGTAACCGCGCGGGCTTGTCGTGCAAGAGTGCTTTCCCGCGGCGACCTCTTCAACCCGCAGCGACCTCATCAACCTGCGGCGACCTCTTCAACCCGCGACGACCTCTTCAACCCGTGAAGACCTCTTCAACCCGCGGCGACCTCATCAACCCGCAGCAACCTCTTAAACCCGTGGCGACCTCGTCACCCGCGGCGACCTCTTCAAACTGCAGCGCCCTCTCCTGCTCGTTGCGGCCTCTCCGGTCTCTATGAGCTCGTGCGTTGACTCCGCCGGCCAGGCGGCTAATTACCGCCCGGCTCCTTCTGCAGACCGCCCGGCTCCTTCTGCAGACCGCCCGGCTCCTCCTCCTGAACTCCGCGATGAGTTGCGGATCACCACTATTTCCCTGTCTGGAAAGAAGAATTTCATCTCATGGGTGCAATCGGTTCACTGAGTTCTTCAGGCCAAGGGCCTTGTGCTTCATCTCACTCAGGGACCTCCCTCTACTCCTACCGACGACTGGCTGCGAAACGACGATCGCGTTCAGACGTGGCTCCTCAATTTCCTGGAGGGTGAGCCCTACCAGATGGTCATGTATCATGAGACGGCCAACGCTATGTGGGCTGAGCTCCACTCCTTACACTCGGGCAAGGACAGCCTCCAGCACCTTTATGACATTATTACCTTCAGGCTCTCGACGCTGGCGAAACTACGGACATGACCTCGTTTGTTGCTCGTGCTAAGACTCTTTCGGAGGCCCGGATCCAGCATCAGCCATCTACCACTGATCTTGCTACTCAGCGGGCTCAAAAGTAGGTTGTCTGCATTGTTATGATGATGGTTCGTGTCCCGCCACACCTTCAGAGTATCCGGGCTCAGGTTCTGGCTTCGGCCACTACTCCTTCCCTATTTGATGTTTGCTTTATGCTTCTTCGAGTGTCACCGCCCCCGGATACTCCTGCACCCTCCTCTCCGGTCCTTCTCCAGCAGACCCTTCCCCCCTTACTTCCCCCACCGTCTTCTGCTCGTGGTGGACGTTCGGGCTCCCGCGGAAGGGGGCGTGGTGGTTGGGGCCGCCCAAGGTGCTCCTATTGCAGCTGTGACGGTCACACTGAGGCCTTTTGCTACAAGAAACATGGCTACCCTCCTCATCCGACGGCCTCTGTTGCTGCTGACACATCCTCTGCCGCCCCTCCCGACCTTGAGGCCATTCATCTCCAGCTTCAACAACTTCAAGGGTTGCTCAACCCGCCCTCTGCCTTCATCGTCTCCGTCTCCAACATAGGTATTACTTGTTTATCCACCAGTCCGCGTTGGATCGTGGACTTGGGTGTCACTCATCACATTACCTCACTACGGCCACTCCAGTACTCATATGTTCATCATCTAAAATGTATCACCATTGCTAATGGGGAGACAGTCCATGTCTCCGGCTCGGCTGACCTTTCTCTCAACCCATTAATCTCCCTTCGCTAGTCTCTTCATGTTTCGAGCTCCCCGTTCAATTTACTTTTTGTTAGTCGTTTTACTAATGATTTAGATTGCTCTGTGATATTTACATCCACATCATCTTTCATTCAGGATCGGCGGATGTGGACTACCATTGGTAAAGGCACACTGCGGAACGGGCTCTACCTTCTTGATGACTATCCCTCTATCCTATCCTGTCTCCTCCAGTGAGTGGCATCGGCGTCTTGGACATGCCCCTCTCCCGATCCTTCAGCAGGCTCTTCCTGATATCTCTCTTCACCCTTTTTAGTGCGAGTCTTGTATCTTCGGCAAGCAGTCGCGCTCTTCTTTTCCTGCACATTGTACTCGGATCACTGCTCTTTTGACTTAGTACATTCAGATGTTTGGGGTCCTTTTAAAATTACTAGTGTTTCTGGTTATTGCTACTTTCTAATGTTTATTGATGATTACTCTCGCATGATGTGGATTTACTTCGTGATCGCGTCGAGCTTCTCCGTGTTTTTTGGGCCTTTGTCCTTGAAATCCGTACGCAATTCCACACCACCCTCAAAACATTGTGCATCGATAATGCTCGCGAATACACTAGCCACGGCTTTGCCGCTATGTGCTCTGAATTCGGGATAATTCATCAAACATCATGTGTTTACACATCCCAGCAAAATGGCGTTGCCGAACGAAAGAACCGGTACTAGCTTGATGTTGCCCGCTCCATAATGCTTCAAATGCATGTTCTCAAACCCTACTAGAACTTTGCGGTCTCCATTGCGTGCTTCCTTATCAACCGTCTCCCTTCCTCCGTCCTCAACTATGCTACTCTGTTCATCTTTCTGTTTCCCTCTACTTCGGCCTTCCCTCTCCTACCTCGCACATTTGGCTGCACCTGTTACGTCCACCGACTAGGCCCCTCAGACAAATTAGATCCCCGGGCGGCTAAACATATCTTCATCGGCTATTCGTGTACACAGAAAGGTTATGTGTGTTATTCTCCTTCTACCCGCAAGGTTTCCGTTCCTGCGCCCTCTAGGCCGTCTGTCATCTGTGTCTACACTCGTCGCCCTTCCGGTTCTGTTGCCCCTCTGCAGTCGGCCTCGACCACGGCTCCTCCGCGCCCTGTTGATCTGGTACCGGCCTCCACTGCTCATTCTCTGGCAAACTGTGTCTCCTTGCATCGCCTTTCTCCCCACCTTCACACATTTGCTACTTCTCTTTCCTCGGTTTCGGTCTCTAACTCTGTGCAGAAGGCGCTCTAACATCATGGTTGGCGGGCCGCCATGGAGGAGGAAATGACTACTCTCTAGGCCAACCAGACATGGACTCTCGTACCCCTCCCTCCGGGTCAGAAACCGGTTGGGTGTAAGTGGGTCTTTGTCATCAAACATGCTGCTGATTGGACGATTGACCGTTTGAAAGCTCGTCTGGTGGCGCGTCGCTTCACCCAACAACAGGGGCTCGACTATGAAGAAATTTTTTCTCCGGTGGCCAAACTCAACACCGTTCGAGTCCTCATCTTCGTGGTTGTCCATCGTCGATGGCCCTTACTCCAACTGGATATTAAGAATGTCTTTCTAAATGGCGATCTCCAGGAAACAGTTTATATGCAGTAACCTCTCGGGTTTGAGACCACGGGGGAGTCACAGGTCTGTCGTCTTATGAAGGCACTGTATGATCTCAAACAATCCTCACGAGTGTGGTTTGACAAGTTCAGTAAAGCCCTTCGGGAGGTTGGCTTTACTCAGAGCTCGGCAGATTTCTCGTTATTCACTCGTCACCGCACAACGGGAACGGTTCTTCTGCTAGTATACGTTGATGATATCATAATTACAGGAGACTACTCGAAAGGAATACAGGAGGTCAAACTTCATCTGAGCTCCGTATTTCAAACAAAAGATCAGGGGCCTCTTCGATACTTCTTGGGTCTTGAGGTTGTCAGACGGCCAGATGGTCTTGTCCTCTCTCAGTGGAAGAACTGCCTCGACCTCCTTCATGATGCAGGCTATTCAGGTTGTAAGCCGATTGACACCCCAATGGAGGTAAATCACAAGTTGTGCGCTCAGGCATCTGACTCAGATCTCCTACTTCAGAATCTAGAATACTATCGTCGTCTCGTTGGAAAGTTGATCTACTTCACGGTAACCAAACCAAATATTTTCTTCGATGTTGGTATTGTCAGTCGGTATATGCATTCCCCTCGAAAATCTCATCTTCAGATCGTTGAACGCATTCTCAGATATCTTAAAACGGCTCATGGTCAAGGTCTGGTATACAAAATCTCGTCTTCAGCTCCAACATTGGTGACATATTCTGATGTTGATTATGTTGGTTCCCTTGATGATCGACGGTCAACCAGTGGTTATTGCACATATTTTGGGGGACATTTGATTATCTGGCGAAGCAAGAAACAAGCGGTCGTTGCTCGATCATCAGCTGAGGCAGAATATCGGGCAATGGCATCAGTGGTTTCAGAGCTGACGTGGATTGAAAGTCTCCTTACCGATCTGGGTGTAAAGCTCCCTTCCCCAGCTCTCCTCCTCTGTGACAGCCAAGCTGTTATACATATAGTCAAGAACCCGGTCTTCCACGAGAGAACAAAACATATTGAAGTAGACTGTCATTTCATCCGGGAAAAGGTTCAAATGAAGAAACTCGAACTGAAGCATGTTCCAGGTACTGAACAAGTTGTGGATGTCCTCACAAAGGCTCTTTCCAGTATCCTCTACTATCAGTACTTGTCCAAGCTTGGCGCATACTACTTATACTCTCCAGCTTGCGGGGGAGTGTTAGAAAGGCTCATGTAAAGAGCCCATTATTGGGCCCAATTTTATTATATTCCCTTCTCCTCCTCTTAATCCCACATCTTGTATAGGATTTCTTTCTCACCTTCTCCCTCCTATATATTTGTATTCTCTCATTGAATTTAGCAACACAAGCAATACATACAAGTTTTGAGCTCTTTCAACAATAGTATTATCAATGAATATAGAATGGTAACAAGTTTTCCTATAAATAATATCTCAAGAAGTTTATGGCTCAATTTGTCAAAATAATTCTAAGGAGGCATGCATAACTTCTTAGACACTAATAATCTAGGAGGAAGAGACACAAATCGCTTTGATAAGCTCTCAGTGAAGAAAAGCATTCTCACATCAAATTGGTGAATAGACTAATAAGTATAGGAAACAATAAATAACAGGATCCTTACAGAGGTAAATTAGTTATTGGAAGAAAATTTTCATGAAAAATCACTCCATTAATCGAGGTAATTGTTACGCACACGCATTCACCAAAGCAAGGGGCCATCAACGCTCGCATATGGAAGCCGTCGTGATACATTCATGCAGGAATATATTATTATTAATTAATTAGTATCAATTTATTATTACTATTATTATTATTTAAATAATAGCATTAATTAATTATATTAATTAGTAGTATGTATACTTCTTATTACGTGTGCCCTCCCTCACCCATATAAGGGGGATGGATATTTGGATGGAAGATTATCTTGAGTGTTATAGTGATTTTGGGCTCACTTTGGAGAGAAGGATCTCGGAGGACCCAACCTCCTTAATCTTGGTCGGGGCTTGCTCTGGATCGTATTTTGTGTTTACTTCAACTAATCAATATTGTGTTCTTCTTGTTCGTGCATCTTATTGCTCGTAACAATGGACCAACTTGCCGCCCCCGTCTGCTTGATCCAAGAAGCCGTCGGGGATCGTGCCCCGATCGACGCTTATGTCAACGAAATCGAACGTCGCCTCGACGGCCAGGACAATATCATTGTGTCCCTCCACGCGACTCTAAAGAGTTTGGCGGCTCGTTGGGACTGTTTTCCACCGCTTCCTCTTAGTTTAGTGTCCACCACATCGGCAGAACCCTACATGACGCCCGTGCTGACATTCACATCGCAAGAGAATGACCACCGCCACGACGAACATCCCTCGTACGCTCTGTCATCATCGTCGGTCACGCTGTCCTGCATCCGTCCCGCCGATTTTATCGTAGTTCGGCACCTTCCCCTTTCGAAGTCGTCGCCGACGGAACAGAAGATTGGACCGATCAAACTTCTACCATAAATAACCAAGCTCACGCCGATCGATTCGGCCACCATCATCCGGCGAGTGTCCAACAACAGCTCACCATTGACACCCGGCATTCCAACAACCAACAACAACCCATCACTCATCCGCGGCGTGCAGTCCTCTGTTGCGCTTACACGGTCCGACCACTATCATCTTGGACCGGCGCCACCAACGAACGTTACACTGTTCTTTGGCTCAGACGTAATGCCAAGCCCCCCTCTGCGCAAGAGACCATAAACGCTCTTTCAAAATTTTCGCTCGCTTCCAGCCACTCCTCATTCTTGTGAGTCGTCTTTATCACGAGCGCACAATTTTTTATCGTTTCTGTCGTAATCGGGTTTACTGCATCTCACCTCTGCCTTTTTCACATTCTGGCATAGCCTTCAAGGAACTATTTCCTGCCATCCATATTACTTTTCACTTCTTTTCTTACAGCTCTTGTCATTCCCCTCAAAATCTCACCTAGTTACCCACCTCCATGAGCAAAATACTTTTATTTTCTTTTATTTTCCTCCTTGAGAACCTTAACATTCAGTTTATTTATTTATTACCAAGCGTAATTGTGTCTGAGATGGGTTTCCCTCCTTGCGCCCCCAACCACATATATTATTAATGCTTATTCCTCCTTGAGCCCCCCACCTACCAAATTGATTTTATTCCATGAGCCACTAATTTATAACTTTAACCCCTTATTTAGACACTCATTTGTCACCATCAGCGTCATGCTGCCGCCATTATTAAAGCTCCCGCTAAATATTGGAGGATTGTCCTTGTGCACAAGGTCGATTTTCAAGAGCGATGATATGTTACCCACACGCATTCGTCCAAGCAAGGGGTCATCAACCACGGGCGGACCCACCTTCGGACACACTCGGGCACGTGCCCGAGTATGATTTTTCACGGATTTCACCGAGGGAGAACCTTTTATCGCGCATCGATGCTGCTTCCCATTTCCACGCTCTGATTTTGCCCTAGCAGCTGAAGAATCGATGTTGCTCCGCACTCCGAATCGCTGCAGTCCGTCTGAATCGCTGCAGCCCGCCGTCCGAATCGCTACAGTATCGTTGCAGTCCGCCGTGCCCTGGCCGCAAAATGCGAGTTCTTCTTCTTCTTCAAACTGGCCCCTTTCTGAACTTGTCCAGCCTGTTTTGCCCAGCCTGTTTTACAACATAAAAACCATTGAATAAAAGGGGTTGATTGTTGTTGTTAACTTGTTTTAAGTATATGGGGACAATTTTTCCTGAGGTTTTATTTCCTTTTGAATAATTGAAATCATGTTTGTATACAGGCAGAAGTTACTCAATCACTGAGCATTGCAAAGGAGGCTGGCAAGTTACTCAATCATAATTGAAACTGAAGGTTAGTTGTGGTTTGGGTTCTTTTATCATACTGACATTCACTTGAATATTTAGCATTTATGCAGTTTTTTTCTTGTGATCATATCCTATACGAGTATTGAGATTTTATAACATTATTTCAATGTGTTAATCATGTCAATTTGAAATTTAGATTGGCGTGTATGCAATTGTTCATCCATTGTGCAAAATACATATCAATTTCCACACCTTGAACCATAGAATAATTGGAGTTTTGATAAATTTCCCAACATATTCAAGAATGAATAAAGTTCTAGAAAATCTGGAGAATAAAATTCTAGAAGATCCTTATAATGTCTATGAATCATCAACATTAGAATTCAAAATATCTCAGCACTAATCTTGAAATTGAATTTAAATCCATAAACATGCTCAAACTTATGAAATTGAATTTAATGTCCATTCAATTATTAAGTTAGTTTGATGTAGGATTGGTGAAATATCCAAATTTAGAATATTTCAATTCTTATGCATACTTGTGCTTACACAATATTTATAATTCAACTGCACTACTTAAAATTTATCAACCTATTGTGTCTTGATTCTTATGCATACTTGTTCTCAGTAAAAAAAATTGAACTTTTTTTTCAATTGAAGGATGTAGAGCATATAGAACCTTAGGAATTTCCATCGCGGCCCTGGTACGGTTGCGCTTGGCCGTAGGGGCATTGCCCCGTGTACCGTCAGGATTTGCCACCGTTTTGAATTCAGTCCAGGCTAAATTTTTATGGTCACACAATCAAATTAGATACTTTTTTGTGTGTGTATTTCAAATGTTGTTTTCTACTTAGGTGTTCAATGGACAAGTTTCTTTCAAATGTGAGGTCAAATGAAATTTCTCAAGATTTTCAAGAATCGGGTTCATGTGGTAAAAGGAATCGATCTGAATTTAACTTAGATGAGCTACCTGCTGATCCGGGATTGAGTCAACCAATAAGCTCATATGATGTAAATATACAAGATACGATAAGAAGAAAATACTTGCATAATGGTCATTGTCAACCGATTTTAGCTAATTTTTCACAAACTGAAATTGGAAATAAGGCACGTCGTTTCAACAAAAGCTGGTTTAATGAGTTCAAGGATTGGCTAGAATATAGTATAGATAAAGATGCTGCATATTGTCTTTATTGTTACATTTTTCCACAGAGAGCTTGTGATCCGACATTTGTATGTCGTGGTTGGAGATATTGGAAAGATAGGACGATATTAGAGAAACATATTGGAAATCACATGAGTGCACATAATAACTCCAAGAAGATGTGCATAGCTTTAATGAATCAGAAGCAAGGTATTCAAGTTGCGTTTTGCAGGCAGGAAGAAACACAATGTATTCAATATCGTGCTCGTTTGTGTGCGTCAATAGATTGTATACATTTTCTTTTAAAACAAGGGTTGTCTTTCCGCGGATATGATGAGTCTAAAGAATCCAGTAATCGAGGCAATTTTCTTGAACTTTTAGAATTCCTTGCATTACATAACAATGAGGTCAAGTCAGTGGTATTCGAAAATGCACCTATCAATTGTCAATTAACATCTCCAAAAATCCAAAATGAGAGTTTCTTGCATTGCATCTGAGATAACAAAGATAATTGTTCAAGACGTTGGGGATAGCTGCTTCAGTATTTTGGTCGACGAATTACGTGATGTGTCCACAAAAGAACAAATAGTAGTGGTTTTACGCTATGTTACTATCAAAGGTCTTATTATGGAGCGTCTTCTTGGGTTTGTTCATGTTATAGACACAACTGCCTTATCATTAAAGAAAGTTATTGATAATTTGTTTGCAAAACATTGTCTAAGTATTTCTAAATTGCGGGGTCCAGATTATGATGGTGCTAGCAATATGAGGGGTGAGTTCAAAGGACTAAAAACGTTGATATTGCAGGAGAATAATTGTGTTTTCTACATTCATTGTTTTGCTCATCAACTACAACTAATATTAGTAACTGTTGAAGAAGATCATGTTGAAGTTGCAGAGATTTTCACGCTTATTAACCTTGTGTTGAATGTTGTTGGCGGATCTTGCAAACGACGTGATTATATAAGGGCATTAGAAGTTGATCGGGTTGCTTTAGAGCTTGGTTGCGGAGAGTTGGAAAGTGGTCGAGGGGCAAATCAACCACTTGAATTAAAAAAGGCAGGTGACATACGGTGGAGTTCACATTATGGCACAATATTAAATTTTATTCGGATGTTCTCATCTATTGTTGAGCCACTTGAAATTATCAAGGTTGATGGTGCAGATGGAAATCAAAGAGGAATGGTCAATACTTTAATTAAAAGTCTCTTGACTTTTAATTTTATGTTTCTCTTGCATTTAATGAAGAATATTTTATCCAAGTCACACGAGTTATCACAAGCTTTACAGAAAAAGGATCAAGACATTGTTAATGCAATGAAGTTTGTAAAATTTACAAAGCAGTTACTGTTGAATTTCAGAAATGAAGATCTTGAATGGAACTCCTTCATGACTGAAGTATCAAAATTTTGCACAAAACACCATATAGAGATTTCTAATATGAATGAAAAATATATGCAAGCCGGAAGATCAAGATGCAATGAAAAAGAGATTACAAATTATCATCATTTTCGTGTTGAAATCTTCAATACAGTGCTCGATTGAACTTTGAACGAGTTAAATGATTGTTTTAATGAAGTGAACACTGAACTACTTTTATGTGTTTCTTGTCTGGACTTTAGTGATCGATTTGCCTTATTTGATAAACAAAAGTTAGTTCGTCTCGCAGAATTGTACTCATCTGATTTCTCACCAGTAGAATTGCAAATACTTGAAGGACAACTTGATATGTATATTATTGATATGCGCTCTTTACCAACCGACATGTTCTCTCATAGTAAAGGAATTGGTGGCATTTTAAAACTATTGGTGGAGTTGAAAAAACAAGATCACTATCAGTTGGTTTTCAAGCTTTTAAAGTTGGCATGTCTTCTACCCGTTGCAACTGCTACAGTTGAAAAAATGTTCTCTGCAAATGATGATTATAAAAAATCGTTTACGAAACAGAATGGGAGATGAATGGATGAATGACGGCATGATCGTTTATACGGAGAAAGATGTTGCTGAGGGTATTACTAATGATACTATTATTACAAAATTTCAGAATATGTGTCCACGAAAAGTGGTATGTTGAACGGTATGTCATGTATTTTTTGGTTATTAACTTTTTATTAATTGCAATATTAGTTTAAATTTATTTAAACTTTGCATTTAATTATTTATTTTAAAATTGTGTCCGGGTTAAGAAAAATTCCTAGTTCCGCCCCTGTCTGTGACTGTTTATGCGCTCGATCGCTCCAGAGCTAAGACGGACCAATTTAGACTGGTCTACCTAGAGTCTCGAGTTACCCGTAACAGTTAAGAAAACTATTGTATAAAAACTTTATTTTTAGAAACGATTTTATACCGTAAACTTCATGTTGAGCGGGAGAATGAGCAATGTGTCAAGTTTTCCCTAGAACACATTAAAACTCTCCTCTCCTTTTCTGTGTCCCTTAAAATTAAGGTCTAAGCATTTTTTTATAGTTTTTAGGGGGGAGCGCTCTCTTAGAAATTAATTTTTTGGGATATGACGACCATGCCCCCCGGGCGGCCCGGGCAACTCGGGCGGTCCGACCGGCCTCGCAGACGACGATTGCGGGATGCGCTAGCGCGAGGGAGCATGTGTGATGTTGCGTGCATGTGGGGAGTGCTTGTGGCCATGAGCACTGTCGCGCACATATTGCCACGCACGCAGTACGACGCGCGCGGTCTTGTGCGTGAGAGCACGCAACCACGCACTGCACGTGTCCTTTCGGGGTGCGCGCGTCTGCAGTCTTCTAGTCGAGGCGGGACCCTGCATGGCTGGGCAAACCGTTTTGGCCAACCGGTTAGGGCTGCGGGCCAGATGGTTTGATTCGAATATTTGGATACTTTACTGGAACCACATCAATACCTTATCTTTTAAATCACAAGTACATCATAATTTGATTATTGCAGGATTAAGCAACACATTCTCCCACTCCCTTAATAGAGTGTGCTGTTTATCCATCTTGGCAAACACAATTTTTTTGGATCAGGCAAAAAGGATTTTATATGCAAAGTTGATAGCAAAATCACAATTTTTATTGTATATGTTGCTAAATTGATTATCTAAGAGATTGAATTACTATCATTTCCCTTCATTTCCTATTGTCCTTATATTTGTAAAGATTGGGAGGTTTTTGTGTTCATGGCTCTTTTTACATTGATTTTATCAGTTTTATTTCTCCTGTTGAGCTTGCAAGTTCTGGCTATGTTTTCTTCAACAATGAATGCATCCTGAATCATATATTATGAAAAGAAAGCAATAAGAAATTCTCAATCAAATTCTTAAAACAACATCAAACATCACTTCATCTTCTCAATCAAATTCTTCATATATTCTAGTAATTAATCGTTCATTATTATCATTTATATCTCTTAAAAATGGAATTAATGTGGACACTTGCATCATATCTAAATTTTCGCGCATAATTATCTTTCACAAACACCAAATCAATCCAAAATTATTGTGGTCTTACTTTATTTTTATTTATTTATTTTGAAAAAAATTACAACAAAAATCTCACTCATACGCGTTTTTTTTGTTCTAAAGGCACAAATAAGACACACGAAGGGGCAACCGTCTGAGCCTGATGAGCCTTGAGCCTTATAGACGCTCTTGAGGAGCGCCTTTAACAACAAAGCGGCATATTGATCAACAAGATACCTAGGCTGCTCACTCTACAGAACACGAAGAACATGCAAAGAAACAGAAACATATTCATTCGATGAACCTGATGGAGAAGACATGAATGGTGAACGATAAGCATTAGTTTTTACTATGAAAATGAGCTTGTTTTCTATTTTCAGAGATGTGAATCACCTTCCGTCTATGAAATTACGGATTTTAAAACCTTGTCTCTCCTTCCTTCTCTAAGAGGTGCAAATTTTCTTATCAACTTCTCCACAGACATCATCAACTGGAACTCATTGATGCACATCACATAAAAACAGGAAGAAGAGTAGTGTAGGTTTGATCGGTATATGACCTTAGGGGGGTGAATAAGTTTGTGTGTAGTTAACAATATTCTTAAAAACTATTTTACTCAATTGAGTAGACAATAGGGAGCGGATTTTAAAACCTTGTCTCTCCTTCCATCTATCAGGGGTTTAAATTTTCTTATTAACTTCTCCACATATCATCACCTAGAACTCCTTGATGCACATCACATAAAAACAGGAAGATAGTAGAGTATGCTTGATCGGTATATGACCTTAGGGGGGTGTAAGAGTTTTTGTGTAGTTAACAATATTCTTAAAATTATTTTACTCAATTGAGTAGATAATATGGAGCGAATAACTAACCACAGTAGAGTAAGGATCAATAACAGTAACTAAGATGCCACGTTGGAAAATTGACATATATTGCAATAATTATAATTATCCCTGATAACAATTTTACATTAAGACGGACCATTATTAAAATATATTATTAATCTCTAGTAAAATAGACCTGGTGGGAACATAAATTGTCTCTAGGCTATCATAGTATAGTCGTCCTTGTGTCCACCACCCCCCCCCCCCCCCCCCCCCACACACACACACAGCTATCCAAACATAAGTGGAAAGGCAACAGGTGTATATTGGTGTAGATAAGGAAATAGTCAACAAAACATAACACATCAGATGAAGCAAAGAGATAGAATTTCCAAGATAGACACAAAATGATGAGTATAGAAATTAGGGTAAAGAAACTACTAATGTTTCTTGTAATTGTATTATCAATTACAAGATTGAAGTCCAGTCATTACCTGTGAACCTTCAGCACCTAATCGTTCAAAAGCATAGTCAAGGACCTACATAAAATGAGCTGATTTAGCTATAATAACTCAAAAAATATAAGGATTAAAATAGTTAGATAATATAACGAGAAATGAAGAATTTAATGGGAGGAGACAAAACAAGAAAAAGAAAGAAAAATTTCATATCTTAGCAATGCTCCTAACATGGTGGGAAGAGAGTAGGTTAGCTCTTAATAAATTGGAAACCATAGTTTGGCATTGAATATCGGGATGGAAATGAAAACATAAAGCAGTAGCACATACTAAAAAAAGAAAAGGCCTAGTTAATATCTAGCACTTCCAAAAATATTCCATAGAACCCAAGTGAACCTAGCACTTCCAAAAATATTCTGTAGAACCCAAGCGAACAAGCACCCATCATGATTTAGCCATGTGAAGTCAATGATAAGGGAAAACTGGTTCTAACACCAGTTGTCTATGCAGCCTCCACAGCTGGATGCAAATCAGAATAAAAATTGATGACCAAATGAAGGCCCATGATGGTTAGTAAATCTAAACAACTATTATCATGATAGAAACCAGTATCCATTCAAAGAGAGATCAAGTTTGTTGCTTACATATTCCATTATTTCAAATTGATAGACAACATTGCTGTCAAAGGCTGAGCGGAAGGATGATCGTGTGCAATCAAAGTATTTCAAGAGTGCAGGATCATGATCACCGACAATGGTCACCATTTCACCTGCATTGAATGGCACACACATATCAATTAGTACGTCATAAGCTGATGATAAGTGTAGAGAAACACAAAATTATTGAGAAATAAATTTAAAATTTTATTAATTTCTCCAAGATGTCTCCATACATATATTTGTACATTTATATAAGAAGATAAGGAAGGAAGGAAAACACACTCAATCTAAGATGTGGGACTAAAACTAGATTACAAATGGGCTCCTATTTGGGCCACAATAATCAACTTTTTTACATGTTTTTCTTCAACACTTCCCCGCAAGCTAGAGTACACAAATCGTAAGCACCCAGCTTGGACAAAAACTGCTACTATATTGGGCGAGGTAAGGCTTTGGTGAGAATATCAGCAACTTGCCCGGCAGCAGGAACATGTTGTAAATCTATCTTCTTCAACTGAACCTTCTCCCGAATGAAATGACAATCAACTTCAATGTGTTTAGTCCGTTCATGAAAAACGGGATTTTTGGCAATGTGTATGGCAGCTTGACTATCGCAAAACAGAGAGGCTGATTGGGAAAGCTTGACTCCTAAATCACCTAGGAGAACTTCAAGTCATGTAAGCTCTGATACAACAGCTGTCATTGAACGATACTCTGCTTCAGTGGATGAGCGAGCAACTACAGACTGTTTCTTGTTGCGCAAGGTAATGAGATGTCCACCAAAATAAGTGCAGTATACACTTGTAGAACGACGATCATCTAATGGACCAGCATAATCATCGTCAGAATGTGCAATCGGAGATAAGGAAGACGAAAAGGGCTTGTATACAAGTCCTTGTCCGGGAGTAGTCTTACAGTATCGAAGAACACGTTCAACTGCCTGGAGATGAGAGATTCGTGGTTCATGCATGAATCGACTGACAACTCCAACAGCAAATGATATATCAGGTCTTGTAACTGTGAGATATATCAGTTTTCCCACAAGACGACGATAATACTCTGGTTCAACAGGAGAGGATCATAGTCAGAGGCATGGGCGCAGAGCTTGTGATTGATATCCATGGGAGTGTCGGCAAGCTTGCATCCAGAGTAGTCTGCATCATGAAACAAGTCAAGGCAGTACTTTATTTGAGATAAAACAAGGCCATCAGGTCGCCGAGCCATCACAAATCCCAGAAAATATCAAAGATTTCCTAGGTCCTTTGTTTGAAATACAGTCGTCATCAAGGTTGTCAGGATTGTGATTCAGATCGTAGGATCGCACGATCCTACGATCTAAATTCTACATTTCGATCTGAATCTTAATCCGGATCGAAATTAGCCTGCATCCACGTGGAATCGTGATCCAGATCGTGGAATCGTTAGGATCGCGATCCCTAAACGATTCCACGATCCGTCGTCTGTTAAGTTAAAAGTCGTGGAACCCTATTTCATTTCCTGACGGCCTTTCCTAAACCATATTTCCTCTCCCGAGTCCCGACCCTGACGGCTTTTCCTCCCGGCTCCCACTGGTGTCGCTCCCGCACAGCCGCAATCAGGTCTTCTTATTCTTCTTCTTCTCTGGACTGCTTCTTCTTCTTCTTCTCTGAACTGCTTCTTCTTCTTCTTCTCTAGACTACTTCTTCTTCTCCTTCTTCTTCTCTGGACTGCTTCTCTTTCTTCTTCTTCTCTGGACTGCTTCTTCTTCTTCTTCTTTGGACTGCTTCTTCTTCTTCTTCTCTGGACTGCTTCTTCTTCTTTGGACTGCTTCTCCTTCTTCTTCCTCTTCTCTGGACTGCTTCTTCTTCTTCTTCCTCTTCTCTGGACTGCTTCTTCTTCTTCTCTGGACTGCTTCTTCTTCTTCAATGGACTGCTGCTGCTTCTTCTCTGGACTTCTTATTCTTCTGCTTCTTCTGCTTCTTTGGACTGCTTCTTCTTCTTCTCTAGACTGTTTCTTCTTCTTCTTCTCTGGACTGCTTCTTCTTCTTCTCTGGACTGCTTCTTCTTCTCTGGACTGCTTCTTCTTCTCTGGACTGCTTCTTCTTCTCTGGACTGCTTCTTCTTCTTCTCTACACTGCTTCTTCTTCTCTGGACTGATTTCATCCCAGAAATCATCCACATTTCTGGACTGAAATCATCCACATTTCTGGACTGAAATCATCCACATTTCTGGACTGAAATCATCCAGAAATATGGATGATTTCTGGACTAAAATCATCCAGATTTTTGGACTGAAATCAGTTCAGAAATCATCCAGATTTCTGGACTGAAATCAGTCCAGAAAATCTGGATGATTTTTGGACTAAAATCAGTCCATAAATCTGGAATTCTGGATGATTTCAGTCCAGAAATCATCTAGATTTCTGGATGATTTCAGTCCAGAAATCATCTAGATTTCTGGACTGTAATCTGGACTGATTTCAGTCCAAAAATCATCCAGATTTCCGGACTGAAATTTGTCCAGATTACGGTCCAGAAATAGATTTTTGGACTGAAATCAGTCCAGATTACAGTTCAGAAATAGATTTCTAGACTGAAATCAGTCGAGTTTACAGTCCAGAAATTCTAGATGATTTTTGGACTGAAATCATCGAAATTTCTGGACTGATTTCTGTCCAGAAATCATCCAGATTTCTGACGTGCACACTAATATCAGTTATGTTATACATGTTCTTATCTCCTCAAGATAGCTATGTTTTTTTTCCATCCTAACTATTGTATGTTAAGATTTTGCATTTTCGTATACCAGTACTTTGTCAATTAGATGATAGTATTGATGTTTATCATAACGGACTGATTTGTTTGGTATTGGAAATAGTCTTTTTTTAGACTTTAGAGAATAGAGATAATGAAAAATTCGAAATAATCTTTGTTTTTGTCTATGTATGCTTATATTTTTTGAATGCCTACTTGGCTTTGTAGATGTCTGCCTCTGGATCCGGTTCAAAGCCAGTTGGAAAAAAGTCCTGAAAGAATGCATCCGGTTCTAGAAGTGATATGGGTTGGGAGCATGAGATTGAAATTGATAGTACAACCAAAAAAGTGCAATGTAAGTATTGTTTAGTGATTAGATCTGGTGGGATATATAGATTGAAACATCACCTAGCCGAAACTAAATTTAATGTAGAATCTTGCACTAAAGTACCTGAAAATGTTAGAATTCAATTTTTGAATATTCTTCAAACTCATGGGGAGGAGGTTGTTAAAAAGAGAAGAAATATTGAGCAGGTTATTCATTATGATGAATAAGTAGAAGTGAGTATAGGAAACAAACAAAAAGGAAAAGAGACAATGGATCTTTTTGTTAGAAAATCAAGTCAATCAACTATTAGTCATATTTTCAAGAAAGATGCACGTGAAAAAGCATGTCAACAAATTGCTCGCTTTTTTATACAAGCGCAATTCCATTAAATTGTGTTAAGAACCTAGAATTTGTAAACATGATTGAAGCAATCGGCCAACACGGCCTCGAAATGAAACCACCATCTTACAATGATATTAGAGTAAAATACCTAAAGCAAAAGGTGAGCAGAAATCTTGAGTTGCTAGAGGATTACAAGGTGGAATGAAAGAAAGTTGGTTGTACTATTATGTCAGACGGATGGTCCGACAGAAAAAGGAGATTCATATGTAACTTCTTGTAAAATAGCTCGAAAGGTACCGTGTTTTTATCATCAATAGATACATCTGATTTCTCCAAAACTGTAGATAAGATTTTTCAAATGTTAGATGAAGTTGTGGAGAAAATTGGAGAAGAGAATATAGTGCAAGTGATAACGGATAATACCTCAGACTAAAGGCGGTCGGGCAAATGTTAATGGAGAAAAGAAGACATCTATATTGGACACCATGTGTTGCGCATTGCATTGGCTTGATTTTAGAAGATTTTGAGAAAAAAAATTGAGTAGCATAAATTAACAATAGCAAAAGGTAGAAAGATAACATCATACATCTATTCCAGAACTTTGTTACATACTTGACTGCTTGATTTTACAAAGGGTAGAGAGTTGATCCATCCTGCAGTTACCCGATTTATCACAGTTACTTGACATTGGGATGTCTTTCTGAGAATAAGTGTGGTTTGATGACGATGTTTACTTCTGCCAAATGGAAGTCTAGTAGGTTTGCCGGTTCAAATGAGGGGAAATCAATTCAAAAAATTATTTTGAATACAACTAGATTTTTGTCTCATGTTACTGTATGTTTAAAAGCGGCATTTTCACTCGTCAAGGAGAAGATTCAAAGAAATTTTGAAAACATCAAGAGAAAGTAAGTAGCTATAACTTACTTGTTTTAAATTTAAGTTTATTATGTTTGGATTTATATTATAACATGCAATTGTTATTTTATGTGTTATGTTGTAAATATGAACCAATATGGGTCATCATTGATGAGAGATAGGCAAACCAACTTCATAGGCTCTTACATGTTGTAGCTTATTATTTGAATCATCATTACCACTTTAGCCCATCATTTAGGGCAGATGCTGAAGTAAAATTGGGATTTTACAGTTGTCTCCAACAGATGATTCCAAATGAAGAGCAGAGAACAAAAATAGATATTCAAATGGATAATTTCAAACATGCAAAAAGGTCATTTGGGTTAGAGTGTACAAAGACAACTAGGAACAAAAGATCTCCAGGGAAAACAAATTATGTTTATAATATTTTAAATTATTAATCAATAAGCATGTAATGTAATTTTATGTTTAAGCATTTGCAAAATTTTCAAATTTACAGCTGATTGGTGTGATTCATACGGTGATAATTATCCCGAATTGCAAAGATTTACAATTCGGGTTCTAAGTCTAACATGTAGCTCTTCCAGATGTGAACGTAATTGGAGTGCATTTAAGATGGTGAGCTCAATGCCTCAATTATTATTGTATGTTTAAAAACATGGTCTCATAATTTCTTATTGTCAATAACTCATTATAATTCATATTTCATAGGTTCATGCAAAAAAAATCGATTACATCAAAAGAAGATAAATGATCTAGTGTTTGTGATGTATAACAAAAATTTGATGGTAAGACAAGATAAAAAGGATATGTAGGTAAAGGATAAGTTTTTAAATTTTGAGGATATCCTTTCCGATGATGAATGGATCACAGAGATGGAAGATCCAGTTCTTCCCCGCAAGGGCAACTGGTTAAGGATTCTTCAACATAAAGATGCTCAGGAAACATATAGTGATGGTAGCATTGAAAGGAATGTTGAACAAATCACTACGGAATTGAATGAAGAAGGTAAGTTTCATATTAAATTTAAATTATTTGATAATACACAGTTTTTCAAATAGATCATGCAGCGTCACTTCTTTTCTTAATTAAATTCTATTTTTTAGGTGAAGTTGAAGATCTCAACATAAGGGGCAGTGATCACGATGCTATCAGTTATATTAGTGAGGGTGAATAGGATGATGACGAGAATGCCAATGGTGATGATGAGGACATGGTCGACATACCGATTAAAGATTTGTACTGATTTTTGATGGTTTTCACTTTTCATTGACCATTAGATGAACAATGACCTACTCTTCGATTTGTTATTTTGTTTTAGACATTATTTTTGTATTTCCTATTTGATGTGTCGGATGACTTATATTTGAATTGTCTGTTAATGATTTGTTTTTTTATATACTTCAAATTTAACGATTTGATAGACTGATTGATGTGTTGGACGGCAAGTGTACCGGTCGCACAAATAATATAAAATGGGTGAATTTCCACAAGTATCGATCTCTTCAAGGAAAACAGTAAGTTGGAGTTAATTTCGAGCAGGACTTGAGATTGAAGTCCTTAGATCGGAGTTAACTAAGAGGGGTTTTGATAGTTGTGAAAAAAGAAAAAAAAACACTAACAGCTACTCCTATGCAACGCCGATATGCGATGCTTCGCCAGGCGGGATGGAGGACTACACGGGGCCTCTATGCACCGAATCGCTGGGCGGATGGACGAGTAGGCTTGCGGATGAGGTGGTGAGAATGGCGGAATGAGGGTCGAGAGCACCTCTTCACTACGCACGCCACTAGCAATTGCAAGTGCGGCAAAACGGATGTGGTGGCAGATGGAAAATAAAGACGCACCTCAAGCAAATAACATAAATATGAAATCACATATACATGATTGGATACAAATGTTTTACAAAATAAACATACTTCACCATATACAAAGAGATCAAACTACGCTATCAACAACAAAACAAGAAGAGAGTGTGCGAAATCGACAAAATCCGAAGTCTTGCGGAGGATTCACAGAAGGAATTGCTGGGTTGTCAATCTGCGTCCTAGCTCGGTCCTCAACTGCGTCCGGGGTAGAGGAGGCTGTCACTAACTCCCAATGAACTCGTCTTCTTTATGTCACGATCCGGTGGAGGATGGCACAAACTTCTCCTAGCTTGATGGAGAAAGCTAGATCTAACTCTTCTTGAAGCTCAAGGATGAAGGAAGAGGCCGAGAGGAAGCTCGGGCTTGAATATGACGTTGAAAGCTTGCCTGAAGCACCTCCCTAAGGTGGAAGATGAATGGAAATGACGGAACCCTTCCTCGGAGGCGGAAAACGGCGGGTAAGAAAATCTGTCTCCAATGGAGGAAAATCTGCGCTTTAAATAGAAGCAGGTCAAAAAAATAGGCACGCACGGTTTGGCGCACGACCGTGCGCTAACCGTGTATTATTAACTTTCAGGCCAAGCTTGCGGATGAAGATGCATTGTCCCGTGCGTTTTACTCGCGCACGGGCGCTTTCACCCGTGCGTGATCCTTCACGCACTGGTGAACACAGAGCGCAGGAAAACAAGAAGCTACAGGAAAACCGTGCGTGAACAAATCGCACGATTAACCACAGAATGCGACAAACAAGAAGCTACAGGAAAACCGTGCGTTTCATTCGCGCGTGGTTCCGAAGAAACCGTGTGTCAACCGTACGTGAAGATCATCAGGCTCAGCTCGACGAAATTCGTCGAGCTCCACTCGACGTTTCTCCTGCACACACAAAACGCACGATCACAAAGAACCGTGCGCTAAGAAAATGCACGACTGTGCGTTTTCCTCAAACCTGCATTCCAGCCTTGGGGAAAACGCACCACCTGCAAACAAACAAATAAAACCAAAGAGGACCCTCCAGCAATGCAGAAATACAACAAAAGCAACTGGAAAGAGCCCCTGGGGAGCACCATGTGCTTACCCCCAACAACAGAATGCGCAATTGCACACTCATGGGCCAAAACAATGCACTTAGCGTGAATATTTGTATAAATGAAATATCAACGATAACATACTAAAAGTGCAAGTGCAAGTGCGTGAAAACTAGCCCAGATGAGTCCGAAAAACCCTATATAAATCGGACTCATCACTGATAGCATTGTTAATTTGCCATCGTTATAACTTACAACCAAATTTAGACTTTGTCGTGCAAGCTTGCAACATTCCATGATTTCATCCTAATCAAGCAGTTCATGATGTTTCATCATTTGCTTCTGAGGTTAGAGTGTTAGACAATGTGATAATTTATGTTTTTTGAGGTTAGAGTGTTAGACAATGTGACAATGTGATTTCTCTTTATAATTGTCTCTATGATTCATGTTTTCTCATTTATAAGTTCATTTTCATAATTTGGTTACTGAAGATAGTTTGACGAAGATGAGACAGCTAAGACAAAAATGCTTACTCATCTTGGCTTTAGAGTTACTAACGTAGAGTCGGAAGTTACACTACTCAGGTACATTTACAATCATAACAGTTTCTTTATGCATGTTCTTATTTTGTCTTAGACTTAGGATCTATTCTAGATTTCTAGTGATAATAATCTTATAGTAAACAAATGGAAATGATTAATTATATGAGTTTGGGTATAGATTTTTTGTGTAATCGTATGATATGATTGATATCAAATTCAATTTCATCATTTAAGTCTTGTTTTAAGAATGTAGTAGGATCTTACGATACACGATCCGATCCTACGATCTGATCTGATCCAACCCATTAAACGATCCCACCTAGGATTTCGATCCTGACAACCTTGGTCGTCATATGTTGTTTGATCATGTGTATTACAATGAGATCGTCTCCCGTAATCAAAATATCATCAACATACACCAAGAGAATCAATGTGTCTGTTAGACGATGACGAGTGAATAAAGAGAAGTCAGCTGAACTTCGAGTGAACCCAACAGCACTAATAGTCTGACAAAACTTATCAAACCATGCCCAAGGAGACTGTTTGAGACCATAAAGTGATTTCTTCATACGGCATACAAGAGACTCCCATGTGGCCTCAAATCCGGAAGGTCGTTGCATATAGACGATCTCCTGCAAATCGTCATTGAGAAAAGCATTTTTGGCATCCAATTAATGGAACGGTCAGTGTCGATGAACAGCTAGGGAGATCAAAACACGAACAGTATTGAGTTTGGTGACTGGAGAAAAGGTCTCGTCATAATTTAAACCTTGTTGAGTAAAACCATGAGCCACAAGGCGCGCCTTCAGATGCTGAACCGTCTCATCTTGACCATGTTTGATGACAAACACCCACTTACAACCCATGCAAGTCTGTCCAGGAGGAAGAGGGACAAGATCCTAAGTGCGGTTAGCCCAAAAAGCAGATATTTCCTCCTTCATGGCTACCTGTCACCCCGAATATTGGAGAGCCTCCTGCACAAACGTAGGGGTGGTAATATAGGATAAAGAAAGGGCAAATTGTGGGAGTTTCGGAGAGAGGCGGTGTAAGGAAACACAGTTCGCCATCAGGTGAGCAGTAGAGACGTTTGTCGAATCTGCAGGTCGCAAAATATCAACAGTAGACGGCATCTCTCGTAGAGAAGCAGACGAAGGAGTACAACGAGTGTAGACACGAATCAGAGGTGGTTTTGGTGGGATTGACGTGGGAAGGAGAGGTGGACTTGGTGGAATTGGTGCGGGAAGGAAAGGTGGGAAATTAGAAGTGACAGGTACATGAGGCTTCAGAAGCAGAGGCGGAAAGGTAGAATCAGATGGTTGAGAATGATAGGGCAAGTCATTGAGGAAGGTGACATCAGCGGATGTAACAACCTTGTGATCCGTGGGAGAGAAGCAAACATAGCACTTCTGAGTACGTGAGTAACCAAGAAACATAAGTTTTGTGGCACGTGGAGCGAGCTTGTCAGTGGACGAGCCAAGATTATGAACATAGCACACGCAGCCAAAGACACAAGGTGTGACTGAAAAGGGAGGTAAGGAGGGAAAAAGAAGGTTGAAGGGAGCCGCAAAGTTGAGAATGGAAGAAGACATACGGTTAATCAGATGGTAGGCTGTAGAAACAGCAAAATTCCAATAAAATGTAGGAACATTCATTTGAAACATGAGAGAACGGGTGAGCTCAAGAAGGTGACAATTTTTCCGTTCTGCAATGTCATTTTGTTGGGGGGTATAAGCACAGGAGGTTTAGTGGATGATCTCAAACTCAGTATATAAGTATGTAAACGCATGACTTGTGTATTCATGAGCATTGTCAGTTCAAAGATTTTTAAGGGTAGTAGCGAACTGGTTGCGAGTTTCAGAATAAAAGCACGAAATACACGAGGTAGTTCAGAGGGCTCAAGGAGGAAATACAACAATGTAATACGAGAGTAATCATCGATAAAGATAACAAACTAACGATAACCAAAAACACTAGCTGTTTTGTAGGGTCCCCAAATATCAGAATGAACTAGAATGAAGGGAGCATTGCTCTGAGTATAGTTAGGTGAAAAAGTAAAACGATGGTGTTTGTCATGGATACACGACTCGCATGTGAAGTCAAGGAGGGATAAATCCAGGTGAGCTTTCTGAAGGATGCGTAGAGGAGCATGTCCAAGACGTCGGTGACACTCGACAGGGCTAATAGAGGAAAGAATAGTGGGAGGAGGGAGATTCAGGATGTAGAGCTCATTCGACAGTTGTCCTTTACCAATGACATTTTGCGTCTTTCAATCCCGCACAACAATAGAAGTAGGAGAAAAGATTACGTAGCAATCAAGATCTTGAGTGAGACGGCTAATGGAGAGGATATTGAAAGGAGAGCCCGGAACATGGAGAACTTAGCGAAGAGTGGTTTAGGGAGTAAGAGCGACGTCGGTTGATCCAGCTACTGGGGTAGTGTCCCCATTGGCAAGAGTAATGAACTCGGGATGTGTGGATTTAAGTATTGAGAAGGTTTCGTTGGGGTTATATGGTGTGATGCCCCTGAGTCCATAATCCAGGATGAACGGTGAGTCAGACAGGAGATACCACCATCAGAAATAGACACCACAGGGCCGGAGGAAGGGGTAATCATCTCTTGAAGGTGTTGTATTTGAGTGCGCAAGGTAGCAATGTCAGTTTGAATGTTGTTTGGAGTGTGTACTGTCACAGCGTCAAGCGGTGCGGCGGGCAGACCGTGCAATTGGTAACAAGTCATATGGAAATGACCATTCCTGCCACAATAAGTGCACTAAGAGGAGCGGACCGCCAAAGTGAAGTTGACGGGGTATAATGTTCAGCCATTAAAACGGTGCACCCAAAAAACAGAAGTCGGTCAAAGCAGGAAGAGGAGATCAACAGCGAGAACTGTGGCTAAGGGGTGCGGCAAGAAGGATCACGCGGCAAGGGAATGCGGTTTGAGAGGCAGCAAGAAGAGAACACGGGCAGAAAGCAGTCAAGAGAGCAGCAGGAACACAGGAGGCTAAACAAGAGCACCTCTAGAAGGCTAGAAGAGCAACAAATGCGGCTATACCAGCGGCTGTATACAGGGCCAAGCACGGGAAGATCCGCGACAACTCGCACTGGCAGAACACTTGTGGGTTGCAAACTGGCGGCTAGAGAAGAGCACCGACATAAGTTCAGCGGAAGAACACATGCAGCTAGAGAAACACATGCGGCTAGAGGAACAAGCGTGGCAGCAAGCTGCGAGCGGCAGAGGCAGGAAATTGGGTAAGCACCGGCGTGAAGAGCGGCTGGAAGCTTCAATAGATGCGGCTAAGCAGGTGACAGAGGACAACAGGTAAACTTGCGGCGAGCCAGGAAAGTCGTGCGGCTAGACAGGAGTTGCGGCGGCCACGGCTTAGCAAGAAGGGCGGCAGGACAAGAGAAGTCCAGCGGCCAGACAGGAGATGCGGCAAGAAGGAGAGGCGGCAAGGCAAGGCAGGCTCGCGGCGAGGTAGAGAAGCTAGAGGAGGCCGCTTGCAACAAAACTTGCGGCAAGGCTTGCGGCTAGGCAAGGTAAACATGCGGCTAGGTAGAGAAACCAGAGGAGGCATCATCAAGGCACGGGAGAAGGTGGAAGCCACGGGAGAAGGGTTGCAGTTAGAAAAATTTTATCCGCACAGAGAACGGAAGGTAGAGAGAAGAGCACGGGTAGCCTCAGATACCATGTAGAAAAACACAAAAATATTGAGAAATAAATTTAAAATTTAATTAATTTCTCCAAGATGTCTCCATACATGTGTTTGTACATATATATAGAAGGAGAAGGAAAGAAAACACTCTCAATCTAAGATGTGGGACTAAAACTATATTACAAATGGCTCCTATTTGGGCCACAATAATCGGCCTTTTTACATGTCTTTCTTCAACAATAAGAAATAGACAAATGTC
Organism: Platanthera guangdongensis; assembly: GCA_039583875.1. Taxonomy (NCBI): domain Eukaryota; kingdom Viridiplantae; phylum Streptophyta; class Magnoliopsida; order Asparagales; family Orchidaceae; genus Platanthera; species Platanthera guangdongensis. The sequence continues at coordinate 3,287,775 of CM077161.1, forward strand.
ATAATTTCTGAATGAAACCCAGGACTCTTTAGTGCCAAGCTACTATCTGAAGGCAGTGGACAAAAACAAAGGATTTCTAGGATATATGAATTAAGAAAGCTAAAAAAACATTTGTAAAGACATTAATGTGAAAGGCATCATCGAGGCATTGTGACACAAACCTGAATGCAATGAGAAAAAAATACGAAATACCTTGTTCAAGAACGGAACCATATTTTCAAAGCAAGGCATGGGAAAGGAAGAACTAATGGGCATTTTCTTCATAACATAAGAAATAAGTATCCAAAATTGCACTGAAATTTTACATAAATTAACCAGTTCTTTTTTTAATTAAATTGATACATCAGCTTAATCAATTCATAGATGATTTAGTTTAAATATTTGGGTTATGCATACTAATCAATTATTCCTTTAACTTATATCATCACCATCAAAGAAATAAAAATGGCTCATTTTGAAAGTCCACGCCCATAAATTCATGAAATTGTGATGCCTTATACATTCAAAATGGCACACGCAGATCAAATTTGGGACCGACTTTATGAAACCTTATTATTTGTTCATATCAATTGTTGCACCATAAACCTAAATTGCACAAATCATGTTGAACAACTTTAAACAATGTTATTTTGGGCCTACTCCTCCTACCTAATCAATTGAAAATAACTACCAACGTGTTATGGGTCTTAGAATGTTGTCGGAGGAGAGGCCATAGGTGGAGATGACGATGGCGAAGATACTATGGAGCCTAGACCATGGCTTCCTAAGCGGGGCGTGCTAGAGAGAGATTCCAAGATCCCTTAGAGGGTTAGGGAAAATAGACTCTTCTTCATTCATACCGATACAAGACTCACTAAGTTCTTTAAATAGGACTTACAATCGACACCAAAAAGAAAAGAACATGAAAGGAAATAACAACATACTTGGACATGCGACTAAAAAGGACACGACACAAATAACGGCGTCATATAAGAACGCGACTCTTATGACATAATAAATGCATATTTGGAAATAAATAATACTAAGTAATGTCATAATAAGACCCCTAACATAATACCATAATAAGACCCCTAACATCACTCTCGCCTTACAAAAAGAGTTTGTCCTCAAGCTCGAGGAAGATCAATGGTGTCCGCGTTAGCCGACACCCTCATCATCAGAGTCTTCGGCGTGCAGATAGAAGAGTTATTTGCACCTGTTGTCGTGAGTGTACGGTTCGTCGGGGTTGAAATATAAGCCCTTGGCACGCCGTTCCACCATCTCATCCCGAGATAGTTTACGGACTAGTGGGGTTGGATGGCCCTCGGAACGACCTGGTTGAATACCCGTGACAATGGGCAAAAAGACCTTTTGCGACAGTTGGAGGCGACGGTTACATAGTGTGGTCAGTCTCATAGCAGTCACTAAGGCTTCATTTGAGAGAGCTTTTAGGTCCGCGCGTTTCATCAAAACGCAACCGTCGGTCCCAAATCCCATTTGTTTTTCCGCCTCTCGTTCGAACAGCTAGTTTTTCGCTTCTTAAGGAATTCTGCCGCTTGCAAACTCCAACCCCCACCTCCAGTTTGTCGCGTTTATGGAGGAGGAAGAAGAACCCGCGCCGGCTTTTAGGTTATGCTTTTTTTTGGCTTGCCACCGGCGGCGGCCTACCCGGAGCCCCACGATGGGGTCGTCGGACCCCGGCGAACCTGCCGGGATACCCCTGGCGAGTTCGCCGGGGTCCGGCGACACTTCCGGCGGGCTCCGGGCAGGCCGTCGTCAGCGGAGCCGCACAGAGGCGGGCGATGCACGGTGAATAATAGTAAAATTAATATATACTATAGTATATAGTATAAACAGTAAAATTAAATTAATAAAAATAATTATAAATATATATATTATTTTCAGTTATTTATTAAAAATATATATATATTAGAAAAAATAATTAAAAATATATATAATAGAAAATATTTTATAACAAAAAATATTTATAAAACGTCACAGCTGTTTTGCCAAACGGTACTTGTTCTGAACAGCTCTGCAAACACAGACTACCCAAACAGATCTCCATTTCCAGCAATCATTTTCCAACAATTTCATTTACAAACTTGCATTTACAACAACTCATTTTACAAACACAACCGCTCTCCCAAATGAAGTCTTAAGTCTGGAGAGCCTCAAATTCTACATCAAGTCGCAGGTGTTCATGTAGTTCGACGGTGAAGATGGCGACCTGCATCTCTGGAGACAATGTGACATGCGCTAGAAGTTGAAATTGGTCCAGATAATCGTCCACGGATCCCGTCTGGCCGAGCATTGTGAGGGCGCCGAGGGGGTTGTTGTGAATTGGAGGGCCGAAATGAGGGTTGCAAAATCACTTGAAGTCCCACGTCAAACTCGGTGGATCAGTGAGGAGATGAGTGGCCCAAAGAAAGGCCAATTCGAGAAGGTGGAAGGAGGCTAGAAAAAGTCGTTCAGTTGTTGGAGTTTGTTAATTACCAAAGAATTGTTCGTATCGGGTGAGCCACCCTAAGGGATTTGTTTTCCCATCATAGGTGGGAAATTTCAACCGGGTATAGCGTGGCAGAATAGCAACTTCAGGGCGTAAGAGTGTCTACGGTGGCGGCTCCTGGCGGATGAGTGGCGGTAGAGGAACTTGACTGCTGCTGACGTGATCCGTGGGTGGCGTAGTAACCACGGGAAGGGAGAAGTTCAACTCATTTAGCCTGGCAGTGATAGTGTCCATGAGTCCCGATGTCGGGTTTTGGTGTCTCGTTGTCGGATTTCGGCGTCCTGAAAGCGTGCTAGGTCATGACAGTCTGCAGCATGTCCTGTAGAGCGGCCGTGAAATCTTGCGAGTCCCCCATCAATTAACTTGCTTGTCATGAGACGGAGCGGGTGACTGGAATCCTGGGGTTGTCGGACGCGTCTGAATTTGTGTTGTCGTGAGTACCACGTCGGCGCCCAAAGATGGCGGCGTAAATTTGACTACGGACAGGGCGTGCATGTGTTGTTCTGTAAGGAACGCAATCAGCGCCTCTGCGGGATGCGCCTATGCGGAATTGGAAGGAGCGAAATCAGCGCCTATGCGGAACGTAGCACGGGCATGGCTTAGCGGAGATGTCGGAAGCCACAACAAATCGCGGGATCAGTCTGGCGAAGGAGCGGTCGGCGTGTGGTGCTGGAATAGATGGAGACGGAATGGTTTTCCCGTGTGCGACGCGTGCGGTCCGTCGTCGGATGTCGACGGGAAGGAATTAGAGGAACGACGACTGTTCGTAGGCGTGAGGACGCTACGCCAGAGCACCGCAAACTTGGATCGGGACTGTCGACTGGCTTCTCGCGACAGGAGAAAAATCGTGAACTGCAGTGGCAGCGACAATGTTTGATGATGTTGGACGATGTGTGATGATGATGTGGCTGTTGTGGTGCGGTCTTGGGTCTCCTTGTTGGTTGTCGCCGGAAGGAGAACACGGAAAAGACGATCCGAGCAATTGGCAAGGTGGAGGATACTTCGACTGAGGGTAATTGTTGTGGGCGGAAGAGGACTGAGGCCTCTGATACCAAGTTGTTATCGGCCTAGAATGTTGCCGGAGGAGAGGCCGGAGGTGGAGATGACGGTGGCGAAGATACTACGGAGGTTAGTTATTATATAACCAAGAGTTATATTTATAGTGTTTGAATTCGGAAAGTATTGGAGAAAACTTGGTATTTCTCATCCTGCAAAGCAAAATAAGTGTAATGAGAAAAACCTGGAATGTCAAAGCTCCAATCTAATCATGGAGTGGATTGAGATATACTCGCCCAAGATTCCTACAAACTTGACAAACAAGATGGACTCATATAGAACTGTCACATCCACATTCCCCATACACCGCCATCGCACAAGTTTTTATTATTTACCCCAGTTGTGGGCCACTCATGAAGCCCAAACTATTCCTTCAATCATAATTACACGCTACCTCTCACTCTTAACTCTTTTACCTTGCTATGTTAACTTACCTCACTATTACGGCATTCAATGTCCATGTGTGACCTTCTAGACAACCAGGTCACCTCCCTCGTTACACCTGACATTGATTAACCATACCCATTCACAACCCTTACCCACACCGCCTAAATCTTGTAATTATTATCAACATCTATAAAACTAACCACACCACCCTTCCTAAGTCCCACCACAAATGCCCACCACCAAGGACCTTGCATTCCCTGACCAGATCAAGTTCTTAGCAAATGAGCCATCTATTCCACCTCAGCCACTTCCACCCTTTTGTTGAAGTATTAGACCGGGCGGCTTAGCGGTCTGATCCAGCGGTTTGTTGACCGGGCGGCTTAGCGGTCTGATCCAGCGGTTTGTTGACCGGGCGGTCTATCGGTCTACCTCTGCGGCCTGTTCTAACCTGCTGGAGTTGCCGAGCGGTTAACCCATCTGTCTAACCGCGCGGCCTGTGCGGTCTCCATTATTCTAGCCGCTCAGTACTGTAAATGTTTAGTCCCACATTGTTTGTATACTCTCTTCTTATCTCCTCCATTCTATATAAGGGAGGTCATACCTTTGTAAATGATATCTTTTTTGGATAATAAAATTTCAATTATTCAAAAGTTTATTCGCTTGTTCTCTACTTTTCGCTTCTTTTCGCTACTTTCTAACATGGTATCAGAGGACACGGTCATTTCCTCCTGATTCTGTGCGCTCTCTGTTGTTCGCAGCTTGTTTTCCGCGTTCTGCGACTTGATTCGCGGCTTGCCTTCTCTTCTGTCCGCGCGGCTTGTTTCTATCCGCGCGGCTTGTTTCTGTCCGCTGCCCTGTTCGCGCGGCTTGCTTCTTCTTGGTTCTCTTCTCCTACTGCTCTTTGTCGCAGCGACCTGTTTTCTTGTCGCCGCGCTCCTTGTTCTTTCCTGCCGCTCCGACTTCCTAGTCGTTGCGGTCTGTCTCTGTCCGCGTGTGTTGTCTCTCTACTCGCGGTTTGCTGCTGTGATCTGCCTGACCGTGCGGGTTGTTCCTTTCTCACCCGCATCTTGGTCGCGGTCACCTGCTCTTCTCCTCTCTTCTGTTCGCTCGGCCTTTTCAGTCCGCGCGACCTCTTCCCCGCTGTGCCTTTGACCGCTTTCTAGCAGCTGCTGTGATCTTCCTGACCGTGCGGGTTGTACCTTTCTTACCCGCATCTTGGTCGCGGTCACCTGCTCTTCTCCTATCTTCTGTTCGCTCGGCCTTTTCAGTCCGCGCGACCTCTTCCCCGCTGTGCCTTTGACCTCTTTCTAGCCGCTGCTGTTCGCGCGGCTTCTTCTGTTTTCTAACCGCTCCTGTTCGCGCGGCTTCTTCTGCTTGCCGGGTTCTATGACTACCTCCGGTCTCACCACTACTCCTGCAGCTCCTTCTCCTCCTCCTTCGGGCAACCTTGGCACCCTTTCCAAGCTTGTTGGCTCCAACTATCCCGATTGGAGCGTTTCTTTCACATTTCTCCTTCGTTCTCAACGCAAGCGTCATCACCTCACCGATGACCCTCCTCCTCGCACCTCTCCTGAGTTTGATGACTGGGATGCGAGTGATGCTCTTGTTCGCACCTGGCTGGCCAACAGCCTTTCTGATGAGTGTCTTCCCGTCATTCGCCATGATGAGACGGTCAAGGCCGCCTGGCTTCACCTCGCTGCTCTCTATTCTAAGGGGGGCCAGACGTCCCGCATTTATACTCTTTATGCGGACCTCTTCGCCCGCCCTTCCATGTCACCGGCTGCGGCTTATCAGCAGGTTCAGGCTCTTGGTGCTGAAATCCTCCAGAATCGCCCCTTCTCCGCGGACTTGGCCGACCAGCACAAACACTTCCAGGAACTCCTGGTTGTTTGTTATCTTTTTCGTCTTCCTGACTCTTATGATATGATCCGCCAGCAGATCTTGGGTGAGGCGGAATCTCCTACTTTGGATGCCACTGCGGCTCGCATTGCCGCTGTTACTTCGCTCCTCCAGCGGCCTCTGTTGGCCTCCCCCCCATCCCAGGACTCCTTTGCTCACCAAGCTCAGAGGGGGGGCCCTAGTGGCCGTGGCTCCTCTGGCGGACGGGGTTCCTCCCGGTTCCTCTGCTCTCACTGTGGTCGTACTGGCCATACTGTTGACCGTTGCTGGCAGAAACATCCTCATCTTCGCCCTTCCGGTGATGCTCCTTCTTCGGCCTCCGCCTCTTCTAGGCCGTCTGCCTCTGTGGCCACGACGTCAGGTAGTGCCCACGTCGTTACCCAAGGTAAATGGCTGATTGACTCCGGTGCCACCAATCATATGACGGGCAACCCTCATTGCTTCTCCCGTCTTGAGACCCATGACCGCTTACCCCCAGTTCGTGTGGCGGATGGTTCCCCGTCCCCGGTTCATGGGACGGGCATGGTTCAACTCACTCCATCGCTTTGCTTGGAGGATACCCTCTATGTCCCGAAGTTCCCGTGCAATTTGTTATCCGTTACTACTTTATGCCGGCAACTTCAGTGCTCCGTCTTATTCACTCCCACTACTTGTTCTTTTCAGGACCCGAGGACCCAGTGGACGATTGCTACTGGGACTGAGAGCGGCGGCCTCTACTTCCTCGACGATGTTTCCGCTCTCTCTGTCTACTCCTCCTCCACCGATCTCCTTCAGTGGCATCTTCGTCTTGGACATCCTCCTCCTCGGCTTATTCGTCAGCTTCTGCCCCACTTACCTCCTACCAGTTCTCCGCTCAACTGTGATGCGTGTCAGCTTGGCAAACATCATCGCTCCTCCTTCCCACCGAAGCAAGGCCGTAGCTCCTCTCGCATTTTTGATCTTATTCATTCTGATGTATGGGGTCCTGCTCCTACCCTCACAGTTGGTCGGGGCAGTTCCTATTTTGTCACTTTTATCGATGATTTTACTCGATGTACCTGGGTGTATCTATTAAAAGATCGCTCTGAACTATTTTCTGTTTGGCAATCATTTTACTTTATGATTAAGACTCAATTTGCTCTGTCTATTAAAGTCTTACGTTCTGATAATGCCAAGGAGTATCTGACTCATGAGTTCTCCGCGTTCTTTCACAAACATGGCCTCCTTCATCAAACGACTTGTGTTTACACCTCCCAGCAGAATGGGGTGGCGGAGCGTAAAAACCGTCACCTGCTTGATGTTGCGCGTACTCTCATGACGCAGATGAACGTCCCTCGCTCCTACTGGGGCTACGCTGTGCTCCTCGCCTGCTATCTCATCAATCGCCTTCCCTCCGCAGTTCTCCACGGCCAGACTCCCTTCTCCCTTCTCTACCCCCACCAGGAACCTTTTCCTCTTCCTCTCCGTGTCTTTGGCTGTACGGTCTTTGTTCACACTCCTTCCTCTACCCGCGACAAGCTTTCCCCCCGTTCCACCAAGTGTGTCTTTTTGGGGTACTCTACCACTCAAAAAGGCTATTGCTGCTTTGACCCCCTTCTCCGCAAGCAGTTTGTCTCCGCAGATGTGACTTTTTTCGAAAATGCTTCCTATTTCTCTCCTCCCTCTTCTCTTCCTTCTCTTCCTTCTGATATCTTCGTTCCTTCCACACCTCTCCACGTTTTCCCACCTTCGTCTCCTCCTCCACCCACTCCTTCTCAGTCCGTCTCTCCACCCACCCCTCCACCCTCCTCTCCGCTGCCGTCTCTCTCTAGTCCCGGGCCAGCCTTCTCCGCCACGGACGCTCCGGTCACTGACGCTCCCGTCGCCGACGCTCCTGTTGACCTGGATGTTCCCATTGCCCTTCGCAAAGGGGTGCGGGCGTGTACTCAACACCCGCTCACGGCTGTTGTTTCCTATGATCAGCTTTCTCCTTCTCGCAGGTGTTTTGCCTTGGCTATCTCTGCTACTTCTACTCCCTGTACCTACCAGGAGGCTCTCGCTCTCCCTCATTGGAAGTCTGCCATGGATGAGGAGATGACTACTCTTACTGAACGGGGTACCTGGACCCTGGTTCCTCCTCCCGTGGGCACTGATGTGGTTGGCTGTCGCTGGGTCTTCGTTGTGAAGTTTCGCCCCGACGGCACTGTGGATCGCTACAAAGCCCGGCTGGTGGCCAAGGGCTTTACTCAGACTTATGGCGTTGATTACTTTGATACCTTCTCTCCGGTTGCTCGCCTCAGCACCATCCGGGTTCTCTTTTCTGTGGCTGTTAACCGGGCTTGGGCTATTTCCCAGCTTGATGTGAAGAATGTCTTTCTCTATGGCGATCTTCAGGAGGACGTTTATATGGAGCAACCTCCTGGGTATGTTGCTCAGGGGGAGACACGTGTCTGTCATTTGAAGAAGGTCATTTATGGCCTAAAGCAGAGCCCTCGGGCATGGTTCGACAAATTCAGTGGTATTGTGGCTACCATCGGCTTTCAAAGGAGTTCGTCCGATCACTTCTTATTCATTCGCAAAACGGCCTCGGGACTGGTGGTTTTGGCCGTATATGTGGATGATATTCTCCTTACTGGCGATGACCGAGATGGGGTGGACTTGACGAAGAAGCACCTCCGTCAGCATTTGGTCACGAAGGATATGGGCTCCCCAAAATACTTTTTGGGGATAGAAATCTCTCGGAAACTTGACTCCTTGGTTCTCTCTCAACGGAAGTATGCACTTGATCTTCTACGAGAAGCAGGATTGACAGGTGCCAAACCAGCTCGTTTTCCCATGGCTGTTGGAGAAGACAAAACGTGGACGGATGATTCGCCTCTTCTATCTGATGTCACACGGTACAGACGTTTGGTAGGCAAACTCATCTATCTTACGGTGACTAAACCCGACATCGCCTACGTTGTAGGCAAGGTCAGTCAGTTTATGCAAGCTCCCAGGGAGTGTCATCTTCAGTCCGCCCTGAAGATTTTAGAGTATATCAAAGCAGCACCGGGCAGAGGGTTACTCTTTCAGAGGAATGGTCATCTGAGGGTTGAGGCCTACTCAGATTCAAGTTAAGCGGATGACAAAGGCGATCGCAAATCCACATCAGGCTTTTGTACCTTTGTTGGAGGTAATCTCGTGAGTTGGAAGAGCAAGAAACAGTCCGTTGTTTCCAGATCCAGTGCCGAAGCAGAATACCGGAGTATGGCGTCAACCACGTGTGAGTTAAAGTGGTTGCGGGCTCTCATGCTTGACCTGGGCGAGGTATATGACTGTCCTCTCCCTATGTTCTGTGACAACAAGGCCGCTATACACATATCCAGAAATCCGGTCTTCCATGAGAGAACAAAGCATATAGAGGTTGACTGTCACTTCATTCGGGAAGAGATTTTGAAAAAACAGATTTGTACTCCTTTTGTCACCTCTGACAAAGAGTTGGCAGATATCTTCACCAAGCCGGTTTCTACTTCCTTCTTCCGCATTTGTGACAAGCTGGGCATGATTGATATCTATGCTCCAGCTTGAGGGGGAGTGTTGAAGTATTAGACCGGGCGGCTTAGCGGTCTGATCCAGCGGTTTGTTGACCGGGCGGCTTAGCGGTCTGATCCAGCGGTTTGTTGACCGGGCGGTCTATCGGTCTACCTCTGCGGCCTGTTCTAACCTGCTGGAGTTGCCGAGCGGTTAACCCATCTGTCTAACCGCGCGGCCTGTGCGGTCTCCATTATTCTAGCCGCTCAGTACTGTAAATGTTTAGTCTCACATTGTTTGTATACTCTCTTCTTATCTCCTTCATTCTATATAAGGGAGGTCATACCTTTGTAAATGATATCTTTTTTGGATAATAAAATTTCAATTATTCAAAAGTTTATTCGCTTGTTCTCTACTTTTCGCTTCTTTTCGCTACTTTCACCACAAATGCCCACCACCAAGGACCTTGCATTCCCTGACCAGATCAAGTTCTTAGCAAATGAGCCATCTATTCCACCTCAGCCACTTCCACCCTTTATTATGCTCGCCCATTCTGAAGACTCTTCGAACTACTCCATCACCACTTGTGTCATTGTGACTGGCAATCACCACTTGTGTCATTGTGACTGGCAATCACCACGAATGTCAAACTACAACTCAATCACACGCAAATCATAGACCATCAATGTACAACCCTTCCATATATCACAATTTTCCACCCTTGGTTCTCTAGTCCAGCGCCTGTAGCATTAACCTGCATCTTTTGTTAAATTTTCTCAACGTGGTCAGCAAGATAGCTCAAACGTCAAATTAATATCTTCGGAACTACCCAGTTCTCACGTTGAACCAGCGGAAAACCAAGGAACAAAGGTTAATCCCAACAAACAATGAAAGCACAAGCAGGTCTGTTATTCATTCACTTCTTTACAACACGAGACATACATAGCGAGACATGATTTCGCTAGTATAACAGCTGTAAACAGAAAGCACCAAAAAACAAGTCGGGCGGACAGCACCGGAGTCCGCCGAGACCGCCGAGGTCGCCGAGGTCGCCGAGTCCGCTGAGATCGCCCGACCTTAAGCTGCAATCCGCCGAATAGCCACGGAGTCCGCCGAAGCCGCGAGGCCGCGCGGACACACCGTTATTCGTCTCCTGCTGAAGCTGAACTGAGGAACACTCCCTACCCGCCTGAAGCCGGCGGACAGGTTATTGAAGCTGGCAAAGATGAAACAGAACTGACAAGCCGCAGAGCGACCTCCTGCTGAGTCCGCAGAGACCGCACACTTCCAAGTACTTGACCGAAGTCACAGCCAAACTCCTGGCTCCTTGAAGCAACCCGCGCGACCTGCACACAGCAAACGTCAGCACTGAATCAATCCGCGCGGACAGACAAACTCAGACCGCAGCTCCTTGCCCACCCAACTTACTGTTCACTCAAGTTACTGTAGATGTGCCAGAGGGGTCCTATTTATAGGCGAGGTGAGGAGTGTGGTCACCGCCCTAGAGATAGCGACACCGCCCTAGCCCGCGCGATAGCAAAACACCGTCCGCCGAGTCCGCAAGGACTTAGCCGGATACCAAGGAAAACCGCCAGGAGCAAGGCAACATTGGCGAACCCTCTTCAGTCCGCCCAAGCGATGCGGACAAGGCATCAGCCCGCAAAGCTTCCGACCACTGCAGGACAGCAACCCCCTTCAATGGCTGTCCGCACCAACCCGAGGCAGTCCGCAAGACTCAAGCCTCAATCCGCCACAAGTTCACGACCAAAGGCAGACAGCAACAGTCCGCCCGCTCACAGCGGACTTGGCGGATACGGCGGACACCATGGTCTTGGCACAGAGTGTGACCAAGTCCAAAACCATCAAAGGCCAATGCGAGCATGGCGGACTCAAACTCCCGTCCGCCAAACACCTTAGCACAGACCGCCAGCAGTCCGCAAGCTTCTCGCACTCCTGCCCAACGCAGCAACCACATCCCGGACTCCATAAGCCAGTCCGCCAATCGACCTCCACAGCAATGCACCTGCTGTATCACCAGAGCTCGACAAGGCCTCAGCCAAGCTCTAAGCCCAGTCCGCAACAGCCCATACCGCGGACACACCAGTCCGCAAGCTTCCCGCGGACACGAGCCAAACCGCCAAACAGCACAAGCTTGCACCACGGCCACTGAGCAATGCACCAGTCTGCAAGCCTCTATCCGCTCAGCCCGCTCCTTGGCTAAACCAGAGCCAACGTCCTATCCGCAGATACCAGGCCGCACAGTCCGCGGACTTCATGCAACAACCCGCTCAAAAGACAGTCGGCTTTCCACTAGACCTTCCACCAGGCCGCACATCACAGTCCGCCCAGTCCGCCTAGTCCGCCAAAGCTGTCCGCCCAGGCCGCCCGGCCTGTCCCGTCAACCACTTCCACTTCACAAAATTCAACACTCCCCCTTGAAGTGGGAAGTGGTGACCAAGCCCAACAAGCTGCGCAAGCGTTCAAAGGGCCCCTTCGACAGTGGCTTCGTGAAGATGTCAGCAAGATTATCTTCACTCCAAACATGCCCGACCAGCAGAGATCCTTCCAACACCTTCTTCCTGATGAAATGGTGATCAATCTCTATATGCTTGGTCCTGGCGTGACACACTGGATTGTTAACCAGTTTGAGAGCACTCTCATTGTCACCCCGGATTAAAGTAGGTTCTTGCACTTCTTCATGAACATCCTCTATAAGCCTCCTCAACCAAACGGCTTCCCGAGCAGCCAAGGCCGAAGCCTTATACTCCGCCTCCGTGGTTGAAACCGACACCGAGTCCTGCTTCTTGCTACACCACGAGATGCTAGCTGAGCCGCAAGTGAACACATAACCTGAAGTAGACCTCCAATCATCCGAATCACCGTCATAGTCAGCATCCGTGTACCCGAGCAACGCAAACTCCGAGTCCCTTCTATAGAGGAGTCCCATGTCAGAAGAAGTCTTGAAATACTTCAGAATACCCTTCGCTGCCACTAGATGAGATTGCCTTGGTTCAGTCATATACCGACTTACTCGGCCAACAGCATAAGCAATGTCCGGCCTTGTAATCGTCAGGTAGATCAAGCTCCCAACAAGAGCCCTTAACACCAAGGGATCATGAAGAACCCTTCCCTCATCTCGTCGAAGTTTCAGCCCAGGTTCCAGTGGAGTAGAGCACTTCTTCCCTTCGCCCATGCCGAACCGCTTCACAATGCGATCAGCATACCCTTTCTGGCAAATGAGAACCCCGCACTCCTTCCTCTTCACTTCCAGACCGAGAAAGTGATGCAACTCTCTCAAGTCTTTCATCTCGAAGCGTATAGCAAGCTCTGCCCTGAGCCTTGCTACTTCCCCCTCCGAGTTCCCTGTGATGATCGTGTCATCCACATACAGCAGGACCAAGACTTGTAGCTCCCCCTTCTTCTTGACGAACAAGCTTGAATCCGAGTTACAAGCAAGGTATCCACAGAATTGCAAGTACTCTGCAATCTTCCCATACCAAGCTCTAGGAGCTTGCTTCAACCCATAGAGAGCCTTCCTGAGTTTACAGACATAGTCCGGATGCTTTTCAGAGACAAAACCAAGCGGCTGATCCATGAAGATGTCCTTGTCAATCTCTCCGTAAAGAAAGGCATTCTTCACATCGAGTTGCCACAACCTCCATCCCTTGCTAGCAGCCAAGGCGATCACCACTCTTACTGAAGTCATCTTCGCAACTGGACTGAATGTCTCCTCATAGTCTTCTTCATACTGCTGTGAGAATCCTCTAGCGACCAGGCGAGCCTTGAACCGATCAATGCTCCCATCAGCCTTCTTCTTCAACTTGTACACCCACTTGCAGGTAACCGGAGTAATGTCATCAACCTTGGGCATAAGGTCCCAGGTTTCATTCTTCATCAGAGCATCAATCTCTTCTTTCATGGCATCTTCCCACTCCTTCACTCCAGTGGCCTCGTTGAAGTTTGCAGGCTCTCGCTCATCCAGAGGACCTGCAAAGAAGCAGGAGACAAAGCTCACTGCATTCCCATCACAGTACCGAGCCGGTGGCTTAACCACCCTCTTCGATCTCCGAAGGGTCGGCTCCTTGCTCACTTCTTCCGTTGCTTCTTCGGGCTCCACTCCTACCTGGGGCAAGCATTGAGCAGTGCTCCCCCTGCTTCCTGAGCCAGAAGGCTCAGCCTCGGAGTTAGAAGCAACGGGAGCTGCTGGAGAAACAGCAAGCTCCTCTTTCAAGCCTTCAGCAGCCGTCACCGGTGCTTCATCAACCTTGCTACTTCCGGTTAGCTCAACCGAGCCACCTCCATATGACGTCAGCTCGTCAAAGACAACGTCTCTTAACACCACGAACTTCTTCGTCACAGGGTCCATGCATTTTCATCCCTTCTTCCGCTCATCGTAGCCAACAAAGACAAGTTTCCTTGCCTTCGCATCCAGCTTAGTCCGTGAAGCATCCGGGACATGCACGTAGCAAGTTGAACCGAACACCCGAAGGTGTCCCACACTCGGCTTCTCCTTCAGCAACAGCTCAATAGGAGTCTTCATGTTGATAGGGCTGAGTGGCATCCGGTTGATGACGTAAGCAGCACAAGACATCCCCTCCGCCCAAAAGGACCTTGGGATATCTTTCGCATGAAGCCAGCATTTGCAGGTCTCCGTCAGATGACGGATCTTCCGCTCTGCTACCCCATTTTGTTGTGAAGTGTGAGCACAAGTAAGCTCACGTTGGATCCCGTGCTTCCTGCAGAAGTTAGAAAACTCGGAGGAGACAAACTCACCCTCGTTATCAGTTCTAAGCTTCTTAATCCGCAATCCAAGTCGGCCTTCTACCAACTCCTTAAACTCCACAAACAAACGGAAGGCTTCCGACTTCACCTTTAAGAAGTACACTCAAGTATACCTTGAGTAGTCATCAACCAAGACAAGCATGTATCAGCTTCCACCAAGGCTGGCAGTAATCGTCGGTCTCATCAGGTCGTCATGAATACACTTCAATGGTTTCTTGCTCCTTGTTTGTGATTTATCAAACGGAAGGCGATGTGCCTTACCGTATTGACAGCCCGCGCAAACATGCCCGTCACCAAAGGAGGACAACTTAGGCAACCCCCTCACCAAACTTCTACTAGCCATCGCCTTCAGCTTGTCCATGTCAACATGCCCCAGCCTCTCATGACAGATAGCAGCGCTATCATTGGCCCTCATTCTATCAACATAAGAATTGGTGGCAAAAACAAACAAGTTCTTCACCATCCTCCCTACATGAGCAACATCAGCCTTCACCGCTGATACGTTGCGAAGGAACTTCACGTCTGTTGGCCCAAACAGAACGTGATAACCAGCGTCCACCGCATTGGTCACCGAGAAGAGGTTTTTCTTCATGCCCGGCACGTGATACACATTCCTTAACGTGAGTGGCCCCTGATCACTACCCAAAGACACGACCCCCTCTTTTTCTACTGCATAAACAGTATTATCAGCAGTGATAATAGCTTCATTACCTGAGTAAGCCTGCATGGAGGTGAACTTCGATTTGTCTCTGGTGAGATGATGACCACACCCGGAGTCCACGATCCATTCGCCGTTGAAGTCCTCAGCAGACAAGACCCGGACACAAGTGCCCGTCATAAAAGCTCCGCCCCATTCTGCTTCTTCACTTCTCGAGCAAGCTTCCTCCTTTCCCGCAGCATGCCCAGGCTGCAGTTTGACTTTGCAGTCCTGCTTGAAGTGCCCTCGCTGATGACACCGGTAGCACTTCAAGTTCTTCTTCCAATCCTTAGGAGCATTGCTCCTCTCCGACTGATATGAAGTTGAAGTCTCCTTCTCACCAATGACCTGCACCTTCTTCTTCTTCTTCCCTTCCCATCCTTTCTTCTTGCCTGAGAAGAGAGCTTCGCTGCCTTCCTGATTCAGGTTCACTCCAGTCATCTGCCTTGCTAAGCTCTCCTGCGATGCAAGCAGATTCTCCAGCTCCAGCAAAGACGGCTGAGTAGCCCACCCTTGAACAGATGTTACAAAGGCCACATACTCCTTCCGCAAGCCGCGGATAATGTGCCTTTTCATTTTTGCCTCAGAGATAGGCTCATCAGGATCCAGTGCCGACAGCTCAGCACACAAGCTCTTCATCTTTAAGAAGTACTTGGAGATGGAAAGGTCTCCCTGAGTTGCCCTGGCCAACTCATTCTCCAGGAACTGAAGCCGCGTCACATTCTTCCTATTGAACAACTCATCAATGGTTGTCCAAATATCAGCAGCCGACTCACATCCAATGATGTGATCAAACAGTTCCGGAGACACGGCTCTCTTCAGAATAAACTCCGCCTTAGCATTTGTTCTTCTCCAGAGCCTAACCTGCTCAGCAGTACAGAAAGCAGCAATGACTTCCTGCCTGTCGTCACCACCGACGACTTCCCACAGCTCCTCGCCAAGAAGATAACTCTTCATGCACGACTTCCACTTCTTGAAGTTAGTCGGCGTTAAGAGTTCAATGCCCAGACCTCTTGCAAAGCTCCCTTCCATTGCAACACATGTTGGCAACCTTTCAGAAGCTCCGAGCAACA
Source organism: Platanthera guangdongensis (assembly GCA_039583875.1). Taxonomy (NCBI): domain Eukaryota; kingdom Viridiplantae; phylum Streptophyta; class Magnoliopsida; order Asparagales; family Orchidaceae; genus Platanthera; species Platanthera guangdongensis. Next base: position 3,303,625 of record CM077161.1, read on the forward strand.
ACACAGGTTGATCACCACTCAATCACTGAGTAACAACACTGGCTGACTTCCGCTCACGCAACTGAACATGCCTCTGATATCATGTTAAATTTTCTCAACGTGGTCAGCAAGATAGCCCAAACGGCAAATTAATATCTTCGGAACTACCCAGTTCTCACGTTGAACCAGCGGAAAATCAAAGAACAAAGGTTAATCCCAACAAACAATGAAAGCACAAGCAGGTCTGTTATTCATTCACTTCTTTACAACACGAGACATACATAGCGAGACATGATTTCGCTAGTATAACAGCTGTAAACAGAAAGCACCAAAAAACAAGCCGGGCGGACAGCACCGGAGTCCGCCGAGACCACCGAGGTCGCCGAGGTCGCCGAGTCCGCTGAGATCGCCCGACCTTAAGCTGCAATCCGCCGAATAGCCACGGAGTCCGCCGAAGCCGCGAGGCCGCGCGGACACACCGTTATTCGTCTCCTGCTGAAGCTGAACTAAGGAACACCCCCTACCCGCCTGAAGCCGGCGGACAGGTTATTGAAGCTGGCAAAGATGAAACAGAACTGACAAGCCGCAGAGCAACCTCCTGCTGAGTCCGCAGAGACCGCACACTTCCAAGTACTTGACCGAAGTCACAGCCAAACTCCTGGCTCCTTGAAGCAACCCGCGCGACCTGCACACAGCAAACGTCAGCACTGAATCAATCCGCGCGGACAGACAAACTCAGACCGCAGCTCCTTGCCCACCCAACTTACTGTTCACTCAAGTTACTGTAGATGTGCCAGAGGGGTCCTATTTATAGGCGAGGTGAGGAGTGTGGTCACCGCCCTAGAGATAGCGACACCGCCCTAGCCCGCGCGATAGCAAAACACCGTCCGCCGAGTCCGCAAGGACTTAGCCGGATACCAAGAAAAACCGCCAGGAGCAAGGCAACATTGGCGAACCCTCTCCAGTCCGCCCAAGCGATGCGGACAAGGCATCAGCCCGCAAAGCTTCCGACCACTGCAGGACAGCAACCCCCTTCAATGGCTGTCCGCACCAACCCGAGGCAGTCCGCAAGACTCAAGCCTCAATCCGCCACAAGTCCACGACCAAAGGCAGACAGCAACAGTCCGCCCGCTCACAGCGTACTTGGCGGATACGGCGGACACCATGGTCTTGGCACAGAGTGTGACCAAGTCCAAAACCATCAAAGGCCAATGCGAGCATGGCGGACTCAAACTCCCGTCCGCCAAACACCTTAGCACAGACCGTCAGCAGTCCGCAAGCTCCTCGCACTCCTGCCCAACGCAGCAACCACCTCCCGGACTCCATAAGCCAGTCCGCCAATCGACCTCCACAGCAAGGCACATGTTGTATCACCAGAGCTCGACAAGGCCTCAGCCAAGCTCTAAACTCAGTCCGCAACAGCCCATACCGCGGACACACCAGTCCGCAAGCTTCCCGCGGACACGAGCCAAACCGCCAAACAGCACAAGCTTGCACCACGGCCACTGAGCAATGCACCAGTCCGCAAGCCTCTATCCGCTCAGCCCGCTCCTTGGTTAAACCAGAGCCAACGTCCTATCCGCAGATACCAGGCCGCACAGTCCGCGGACTTCATACAACAACCCGCTCAGAAGACAGACGGCTTTCCACTAGACCTTCCACCAGGCCGCACATCACAGTCCGCCCAGTCCGCCTAGTCCGCCAAAGCTGTCCGCCCAGGCCGCCCGGCCTGTCCCGTCAACCACTTCCACTTCACAAAATTCAACATCTTTTAACCCACACCTCTCCCAATAGAGTGTGCTTGGATTGGAGAGTAAGACCTAGCACACTGCCAACCTGGTCGCTACCTACCATGGGTTGCGAGTTAGCTCTAAAACTCAAAGAACACCAAACCACTACATTGTCCACCAACCCATAGTTCCCATTGCACCAAACCCCTCCCTAAATCGCCACATGAGCCTAGCCTCCAATCACACCACCTCCCATGCCGACGTGGCCCAAGCACAAAATACTCACAGCAACTGGGTGATTGAAATCTCATGACACCTATCTCTACACTTGTCCATAAATCGACTTATTTCGATACATACTTCGGACTACACATCTATCAACACAACACAGATACAGAGAATTCACAATGATATCACCACAGATACGTACTTTTTTGTGCCCTATTCTATTTCATGCGTCCCTACAATAATGTTGATGAGCCCCGGACGGGTTCTTCTGCGGGAGTAATGATGTGTGCCTAATAAGTGTGAAGGTATAAATCGTAAATACATAGTATGTCATGCAGTGTGTGTGTGAGAGTGAGCGAGAGAGAGTCCATGCACATAATTTAGGGTTGCGAAATGAAATATTGAAATTGCTCTCTTTAATGTCTCTTAATGCCCTCTAGGTTTCTCTCTGCATGGCGTCGCTCCGTAGGACCTCTTCTCAGAAAGATTTTTGGGTCCAGGACATCTCAGATACATTTTTGAACTCGGCGAGACATCTCAGGGACATTTCGGGTATCTCGGGACATCACGGGGATTACAGTAAGCCAGCCGAGATGTCCCGCCCGAGATGTTCTGCCTAGTTCAAAAATGTAACTGAGATGTCCCGGACCCAAAAAAAATCTAGGTTATTAGAACTTTTCACAAGAGAGAGTCCATCATGTCGTTGCCCAGTGCCATTTCTTGTTAAGCCCTCACGTAGACTGCTCCCACGAAACCCTTCCCCATGCCTAGGGGTCGCAGAAGTCCATAAGAGAAATAACATTCATAAAGAAGAATTCATTGGAAAGAAAATGAAGGTTCATCAAATTATGAAGAACAGCCAATTCTGCTAAAAGGAGATAGAATTTATTCTAATGGGGCAGATTAAGCCATACCGGTAGCCTTGTGACGAGGACGATGGACGAGGTTCCGGAAGGTGATGCGGGGATCCGATTCTCCGGCCCATCTATGGATCAACAGAAATCTAGTGTTATGAACCTAATTCATAGCTACAATACGTAACGAGATGATTGGAAGGTATAAACATGCTGACAATAGGGACTTATTAGGGTTTATGATTCGAAGACTAACCCAGCGCGGAAGTTGAAGCCGCCATTGTCGATGACGATGGGGATTGCAGGTGAGAAGAAGCGGTAATCTGTTTGCCTCTGCGGCATCGTTGCCATAGAGAGAGAGAGTAAAATAACTGACTCTCCCTAGTTTCGAAATCTGCTCGAAGCTTTCTTAACTGGATGTCTCCAGCTCTGCTGCTTCAAGGAAGAAGCAGCCGGTTCCAGGTTAAGTACGGGGGTTTATGACTTAAAACTTAGATAAAAAAAAAAGGCCAGTGTTAAAAGCACATGCCAATTGTCACACCCAAAAAACGCATTAAAAAAAAGGTTAAAACCTTAAATTTTCAAACAGCCCAAAATTTTAGGTGAGTTACTCCCGTATAGAATTAGGTGAGAATAAATAGCAAAATTTAGAAGTGGATCTCGCCTTTTTTCTTCCTCCAACAAATTTTTTCCGCCCCCAAAATCTCTCATCTCCCTCCCGGCGAAACCGTAAGGCCGCCTCCTCCCCCTCCCACGGCGAACCTCGGCCTCCTCCTCCCACGGCGATCCCCTACCTCCTCCTCCCGCGGCGATCCCCTACCTCCTCCTCCCGCGGCGATCCCCTACCTCCTCCTCCCACGGCGATCCCTGACCTCCTCCTGCGGCGAACTCTGGCCTCCTCCTCCCGCGGCGAAAACTCGGCCTCCTCCTCCCACGACCAAACCCCGACCTCCTCCTCCCGCGGCGAAATCCCAGCCTCCTACTCCTCTCGCAGTGAAAACCCCGCCTCCTCCAGCAATGAAACCCCGGCCTCCTCCCCCTCCAACGGCGAAACACCGACCTCCCAGTATTTTGGTGAAATACTGAGAGTTCTGATAGTATTTGACCAAATATCATCAGAACTCTTAGTATTTCACCAAAATACTATGAGAAGTCTCAGTATTTTACCAAAATACTGTCAACATATTATTTAATATCGTGCATAATACAATTCATAAATTAGATATTTTATATCATAATAAATATAATAGTGCGGAGAATATGTTAATACGATTACATAATGTAACATTATACCGTTTTGATAGATTGCAATGTGTTTGTTATTGACTTTTTTGTCACAATACTGTCATAATATACAGTATTGATCAAATACTATCAGAACTATCGGTATTTCACCAAAATACTGGGAGATCGGGGTTTCGCCGCGGGAAGAGCAGGGGGTCTCACCACGGGAATAAATACCACCAATAGAAGTGGAGCAGGGGGGTCTCGCTGCGGGAGTAGGAGGGAAGGTCGCCGCGGAAGGAGGGGTGTCACCGCGGGAGGGGGAAGGTCGCCGATGGAGGAGAAGGAGGGGTGTCTCCGCAGGAGGAGGGGGGAATGTCGTCGTTGGAGGAGGGGGTTGTCGCCGCTGGAGAGGGGAATTTTGGGCCTGAAAATCCCGCCCAATTTTTGGGAAGGATTGGAGAGTGGGATCCAAATTTTGTTATTTATTCTCCCACCTAGATCTAGGTGGGAGTAACTCACCTAAAATTTTCTCAAGCTTTGGCCGCACTCCAACCCGACGGCGCCCTCTTCTTCCTGTTTCGCGATTTTTGTTGCCGCTCCCGCCTGTTCGAGCTCGCCCTCACCTCTCTTCTTCGGCGAGTTCACTGTCGCTCCCTCCAGATTGACAACGCCCTTTCCTTGCGACGACGACGCCCTGTCCTCCTGTTCGCGATTTGCACTGTTGCTCCTTTTTTTGACTAGTTCACGTTCGCCCTCTCCTCTTGCTCTTCTTTCTTCTCCGGCGAGTTCGTCGCTCTCCTCTCCAGATCAATGGCGCATAACTTTAGTTGCCAGTTACTATCTCATTCCCAGAATTGACTTATGCTTTCCTAGACGTCCCATTTCAAAATCACTTCGAAATAGTTCACTTCTCTGGAAAACCAAGTTGGTACTGTTCATTTGAAATTTTATAACTGAGGTGAAATGATCTTATGCTATCATTTTGTTTTGGTTGCATGATTCTCGGTTTAGCTTTTGATGCAACTTTTATTTTGTTTCATCTAGTATTGTTCAGTAATTAAATCTTCAGTTAACTTGAATTATTTGGTCTGGAGTAAGTTTATCAAATTTGATGGATTTTGGATCATAATTTTCGACTTAGTTCATAATCCATAATCCATGACATGAATCTTGGACTAGTACAATTTACATATTCTGAGCCCAATCCAAAATGTTACACTAGCCATGAAATTTTGTCTTTGAGAAATGAAATGTTGTCAATTGCATATTTTATCCTATTGTGTCAATGACTATTTGATTGAAACCTAAACTAATTTACTTATTTGACTTGGTTAAAATCTATTTTTTGTTACTAATGGAGCAGACCACTGCACCTGTGCATAGAATCATGGAATGTGGCTATCGTTAGAAAGTTGGTAGAAGTTGCATTCAGCCAAGATATTAAAGAAGCCATTGACATTCCCGGTCCTAACGGAACAGCATTATGTAAGACGAGGATGTTGGTTCAACTTAATTTCATTTTAGGGTACAAATTTGGTGTAAATGTCTGTATTCCCTTCTATTTGTAGGTGTTCGGATTGAGTTTTTGCATCTGATGCATAATCAAGTGCTTTTCAAGAAATTCTTCACACATTAAGCTAGGTAATTGATACTTCCAAAGTTTGTTTTTAATGCAATGGTTTTGGGTATTGAATGGTTATATATTTTCATTTCGTTTAGTTTTTTTATAGGATGGAAGTAGATATAGGAATGCATTTTGATATGGATATTCTTTTTCCTACTAACGATGAATTAGTTCAGTGGGTTTGGAATATTGCCACCGGGTTGGCATTCGTTATTACTATCTAGAAAGCAGATAAAATTGATGATAGACCAAGGCTAAGGGTTTTCCTAGGATGTGATAGAGGTGGTTTCTGTGGGGATAATAAACAATGAAAGGGCAATATTAAGAGAAACTTGAGAAAAACTAGCTCTAAAAGATGTGGATGTTCATTTGCTTTACTTTGACAAGAGGATTCTTGTCTAGATTAGTGAAAATTTGAAGTCAAATGTGGAATGCACAATCATAGCTTTGTTTATCTTGAGGCACACAGTTATGCTGGTAGATTAGATGCCGAGGAAAAAAATTAGTTGCAGAAATGTATGCATCTGTTATAAAGCCAAGAAAAATATTAGCGACATTAAAGAAAAGAAACTCTTTCAACGTCTCAGTAATGAGAACAATTTATAATTAGAAAGTTAGGTTATTTGAGGAAGAGTTGAAAGGAAAAAAAAGTCCAATTCAGTTTCTTTATGAATCCATAACCGATGCAGAGTACAACAGTTACAATATTGTGAATCCTATTACTGCGAACTTGGAGTCCTTATTTTTTGCTCATCCAACATCTGTTTGATTATGCAATATGTTTCCTGATATTTTTATCATGGATTGCACGTATAAAACAAATCGTTATAGATTGTTGTTGCTTTCCATTATTTGTATCACATCTAAGAATATGACCTTTTATGCTCCATTTGTTTTTATTTCAAATGAAACAGAAGGTAGTTACATGTGGGCATTGAATTGTTTTAAGAGCATGTTAACATCTACATTGTTGTCTAATGTGTTGATAGTGGATAGAGAGATCGCATTGATGAATGCCATAAAATTAGCCTTCCCTCAAGCAAAGACCATTTTATGTCAAGTTTATATTAATAGAAACGTCCTTGCCCACTACAAAAAAAATTCACACAAGGTAAGGAATTTGAGGCTTTTATGGCTGAATGCCAACTTTTGATTTACTCACATACATTACATGATTGCAGTGATCGATTAAACTCTATGTTAATGAAGTATTCCGAAAAATATTCTGATGTTCTTCAATATGTGGTGATGATTTGGATAGAACCATACAAGGAGTACTTTATGTGCATGGATTGATAAGTTATTGCATTTTAGAAATTCTACCACCAACCGCGTCGAGGGCAGTCATAGTCATTTAAAAAAAAATTGGAAGTTTCTATTTGTAATTTGTCTATTATATGGAAAATATTTCATCAGATATTAACATCGCAGCACACGTAGATAAATCGATCATTTAGGCAGATTTCCATACAAGTGAGCAAAGGTTTAGGGGTTTATTGTATACTAATCTACTTGGGCATGTTTTAGTTGCAGCTTTGGACATAATAAAGAAAGAGGAGGGATTGGTTAAGAGTGGTAATTTCGTAGACTCATTAAACTGCTTGCACAAAATGAGGTTCACAATGGGATTACCCTATGCTCATGAATTAATTCAATATGTACATCAATCTTCCGGATACCCATTATGGATGATTCATAAGCACTGGCGACAACTCATTTTGCACCCAACATTTGTTGGGGAAACAAAGATGAAAGAGGAGGAGATCGACTCAGTTGGGATCATACAAGTCGAGTTAGATGGCTTGCTAAAAAAATATAACAACGTAAGTGATTCTTAAAGAAACGAAATGAAGAAGAAGCTTAGGGATATATTAGAACCGAGCACGACTCAAACACTAGAACAAATTTTGCTAATTAAGTTTAAAGGGAGACCACGTGGTAGTTATAAAAGATTTAAAGATGACTATAAATCTATAAAGAGGGAACTATCATTGTTCGAGCATGTACTAAAGGGGGCACAATATCCAGAAAAGAAAGCTAAGAAGTTAATTCCAAGAAGAAAACACAATAGATATCTTGAAAGTGTTCGAAAAGAGATGTATGCTTATATTTTTACTCATATCATTGATGTTGTAAATGTGGTTAGAGATGGACATTGCAGTTATCGGTTGGTCAGTTTAGCATTGGAAATGGCAATAATTGGTTGCAAATGAGAAAAGATATAATAAAAGAAATCAAAACAAATGAATTTTTGTATAACAACATGTTTGGGAATCTGCAACTAAAATAATTTTTGTTATCTTTGGACTGTACATCAATTCCTGCACTGGTCAACTAATGGATGATGATGTCAGATATGAGATTACTTGTTGTTTCATGTTATAATGTGGCATATGTTCATTATTCCAAATTTCAGCCTTTTACATTCCTACCATTACACACAACTCCATTAAATCGGATGACAATCTTTATTGGATTTGTTAACAACAATCATTTCATACAATTGTTGATGAGAGAGGATTGTCCACTACCACCGATGATATCTATGTGGATGAGGTATCATGCTTCAATGGCAGAAGGGTGGGACTTGACTTATGTTTCACAAGCTAGAGTGGGGGATTCTAAAGAACAAGTTCATGAAATCGTTAATTTGGCGGATCCTTGAACTTATGATATGTTTTTTTCTTTTCAATTCATATTCCAGTATTTAGTGTTGACACTAATTCTAACACCATAACTTCTAGTACAGGTATCTTGCATTTTGGTTATATTGGATCTTCATTATAAATATGATTACATCCTATTAAGGTATAACAATTATTTTTTATTATCTTTGTTAAAATTGTATAAGATATTTATGATTTCATTTTTTTAAAATTGCAGGTCAACAAAATTGGATGACAATTGGTGATTTTTGAAGGCTTGAAACAATGATGATTGACATATATTATTGAGATTAATCTTCGCTTTTGTTGAACATATGTTATCTATTTTGAATGATTGTTTTAATTGAGCATTTTTTAAATTTATTACCCTACTAGTAATGCTAGCAAGGTAGAGCCACAATTTAGAAAAAATGAAAAAAAATGTTGTGCATTTTAAATTTTTTAATTGGTGTGTTAATAAATATTTTGTGTGTAAATGATTTTTTTGGTGTGTCAATAGCAATTGGCTGTCAATAACCAAAACGGTGTGCTTTTAACATTGAACTAAAAGAAGAGTTAAAGGACAACTAAATTCATCTATGCACACACCAACATGTTCTGTTATTAAAAATAGTCTATATCACTAAAAAATGAGATCGTCGGATCCGGGCAAGAGGAGGAGCTCTTCCCTTCAAGGCTTGGGAAGGTGAAGATCAAGGTGGCTCACGCCATAAACAAGCTATTCCACGGATGCTTTGCATCGACATCCACCATGTTCCTTTGTGCCTTCTTCCTCATCACCCTCACAACATCATACTTCTCTTTCCAATCCTTCATCTCCACCTCTTCATGTTTCCTCTCCTCATCGGAGTGGGATCGTCAGATTCGGGCATCCACCACCATTTTCCGCAGTCAGGGCTTTTTTGTCCTTGTTACTGGCGCCACCGGCTTCGTCGGCTCGCACTATTCCCTCGCCCTTCACAAGCGCGACGATGGTGTGGTCGGCCTCGACAATTTCAACTCCTACTATCCTTCCTTAAAACATGTGTGCCGCGACAAGCTTTCTTGTCGTGCAATTCCATCTTCATCATGGATTGCTTATCCAAAAATCGGTGATCCAAGGTGTTATGTTCAGGTGCCCGGCAGTTATCCCTTTCCCCGACTGCGCATACCGCGAGGTGGTGCGGTCAGCTTTCTCTAGCCGCGGAGACTACGAGGTCTCCCCTTGGGAGAGCTCGCGGTCAGTCTTTTCCTGACTGCCCTGAGTGCAAGGTCACATAGTCATCTTTCTCTAGTTGCGGAGACCACGAGGTATCCCCTTGGGAGAGCTCGCGGTCAGCCTTTTCCTAACCGTCTTGGCTATGAGGTCGGGCGATCAGCTTTGTCTAGTCATGAAGACTGTGAGGTACCCCTTGGTAGAGCATGGTCCGCCTTTTCCTGATCGCATTAACCATAAGGTCGCGAGGTCAACTTTCTCTAACCTCAGTGACCGCGAGGTCTCCTTCTTATGAGAGCTCATGGTCAGCCCTTTCCCAGTAGTCGGCGGGCCCAGATGACCTCAGTCGCTAGCCGCGCGGTTAGAAGTGCTAGCCACGCGGATAACCTTTTCCTAGCCGTGAGGAAGCACTCCCCGGGCTGCCCCAGTTTCCTGAGCCTGTCCATCCGGGCAGCCCCCTATTCTTATAAATAGGAGTCCAACCCTCTCTTTGGGGGGGAGCTCAGAGGTAGAAGTCGTAAGGCTAACTTGTGGTTACGTCTTGCCAGACCGCGCGATTTATTTCGACGACGTGGCCGACCTGCTTTTTCTAGTCATGCGACCTCTCTTAAGCGGCCTGTGTGAACTCCTTTGCCTAGTCGCGACTCGTCCTTTACTCTTCATCTGTGACTCGAAGTAACCTACTAATCACGGCCACCTTCCTTCAGTTCATGCAAAAAGACTTTTTCTCTCTGTCATTTGACTCAACTCGCAATAATGTGCAGAGAGATGGTATCGACATTTTTGGTGCCAATATTTTGGTATGATGAGCTTGGAACTTGAGTAGGTGATGAAAAACAGTTGCGATGAAGATGTGAGATGTTGCTTGAATACACCCAATTTTAAAATAGCCATAATTTTTTATCTGATTATCTGTTTTCAGAAAATAAAAGTTTTCAGAATCGGCTCGAGAAGATCTATGTAATGGCAAATTGGATTCCCTATTAGGGTTTGTTTGGCGCTCTCAGATTGCCTAAATTCAACTTTGTTTAAAAGTTATTGCATTTTTGCTTTTTCGGCAATTCTTGTTTTCATGGACTTTCATCAAATGCTCATGGATTCCTTTCCAATCATCCAAAAATGTTTGTACAAAGTAGTGACTACAACCTCTTACTATCCAAGATCAACCTCCTCAAGGGACAAGTCGGTTCTCATCCTAATGATGTAGCGACCAACAGTAATGAAGAGCCTTCTACTTATCGTATTAAGTGTTTTTTGTAACCTGATGCAGAAGAGTTTTGCATCCCTCCTTGTGAGATCCATAAGGCGAACATGACTCCTTACCCTTATTATGTTCATCAAGAGCAAACACTTGAATTAGAAGAAAAGCAAAACCCTTCTCCTTTTTCTGACCAAATCCGTTAGAAAACCGTCTTTAATGATTTCAGAGAGCCTCATCTGTCGTCTACTCTTGGATAAGCGATCTGATTTCTAATATGCAAGTTTTTGAGTTGGCTATTTCATTAAGAACCCTATCTGATGGTATCAAGTGCAAGCTTCTCATCATGTCTTTTGACGGTCAAGTTATGGATTGGATCTACAATTTGCCACCTAAATCAATCACTTGTTTTTGTAACATTTGAAGGCAATTTCTCTTAAAGTTCGCTACCTTAAGGAAACAAAAGAGAGACCCTGAAACTCTCTTTCAAATTAAGGAAAGATATAGGGAGAGTCTTGCTCACTTCATCGATTGATTCTAAAAGGAAACCCTTAATGTCGTCAATACTGATCAAGACTTATGCAAATATACCTTAATAAATGGACTCCAAGAAGGCCCTCACAAATTTGAAATCAGCAAAAATGAACCCGAGTCTTTTGGAGATCTCATTGAGATAGCTAATCGGTTTATTGCAGCTGAAACAATGAACCTCAACTGTGTTTTTTCTTTAAATCGGGGGACTAGGCAGCATCAGAGGAACTTTTATCACTAACATCCTTCTTCATCATCACAAAACTCTCTGCAAGTCAAAAATCTTAGATCTTACTCTCCTCCTCAAAGTATGCATGCACAACCTTCGTAGTAGAATGAGTCACTTGAGCATATAAAATTCTGTCTTATCCCGTCTTTTGATCTTAAAATACTTGAATATGAAAGACATTCAGACAAGTACGTCAAGTTCAATATTCTCATGGAGGAGCTTCTTCCAATTATTCAAAATATGTCAAAGTTTGAAAAACCTCGTCCTCTAAGATCAAATAGAAAGAGATGTCATAAAGAGCTCTTTTGCAAATATCACATGAATATCAATCATGATACAGAGAACTGTCGGGCTCTTTGAAAGCTGGCAAACCAATTTGTGAAGACATGAAAATTACAAGATTATGTTGTTTTATAACATGTCAGTGATCTTCCCAATGACAAAGACAATGATGCAAGCAAAGAGTGTGTTCATCAATAATAGGAGTACCTGAAGTAGAAAAAACAACTTATTTTTCTTTCCTGCATTTCATATATCTCTCATTTGTTTGGAGTTTTCTGCACTTTTTCATTTTCTTTTAGTTTTACTTGTAACAGATATACCAACAACTCGAGTCTTAACTACAGCTATCATCACAACGACCTTCTCAGCAGTAGAGTATCTTCAACCCAATATCCATATCCTTCGTCGTATCCTAATATACTTGAAATTATTCAAGAATGCACTAAGTTTTAATTAAAATACATGGATATGGGTACATAGTTGATGTGATATGAATATTGAAAATGGATATGGGATGATGAATGGATGTGACATATTGAAATGATGTTTGTATGTGGTGTCAGGGTATACCTCCACTGGTTGATTGTGCATCAGTTCGTAAAGCCACTCAAACCACATCTCACTCAAATTATTCGCAAATGTGCAGTGGTAGCCGAAGTTAATTTTTTGTAATGATTGTTATTAATAGTTTTGATGCTCTATCAGGTAAGTTGACCTATTATGCTTTAGTACAACTAAAAGTACCTAGCTAATGATAAAATTGATTAATTGATGTGTGCTATCTATCTGATGATAGGTTAGAGGTACTTATCCATCCACAATTTGATTAATTGTCGTGCTACCTATCTGATGATAGATTATAAGTACTTATCTATTGATAACTTGATTGATTGTTATATTGCCAATCTGATGATAGGTGTTTCCTATCTGATGATAGGTTAGGAGTACTTATCTATTAACGAGTTGATAGATGACAATGCTACAACTAAATAATATATTAGAATAGTATTTATTTATACGATCAATTGTTGGTATCTATTATTTCAGGTGTATAAGCCTCCCTATATCATTCAAAATGATCAGATTACTAAATGTCAAGGTTTATATCCCAGATTTCTGGTCATCATACTTATAAACATTTATATTTCTCAGATCATATGATCATTCTGGGTTTCATGTCACCATTCCACAAATATTCAAATCTGAGGTTATCAAAAACATTGTCCTCTCTTGCGGTAAATATGGATATTATTTAATTGTTTATATGGAGATGTCCCTTACTCAATATTATAAATATCACCTCAAAGAAGTGACCTTGGATGGATGTTCATATCTCCGACATAAATGGAGTAATCATTTCTTATGCCCTTCAAAGTGGCCAAATAAGGTATCAGCAAGTCTTCTTGAGGTACTCCTCTTTTATGAATGTTTATTTCTTGCACCTACTAGTATAAGAAGTGAACAGGTATCAGTAAGTTTCCTCGAGTACCTGGCATGTCTCTTTGTATATTTCATATACCTGATTTGACTTCCCTTTTGCAATTAGCAGGTGTTCGCGAGTTCTCTTCAGGTACTCGCGTGTTATATTTCTTTTATATCTACTTTGATTCTTATCTCTTTTGCAAAGGTTAGCAGATGTTCACGAGTTCTCTTCAAGTACTCGTGTATTATGTTTTTATACCTGCTTTGACTTCTCTTTTGCAGAGATTAGTAGGGTTCATGAGTTCTCTTCAGGTACTCGTATGTTATGTTTCTTTTGTACCTATTTTGACTTCTCTTGTAGAGATTATCATGTGTTCATGAGTTCTCTTCAGGTACTCGCGTGTTATATTTCTTTTATACCTGCTATGATTCTTATCTTTTTTTGCAGATGTTAGCAAATGTTCGCGAGTTATCTTCAGTTACTAGCATATTATGTTTTTATACCTGATTTCTCTTTTGCGGAGATTTCACGATTTCTCTTCGGGTTCTCGCGTGCTATATTTCTTTTAGCTTTGATTCTTCTCTTTTGCAGAGGTAAGCCGGCATTCGGGAGTTCTCTCCAGGTACTCGCGTATTATATTTTCTTTATACATACTTTAACTTCTTTTTTGCAGAAATTAGTAGGTGTTCGCAAGTTCTCTTCAGGTACTTGCATATTATATTTCTTTTATACTTGCTTTGACTTCTCTTTTGTAATGATTAGAAGGTGTTTGCGAGTTCTCTTCAGGTACTCACATGTTATGTTTTTTGTTCCTGTTTTGACTTCTCTTACAGAGATTAACAGGTGTTTGTTTGTCCTCCTCAGGTAATCTCATGATATATTTCATGTGTGCTTGTTTTGACTCTTCTCCTTTGAAAAATAAAAAAGTACGTATTCATAGGCCCTCTATAGGCATTACCAAGATTACTCGGGTACTTGCACTCTATTTACACTTTCTTTACCAGTTTTGAGGAGGCGGATCACTATTTTCGTGTGTAAATTCAAATTTTTTGAGGTAATTCCAAAACTTGGAAAATGTCGGGATCATGTTTACCCAGAAATCGACAATCCAAGGTGTTCGGCAGTTAGCCCTTTCCCTGACTGCGAGGTCGCGCAGTCAGCTTTCTCTAGCCGCAAGACCGTGAGGTCTCCTCTTGGGAGAGCTCACGGTCAGCTTTTCCTGTACCTCGTTGATCGTGAGGTCGTGCTGTCAGCTTTATTTAGCCGCAGAGACCACGAGGTCTCCCATTGGGAGAGCTCGTGGTTAGCCTTTTCCTGACTGTGCTGACCATGAGGTCTCCTCTTGGGAGAGCTCGCGGTCAGCTTTTATTGTCCCTCGCTGATTGTGAGGTCGTGCAGTCAGCTTTCTCTAGCCACGGAGACCACGAGGTCTCCCATTGGGAGAGCTCACGGTTACCCTTTTCTTGACTGCGCTGACCATGAGGTCGCGCAGTCAGCTTTCTCTAGCCGCGGAGACCGTGAGGTATCCCCTTCAGAGAGCTCGCGGTCAACCTTTTCCTAATCGCACTTACTGAGAGGTCGCACGGTCAGCTTTCTTTAGCTGTGGTGACCTCAGGGTCTCCCCCTTAGGAGAGCTCGCGTCCAGCCCTTTCCCAGTAGTGCCTATGCGACCTCAACTTCTAGCCACATGGTTAGAAGTTCTAGCCACGCGGTTAGCCTTTTTTTAGTCGCGAGGTTGCCCTCCTCGGGCTGCCCGAGTTTCTTGAGCATGTCCGTCCAGGAAGCTTCCTATTCCTATAAATAGGGGTTCAACCCTCTCTTTGGGGGGGGGGGGAGCTCAGAGGTAGAAGTAGTAAGGATAACTTGCTGTAACGTTTTGCCAGACCGCACAATCTATTTTGGTGACTTGGGCAACCTGCTTTTTCTAGTCGTGTGACCTCTATGAGCAGCGTGGGCGAACTCCTATGCCTAGTCACAACCAGTCTTTTCCTCTTCATCTTTGACTCGAAGTAACCTACTACTCATGACCACCTTCCTTCAGTTTGGGCAGCAAGACTTTTACCTGTTGTCATCTGACCCAACTCGCGGAAGTGCGCAGAGAGTTGATGTTGTGAAAAAGTCTTATGATTTAGCTTAACAAATTATGTTTAGTGATTTTATATACTCGGTCTATTACTCATGTTGTATTGTGCGGGTAATTTGTGTTGAAGCCAAAAATTGACCTGTGTAGTTCGGGGTCCCAAAAGAGGGGTGACCTCACACCTACTACACTCAGGAGAAACGTCATAGGCCAAAGGATCAAGAAGCTAGGAACAGACCCTCGGCTCTAGCGCAGAGGTCCCACCTCACACCCGGAAGACCTTTGAGATCTCCCCCTCCCTAGTCGATGCTGAGCAAGGTGCCTTGGAGGAAGAAAGCAGGGGGATTTAAGTGGATAAGAAGCAATGCTCTCCAAGGCACCCTCAAGGGTCTATTTATAGTTTTCTCAATCCCATGGACCAAAAGGTCAGAAATACCCCTACGACAAATAGGCTTTGGGCCAATAGAAAACATCCACACCGGGGGGTAAAGAGGTAATTCCACCCTTGGGGGGTATAGTTAAAAGTAGCGAAAAGAAAAGAACAAACGGATAGACTTTTGAATAATTGAAATTTTATTATCCAAAAAAGGTATCTATTACAAAGGTATGCCCTCCTTTATATAGAATGGAGGAGAGATGAGAGAATACAAATAAGAGATGTGGGACTATAATTTACAGGACTAAGCGGACTATACAAAACAAACCGCACAAGCCGCGCGGTTAGACAGCAGGGCTAACCGCACGGCTACCACCAGAGAGGAAGAGAGACTGCCAGGGTAGACCGCCAGACCGCCCGGTCCTCAACCCGCCAAGACAAACCGCCAGACCGCCCGGTCACCAACTTCAACACTCCCCCTCAAGCTGGAGCATATATATCGATCATGCCCAGCTTGTCGCAGATGTGGAAAAAGGAAGCGGACACCGGCTTGGTGAAGACATCTGCCAACTTGTTGTCGGAAGTGACAAATGGAGTGCAAATCTGTTTCTTCAATATTTTTTCCCGAATAAAATGACAGTCGACTTCTATGTGTTTTGTTCTCTCATGAAAGACCGGATTTTTGGAAATGTGTATCGCGGCCTTATTGTCACAGAACATAGGAAGAGGATAGTTGTAAACCTCTCCTAAGTCAAGCATGAGAGCCCGCAACCACTTCAACTCACATGTAGTCGATGTCATGCTGCGATATTCCGCCTCTGCACTAGACCTAGAAACGACAGACTGTTTCTTGCTCTTCCAACTCGCAAGATTGCCTCCAACAAATGTGCAGAAACCTGAAGTCGATTTGCGGTCCCCTTTGTCATCCGCATAGCTTGAATCAGAGTACGCTTCAACCCTAAGGTGACCATTTTTCTGAAATAGGAGTCCTTTCCCTGGAGCAACTTTAATATACTCTAATATCCTCAGAGCAGATTGTAGATGACACTCCCTCGGAGCTTGCATGAACTGGCTCACCTTGCCAACATCATAAGAGATGTTGGGTCTGGTTACCGTGAGATATATGAGCTTGCCCACCAGATGCCGGTATCTCGTAAGATCGGAGAGAAGAGGTGAGTCATCTGTCCAAGTTTTGTCTTCTCCAACAGCCATAGGACAATGTGCAGGTTTAGCGCCAGTCAGTCATGCCTCCGTTAAAAGATCAAGAGCATACTTCCGTTGTGAAAGGACCATGGAGTTGGGCTTTCTAGAGATTTCAATCCCCAGAAAGTATTTCGGGGAGCCCATATCCTTTGTGACCAGATGTTGACGAAGGAGTTTCTTGGTCATCAATACTTCATCCTGGTCATCGCCAGTAAGAAGAATGTTATCAACATAAACCGCAAGAACAACAAGACCAGAGACGGTTTTCCGAATAAACAAGGAGTGATCTGCTGAGCTTCTTGTAAAACCAATGGCCGCAACAATGTCACTGAACTTGTCAAACCAGGCACGAGGACTCTGCTTGAGGCCATAGATAGCCTTCTTTAGCCGGCATACCCGTGTCTCCCCCTGAGCAACATACCCAGGAGGTTGCTCCATGTAAACATCCTCCTGCAGATCACCATAGAGGAAGGCATTCTTAACATCTAGCTGCGAGATGGGCCAATCCCTGTTGACAGCCACAGAGAGAAGAACCCGAATAGTGCTGAGACGAGCCACGGGAGAGAAAGTGTCAAAGTAATCAATCCCATAAGTTTGGGTAAAACCCTTGGCAACCAGGCGAGCCTTATAACGATCCACACTGCCACCCGAGAGAAACTTCACCACGAAGACCCAGCGACAGCCAACAACATCTGTGCCGAAAGGAGGAGGAACAAGGGTCCAGGTACCCCGTTCAGTGAGAGTAGCAATCTCCTCATCCATGGCAACTTTCCAATGAGGAATAGTAAGGGCCTCCTGGTAGGAACGGGGGGTGCCAGTGGCCGAGATAGCCAGTGCAAAAGCTCTGCGAGCAGGGGTAAGACGATCATAGGAAACAACTGCAGCAAGCGGTGTTGGGTACAGGCCCGAACCCCTTTGCGAAGAGCAATCGGGAGATCCAGGTCAGCAGGTGCCTCAGTATCCGGAGTATCCGTGGTGGAGAGAGCTGGCCCAGGAGTAGAGAGAGATGACAGCAGAGTGGAGGGAGAAAGCGGAGTAGAGGGTGGAGATGATGAGGATGGGGAAGACGGTGGAGTGGGTGGAGAGGGCAGAACAGCAGTGGGAGCAGAGGGAATGGATGGGTTGGTATGAGAAGTAGGATCAGGAGGAGTAGAAGAGGAAGCGGGAGAGAAGTAAGAGGCATTGGCAAAGAAGGTGACATCCGCAGAGACAAATTGCTTGCGGGTAACAGGGTCAAAGCAGCAATATCCTTTCTGAGTGGGAGAGTAGCCCAGAAAGACACATTTGGTGGCACGTGGTGAGAGTTTATCACGGGTGGCAGCGGGAGAGTGCACAAAAGCGGTACACCCAAAGATGTGTAGAGGAAGAGGAAAGGGATCCTTGTCTGGATAAAGAATGGAGAAGGGGGTAGCACCGTGGAGAACTGTGGAGGGAAGGCGATTGATGAGATAGCAGGAGAGGAGGACATCATATCCCCAATAGGAGCGAGGAACATGCATTTGAGTCATCATAGTGCGAGCGACATCAAGGAGGTGACGGTTTTTGCGTTCCGCCACCCCATTTTGTTGGGAGGTGTAGACACAACTTGTTTGACGAATAACACCATGGTGAATACAAAAGGAGGAGAAGTCGTGGCTAAGATACTCCTTAGCATTGTCAGAACGAAGGAGTTTAATAGACGTATCAAACTGAGTCTTAACCATAGAATAAAAGGAGGTCCAAACAGAGAATAGCTCGGAGCGATCTTTGAGAAGATATACCCACGTACATCGAGAGAAATCATCAATGAAGGTGACAAAATAGGAACTACCCCGACCGATGGTGAGGTTAGGAGCGGGACCCCATATGTCAGAGTGAAAGAGGTCGAACGGACGGGAAGAGCCCCGACTTTGTGTTGGGGGGAAGGATGAGCGGTGATGTTTGCCAAGTTAACATGCATCACAGTTTAGAGGAGGATGATGAGGAGGGAGGTGCGGCAGGAGCTGGCGGAGAATTCGGGGAGGAGCATGTCCAAGGCGAAGATGTCATTGGAGAAGATCTGTAGAGGAGGAGGAGAAGGCGGATAGAGCAGAAACGTTGTCGAGGAAGTAGAGGCCACCACTCTCAGTCCCGGTAGCAATCGTCCGTTGGGAGTCCGGATCCTGAAAAGCACAAGAGCTAGGGGTGAATATGACAGAACACCGTAGTTGCTTGCATAAAGAAGTAACCGGTAATAAATTGCACGGAAACTTGGGCACATAGAGGGTATCAGCCAGGCAGAGAGATGGAGTGACTTGAACCATGCCCGTCCCATGGACCGGGGAGGGAGATCCATCAGCAACAATGACCGGGGGCAACTGAGCATGTGTGTCAAGAAGAGAGAAACATTGAGGATTGCCTGTCATATGATTGGTTGCACCAGAGTCGATGAGCCATCTTCCGCGAGTAACAACATGAGCACTACCAGAAGAGGTGACCACGGAGGCGGACAGGCTGGAGGAGGGGAAAGCCATGGAAGCAAGAGAGGAGCAAGCCGCGACGATAAGAACAAGCCGCGAGAAGAGAAAAGAGCACCAAGCCGGGCGAACTGAAAACAGGTCGAGCGGCTAGGAAGGCCGCTACCAAGAAGCAGAGCAAAGCAGAGGGAAAGAAGTCGCACGGCTTGAAAAAGTCGGGCGAACAGAGGAGAACAGGTCACACGACAAAAGATGAGGCCAGCGCGACTAGCAAGCAGGAGCGGGTAGAAGGCAACAACAAGTAGAGCGCGAACAGTAGCGGCTAGCAAGAGGTCAAAGGCACAGCGGGGAAGAGGTCGCGCGGACTGAAAAGGCCGAGCGAACAGAAGAGAGGAGAAGAGCAGGTGACCGCGACCAAGATGCGGGTGAGAAAGGAACAAACCGCACGGTCAGGCAGATCACAGCAGCAAACCGCTAGTATAGGGGCAAGCGGATATGGGGAAAGCAGAAGCGGACAGGGAGAAGAAGTCCGCAGCGGGTAGACACAAGCCGCAAAGACTAGGAAGTCGGAGAGGCAAGAAAGAGCAAGGAGCGCGGCGACAAGGAAACAGGTCGCTGCGATGAATAGCAGTAGGAGAAGAGAACCAAGAAGCAAGCCGCGCGAACATGGCAGCGGACAGAAACAAGCCGCTCGAACAGGGCGACGGACAGAAGAGAAGGCAAGCCGCGAGAGAGGTCGCGGATAGCGGAAAACAAGCCGCTAGAAGCAGAGAGCGCACAGAATCAGGAGGAAATGACCGTGTGCTCTGATATCAAGTTAAAAGTAGCGAAAAGAAAAGAACAAACGGATAGACTTTTAAATAATTGAAATTTTATTATCCAAAAAAGGTATCTATTACAAAGGTATGCCCTCCTTTATATAGAATGGAGGAGAGATGAGAGAATACAAATAAGAGATGTGAGACTATAATTTACAGGACTAAGCGGACTATACAAAACAAACCGCACAAGCCGCGCGGTTAGACAGTAGGGCTAACCGCACGGCTACCACCAGAGAGGAAGAGAGACTGCCAGGGTAGACCGCCAGACCGCCCGGTCCTCAACCCGCCAAGACAAACCGCCAGACCGCCCGGTCACCAACTTCAACAGGTATAATGGTAAAAGCATGCTCCTACCCCTCCGGACACCCGAGGCAGGCCACCTGGTCGAGAGCCAGGCCGCTGGCCGGTCTCGCCCGCCTGGCAGGCCGCCTGGGCGAGACCCAGCCCGCCGTCCGGTCTCGCCCGCCAGGCAGGCTGCCTGGGCGAGACCCAGCCCGCCGGCCGGTCTCGCCCGCCAGGCAGGCCGCCTGGGCGAGATCCAGCTCGCCGGCCGGTCTCGCCCGCCAGGCAGGCCGCCTGGGCGAGACCCAGCTCGCCGGCCGGTCTCGCCCGCCAGGCAGGCCTAGGCCTGTGCGATACTCAACCCGCCGGCCGGTCTCGCCCGCCAGGCAGGCCGCCTGGGCGAGACCCAGCCCACCGGCCGGTCTTGCCCGCCAGGAAGGCCGCTTGGGCGAGACCCAGCCCACCGGGCGGTCTTGCCCGCCAGGCAGGCCTCCTGGGCGAGACCCAGCCTACCGGCCGGTCTCGCCCGCCAGGCAGGCCGCCTGGGTGAGACCCAGCCCGCCGGCAGGTCTCGTCCGCCAGGTAGGCCGCATGGGCGAGACCCAGCCCGCTGGTCGGTCTCGCTGCCCCTACCTCGCATTTACCAAGCTGGGGCAGGTGTCGGCTAACTCACCGCCCCCCCCCCCCCCCAAAAAAAAAGAGGGGAGGGGGAGGTGGATTTTTCCTCCCCCTATTAGTATATTAGAAGGGTTAGGCCTAAAATGGCCACCACGAGTGCAAAACCACTCCAAAAGCTTAAAAATACGAAGCTGATCTTGCGCCTGCCGAGGGGACCCTACTCTGCGAATACGGGGATTGTATAATTTGGTATTAGAAGTCTTAGGGTGTAAGTGATTTAAAGGATATATATATATATATACTAGGCATACTGAATTGTAGAAAAAAATCATGAATTGTCAACATGTGTTGACTAAATCTCGGCACACGCCGATTAGAATTCGGCGTTACTTTGAATTGAAGTCAGTGCAACTTAATTTGGATAAGTCGACAACACTTAAGGATTAAATCAACGTAAACTTTGACAAGATATCGATAGAATGTCGACTACAGAGATTTTCATATAGATAGTTAAAAATCGATGTTGCTTCGACAAGAACTCGACGTTATGTTGACTGGATTTTTTAACAGAATTTGTTTTGTGGCTTCAATCTAAATTAAATCAAGAAGATATTTACGTAACAGATTCTTGGAGACGTTAGAGGATGTCGATATATATATATATATATATATATATATATATATATATATATATATATATATATATATATATATATATATATATATATATATATAATGAGATATAAAAAATGTGAAAACAATTACAAATTATCAATCATCAACAACAGACGATCAAGAAAATCATATCAGATCATGAAAATATTGAATTTGATAGAGAACGTTTGGAAGATTATCATATGCAATTGAATCTCTTCCAGTATCAGTCGGTTGGTTTGATAGTTGTTGGATATGATAAGAGAATTAGTAGTTCTTCTCAAGAGAAAGTTGCAACAGATTCAGAGAAAAAATTTGAAATATCATTTGGAGATTGGACTCATAATTTTTGTTATTTTGATATTCAGAGATTCATCAAAGTTCCAGAGAACATCATTTATTGTCCTCAGAAATCCGAAGAGATGACACTTAGAGAAGAATCATCTTAACTCAAATCTTCTCTTAATTTTCTTTTTATATTTGAGAAAGAGTTTTAAAATCCCTCTGCAAAGGATTTAGTGAATAGGAAAAAGCTTAGAATCTAGTTCTTCATCAGATAATGAATAGGAAAAAGCTGCTGAAGAAGCTTGTCTCATGGTTCTGGAGACAAAAGCTGATCGTGATTCAATTGAGGAAAAATGTTGTACTTCTACAAATCAGCAGTGGTATCTGGACAGTGGATGCTCTATGCATATGATTGGACAAAAAGATATGCTGATAAATTTCAAGGACAAAACTGGTCCCAAGGTAGTATTTGCGATTCATATTATGGTCAGACCAAAAATTATAATATGATCAAAATTGGGGATATCACATTTGCTAAAGTAGCTCATGTTGAAGGACTTCAACATAATTTGATTAGGATTAGTCAATTTTATGATGGTGATGAGTCCAAATATTACAC
This sequence comes from Platanthera guangdongensis, assembly GCA_039583875.1. Classification (NCBI taxonomy): domain Eukaryota; kingdom Viridiplantae; phylum Streptophyta; class Magnoliopsida; order Asparagales; family Orchidaceae; genus Platanthera; species Platanthera guangdongensis. The sequence continues at coordinate 3,326,164 of CM077161.1, forward strand.
TGATTTTTGGACTCATCTGGGCCAGTTTTATCGTCTTAGCACTGCACTTGAGAGGTATAACTGCTTATATTTGCTTACTTGCCCATTTCATGATTAAGTGCACTTTAGGCCCGTTTCTGTGTGCTTTAGATGTTTCTGTGTTTTTGTTGTTCTTTACTCGTGTCTTGAGAATTTGGTGTGCACTTTTGGTGGCCTATATGTCTCTTCTGCTGGTGCAGGGATCGTGTGCGTGCTCCGGAACCGCTCGGGAGACCACGACGATACAGGAACACTGGGCACGATCACTGGACTTACTGCGCACGACCACTGGTCGTGCGCCACTGATCGTGCACATTACATTCTCCTTTTCCTAATTCTGCTCGGGTAATCGCACGAGCACTGGTCATAGTGCGCATGACCACTAGTCGTGCTCCACTGCTCGTGTGTGTTTGCCCCTTGCTTTCTGCAAATCTGTCCTAGCCAACCGACAGTGCGCCCGACCACTGGTTGTGCGCCACTGATCGTGTGCACTGCTTTTGCTGCCTCTGTATTTAATGGCCTGCTCCGCGATTTAGGTCAACACTCGTCATTTCTGCGATCGGGGAGTGCGCGGGAAGTGCCATTCTACTTCTCCAGCTGCTCCATCCACCTCCACCTTCATCGGGAGTCTGTAGCCGGCGATTCTGAAGCTTTCCAAACCCTCCGGCGAAGCTCCCGGCCATTGATGACCTCAACTCCAAGCTTTCCACCGGAGTTGGAGAAGAAGACTGTAGTACCCCCCCCCCTCCCCAACCTTTGCCCGGGTCGGCTGGAGGGGTACTACTTGGGGCCAAGACGTCCACCCAGTGCTCTTAGGGGAAACGATCCACCCTATCTAAGCACTAGATGGTCGCCTTGGTCGGCTCGAATCATAACATTCACAACCCATCAGAGTATAGCGGAAGCATTAACAGGAAACCATTGCAGATTTATATAACATATCATAATAATACAGAGGTTTTAGGGTCGAAGCCTAAGTACTTAAATAAGCCTGTGGCCTGTACATGTGCTAAATATAATCCTCATATACTCTCTCTCTACGTTGCTCGGCGGAACTCACGTCTCTAAACTCTGGGGACGGCGGGGGTGCATCTGCTCGAGTAGACCTAGCTGCTGGCATAATCTCCTGCGACAGCGGGTCACTACGGTGCTCCACCTCCCGTGAATGGTTAATCAAATAACTGTTAGTCACAGAGCTAAGTGGAAACAAATCTCCTCCCCGGATCCACATCCTGGGGACGAGCACGCACCCACCCAACAAAGTTAAATAGCCGAAGCAAGAGAGGGTTAGCATAACATTTCATATATGAATAGCTAGGAGCAGTATAAAATAGTGCAGGATAACATAACTGGGAAGAAAAGCAGCAACAATATAACCAGTTATAATAAGGCTCCACTAGCTCATCAGCACATTAGGTTTTCACATCCTGAATCTATCACAGGCATTCATAGCCGCGCACACACCGCAGGCATTCATAGCCGCGCATACACAGCAGGCATTCATAGCCGCGCACACACCACAGGCATTCAAAGCCGCGCACACAACCCTATGTCGACATAGTTTGGACCGCTTCTGTTCTAGCAGGGTAGCGAGCCCCGCGGGCCTCACCAATGTGGCCGTCGGTGACAGTGGCCAGTCCTGCCACTTCTGGGGGCGATCGTACCGCACAACCCCAGGCCCTAACGTACAACCATGTGTACTCCTGGATGTGAGCGACATCCGGTGAATCATTTCAGCCGACCAGCGGTGGAAATCCGACGGAGAATATAACGGTCGGTCACCAGTGGTACTCATCTCCCTGTCGCCTTGAGCCGTCAACCTTCCCGCACCGGTACGAACGGTCTGCGGAAGGGACCGACCCACCACCATTTCACCGCAAGCAATTTACAATCAATCAAACAAAAGCCAAACAATATAACATCGGGTCTACGTCGGCCTGCCCTACTAGGTATATACTTTGGGCGTCGACACTCAGCTCTACTTTCGACAAGGAGCGTGGGAGCGCTTTATTTGGGGCTAGACCTGGAGGACTACTTCAACTCCAGTTATTCCCAACTAAGGCTCAACCTTAACAAAGATTGCCCGTCAGAGCAAGACCCAGAATCATAATAGTAAATTGCAATGAGAATAAGTGTGGTGATTATGCTGCTTATTTGAAGTGCTGAAATGAAATGTGACCAGTACGAGACTGGATTAGATTGAACAGTACGCAACTGGAGTAGTACTAAATAAAAAGTACTGAAATAAGCTTGACATGTACGCAACTAGAGTAGTACTGAAATGAAAGTACTGAAATAAGTTTGACCAGTACGAAACAAGAGTAGTACTGAAATGAAAGTACTGAAATAAGATTGACCAGTACGAGACTGGAGTAGTACTGAAATGAAAGTATCGAAATAAGCTTGACCAGTACGAGACTGGAGTAGTACTGAAATGAAAGTACTGAAATAAGCTTGACCAGTATGAAACTGGAGTAGTACTGAATTGAAAGTACTGAACTGAAAAGAATAAATGGACTGGACCAGTGTAAGACTGGAATATCATAAAGAAAATGATCAGTAGTTTAATCACTCCATTTAGGATGCTTCAGCTCCATCTCCGTTCTCAGGAGAGATTTTTCAGTTCCATCTCCATCCAGGAGGCACATTCAGTTCCATCTCCGTTCTCAGGAGAGATTCAATTCCATCTCCATCCAGGAGGCACATTTAGTCTCATCTCCGTTCTCAGGAGAGATTCAATTCCATCTCCATCCATGAGGCACATTCAGTTCCATCTCCGTTCTCAGGAGAGATTCAGTTCCATCTCATTTTTTTAAAAGGTTCCCTTGGGTTACACTCATTTTTAAATCTAATTAATTTGGTTGCGCCACATTAATTAAGGTTTAATCAGATCAGGGCTTATCAGGAGTTACACCCTCATTATTTATCGAGAATAATTTGCAACTCACTACTCGTACTCTCACTTCCGAGCGTGCCCAAATCACCCGAGAGTCGAGGTGCTCGACGGTTTCATGAAATCTCGAAATACCCGGAGCTTGGTCACTTGCCTCAGCCGCTCTCGTCGATAAGACAATTTGAATTTATTATTCAAATTAGAGAGAATGGCCGCGCACTCCAATTTTCACTTTCGAGGAAAATGAGCGTGATAAATTCCGAGCGCGACCATAGGCTTTCATAATTTGGGAAAATTATCAGAACTTATCCCCATGAGTACAACTTTTGACACAACCCTTGGAAGGGTATAAAATTAGCCTAGACAAATTTTCATAATTTTTCGAATATTTTTGGCCCTTTAATTTGGCCAAACAATTTTCTATCTTGGCTTTTAAAAATATCAAATCAACTCCAAAAATTTTCAAACTTTTTGTGGAGGAAGCCCTCAACAAGGGGAACATTTTTCATAATCAAATATTTCTCCCTATGAGCATATTTTAGTCTCTTAAAAAATCAAACCCATTATTAATATTATAATATTTATTATAAATATAATAATATATATATATATATATATATATATATATATATATATATATATATATATATATATATATATATATATATATATATATATATATATATATATATAACTTTTTTCCTATAGATCTCCTTCCCGAGAGCCCTCCCCCCCCCCCCACGCTGTAATTTTCTGGAGCCCTTAAGGGGCTCCTCCGCCGCCGGCCGGTCGCTGGCCGGCCTTGACTCCACCACCGGTCGACCCGCTGGTGGTGGGCGCTCCCTCCGGCGGTGGTCCGGCGGCCTGCCGCCGCCGGCCATTGCCGGAGCTTTTTTTTTGACCGGGAGGGGAGGGGGTTACGGCGGCGGCGCTCCGGCCGCCGGGAGTGCCATGCAAGACGTCCAAAATGGAGAAGGGGGAGGGAGAAGGCTTCCACCTGTGTTTGGCGGGCTCGGGAGGGGGCGGCTTGGTCGGACATGGCTCAAGGTGGTGGAGGAGGGGAGGAGGAGCTCCGGCTTGGCTTTTTTCGGCCACCTGAACTCCGGCAGAGGGGGAAGCAGGGGGAGGGGGTTGCTCTGATAGCTGTGAGGGAAAGTGATGGGGTGGGGTCCTTTTATAGGGAGGGGGAGGGGGAGCTTCCTCCCTTTGGGTGGTGTGGGACTAATCCCTCCTTAGGGAGGGATTAATCCCACCCTCTAGATATCCAAAGACAGCTGGAGGTCTCCCATTTTCTCCCATGTGGGGAAAATGGATGAGGCCCCTTTGTGGGCTTGGGCCTTTAGGTGGGAAAGAGAGAGAGAGGGAGAGAAAAGAAATGGGTGGGCCTCCACTTGAACTTTGGGAAGCTTGCTGGTTGGGGGGCCCATGGAAAGTGAGGGGGAGTATGGGCCATCCTCCTTTGGAGAGGAAGTGGGCCCCTCATTTGGAGAAAAATCCAAAAAGTGGATTTTTAGGAGGGTTTGACCAAGTCAACCCTAGGGTGGGTCCCCCTTGCTGGTCAAAGTCAAAGTGGGTCCTAGTCGTCGGGGTCGGGTCAAAGTTCGGGTGTCGTGTCATAATCGGTGTGCGCATGCTTTTCGGTGCACGACTACGCTTGATTTGACCACGGGTTGACCATTTATCGTTGAAATTGATCGGGACGACTTCCGTTGACTTCGTATTGACCACACGAGTCCAACGCCACTGACTGGGGTCGAGTCGGAGTCCGTTTGGCGAAAGTCCGATATTTGTGCGTCGTAGCGCGCTAAAATGGCTGAAGTGTGTAAAATTGTCGTTAGATCTCGCATTGTGACATGATGAGCTCTGATGTGCTCATATTGACTATATAAGGCCACATGAACTGACAGAACTCGATTCAGAGTTCTCTAGCTCGATATCCAAAATCTCGCTCTCGTTGCGTTTTATGAGGAACGGTCACATCCACTATATGAACTCAGGATCCAACTGAACGAGTTCCAATGCGCTCGTATTGACAATACGAGGCCACAGAAACTGTCAGAACTCAATTCGGAGTTCTCTAGCTCGATTTACCGCCTAAGTTATTTCTCACCGCGTCATGGGTAGGGTTCCAGCCACTTTTATTGGGCCCACTAGGGCTCTGGTGGCCCAATAAAAGTCGGGATGTTACAAAGACAACCTAGAGAACAGACTCAAAGGCCTTCGAGGTGACAGCTCGTTGGTACCGGAAGCCTCCTCGGACTGAGCCCGGAAGCGGATTGACAACTCGCTATTCCGGCCATGACCTGCGGTGGACCTTCATCCTCTAGTGGTTTACTCTTCTTCCTCTTCCTCCATTGTATGAAATAATTTTCTATTGTAATGAACTACATTTTCTACTATATATCTAAGTGGATGTTTGTGGTTTACATTTACTTGTGAGTTGTGTGTGTGAATGTGCCTCGCCCACTCCACATCCACTTCATACCCTAGTTTCACCCGATTGCACTCCGCACAAGAACACTTTCACTCATTAGCTTTTCGTCCACTCGCCCAACCGAAGTTTGGCATCGCGGCCACTACACTCACCTCACCTTGCGAAGCGGTGCCTTCGACCCGCATAGCTTTAATTAGTTTAGTAGATCAAGAAACCACAATCTCTTAAGCTCCCCTTTTTACTCTTTTCTAAGTATAACCCTCACAACAATATTTTCTGAACTGTTGCCGCTCTATGCTAATTGCATTCCTCAAGAGACCGACACTCGGAGATTTATTCCCAAACTTTATTACTTGTGTGACCGGTGCGCTTGCCGATTTACACACATCAAGTTGTTGGCGCCGTTGTCGGGGAATGCAACTATAGAGCGACTCAAAATGACTGAAAATATTGTTATAAGAGTTAGTGTTTTTGACTGTTGTTTCCTTGTCTAGTGTTTGCCGCAGTGAATGCAAGGTCGAGCCACAAGAGATCTTGTAGCCTATGACCCAGAGATCGAACGTACTATCCTAGCGCGAAGACGCGCCGCAGCTATCACTTTAGCCCCAATGGGAGACCAGCTGAATATCGATGCCGACAACCGAGTTGGAGGGATACCTCATGGTGACCGAAATGGCGACGAAAATGAAGTGAACCCTCCCCAGGTCCGCACCATGAGGGATTACACTACACCTACTGTCTGGAGCATATACCCCGGTTTCGGACCTGCTATCACCAACCAACAGTTCGAGATTAAACCAGCTATCCTGAATATCATTCCGAACAACGCTCAGTTCTCCGGAATGGCCACTGAAGACGCCCATCTTCACCTTGCAGAATTCTCTGAAATTTGCGCCACGTTCCGCTACGCTGGAATCCCGAACGAAACAGTCAAGCTCCGCCTCTTCCCTTTTTCATTAAGGGACAAAGCCAAGACATGGCTTCACTCCCTCCCACCTGGAACAGCCACCAGCTGGGAGGCTTTGACCACAAAATTCCTAGCTAAGTTCCACCCGGTAGATCGGATCGTTAACATGAGGCGTGCAATAGCCAACTTCCGGCAAGTCGATCAAGAAATTTTAGCTGAAGTTTGGGAGCGTTTCAACGAGCTGCTGAGGAAGTGCCCTAACCATGGATTCCAAACATGGAACCTCGTCGAAAGTTTCTACTTCGCTATTGATCCCCACCACCAAGCCATGATCGATGCCGCCTCCGGAGGAACAATCATGAACCTTGCTCCATATGATGCTCTGAGAATCTTACAAGACACCGCCACCCACAGCGCTTACTGGACCGTTGGAAGAAACATCCCACGAAGCACAAGCGGAGTATTTGCCGTGGATATCCCCAAGCCCTCCGCCGCTGCCCCAGTGATGGCAATTTCATGCCAAGGTTGCGGCAGCACTGACCACCACAACTTCGAATGCCTAGGAGTCGAGGTACCAGACGAATCTTCTTTTCTGAAAGAGTCGGTAAATTTTGTAGCAAATCAAAACAGGGGAGTGTCTTACGGAAACACATACAACCCGGGGGTGATAAACCACCCCAACTTTTCTTGGAATCCAAACGCATCTGGCCAAAGATGGCAACCGGGGTAGCATCAAAATGATGCATATGCCTCCGGAAGCCAACCGCGGCCGCTTCAACCAAATTATTCCCAAGGGCCCCCCGCTGTTAAAAAAAGTTCGTTGGAAGAGATGTTCGAGAAATTCATTGAAATTTCCCAAACCAACATGACAAATCAAGCCGCCTCGATGCGCAAACTGGAGGCATAATTGGGCCAATTGGCCCAAGTGGTTTCCGAGCACACCCAAGGCACCTTACCTAGTAACACCAAAAAAACCCCCCCATGAACAAGGTAAAAGCCTTGGGGAGGAAAATTTGGGAAAAAGCAATGAACTCGTCATCAATTGTAAAATAAACAACGTCGAAACCCCAGCATTATGCGACTCCGGGGCATCTAGCAACATCCTCACCCTGCAAGATGTTGCGAAGATGCACCTACAAGTCGACAATGAAAACCGGAAGTCGCTTATCTTAGCGAATGGCAATTTGGTTGACACCGAGGGAGGTGTTCGGGAAGTCGAAATCGAGGTCAATGAAAAAAGTATAACCACTGACTCCAGGTTTTGGGACCAAGGGAAAATAACTCTATTCCTATATTAGGAGTCCCATTCTTGACGGCCAGTGGTGCATCCCTCGATTTTTCCAAAGGACGCATCACTTGGTCGGCCGAAGATTCCGCCCACGATAACACATCCATACATCCCTCTCCCATCCAAAATAATAATTTTCTGAGTGTCACAGATACCAAGATAGATTCAGGACTCCCAATACTGGAAGCAGCACATCTGGAAGAGAAGACAAAGAAAGGACTCTCCCAGGAGATAGATGAGAATCAAGAGATAATGGTCAAAGAAGAGATCGAGTGCACCAAAGCCACGACTGCCTTTCTACTTCCCGCCAATTCTGTTTTTGAGCATGGCGAACCGAGTTTTATCCGAGAGAAATCCCTAGACACTTATTTGTATAACACTGCTGATAACTTTGTTAAGCGATATGTAGCTTGGGCAGATCTTGTTGCCGTCATGGTGCCGGAAAGGACGCCACCAACCACAAAAATAGGAAAACCCACAGACTACATCCATTGGAACTCTCCCATGGTGGAGAAACTGAAAGAGGCAAAGCGTTTACGTGACGAGCGCTACGTTGCCTTCCGGCGCGAGGAAGTGTGCAATCGGAGTAAGGGAAAACCCCCTTCTCCCAACGCAAAAAGACAATCTGTCGTCCCCTCGCACCCCACCGGAGAGACTTACCACAAATCCGCTTATAGCTGACTGCTATACCATCGTTCCACTTACCCTCCTCTTTTCGTTTTCTCGCTGCGTATGGAACTCTAGTTTGCTCTATTTTTTTTCTTTTTTTTTAAAAACTGCAGGAAACTCTTTATTATAACTGCTAATACAGGTATTTGGTCCACCTTAAGGACGGTAAACAAAAGTCGCTTTTGGGAGACAACCCATGTTGGACCACTTGGTCCTGTGCTGTGTTTTGAACACTTTTTCTATATATATGTGTGTGTGTGTGTGTGTGTGTGTGTGTGTCCATCTTTTGTTGGCGTATGTATTTAAATTGCAGGTACAGAAATTTTTGAGGCGCGACAACTTGGCCGCACTTGGATGACGACCGGTATGCTCAATTTTGAGCATGGGTACTTCTTCCCCTAGCCTTTTATTGTTATTTCAATGTTTTTCTTTTTTTTCGTATTGTCATATTCTAGTTTGGGGGTGGAGTTGCCTGTGATCACTACACAACACAGTTTCTTGCATACTAGTCTGCATTTTTCTATTTCATGATCACTGATTGTATACATTGAATCACCCACATGAGTGCGCGCCTAAACATGCGCGCAGCTCAGGGCAAATGTTTTACTTTTGTGTCAACTATAAAAAAGTGATGCTGACTTAGGATTTTGGAATATAGTAGTTTGAAACTCATGCAGTGTTCCTAATCGAGTACTCATGATTTGTATAGAAATAGTATAGGTTTACTTTTTATTCATGCTTGTAGACTTAAATTTATTCTGCAAAAGTAAATTTTGTTTGTGCTACTTAAAACTGTCGAATCTGGAGTAATTGAACGGTAGTGTAGGGATGAGTGTAGCTGTCACTAGACTCATATTGCTCAAGTCGGGGGGAAGTATCATCTTTCTCGGAGATTGAGAACTTGCCCCAAGCTACTCTCGAAGTATTGGTGCCCGGTTAGTCGAGTGTAAGCGTGAGGTAGGCCATCATTTTGGCTAGTTTGAGCCTTTTTGTACCTAGTCCTAGTAGCTGACCCTTGCAAGCCAAATTTGCGCCTACCCTCCTTTTGTTTCAGCTCCACCTATATTCACCAAAGCCTAAAAGCCAACCCTTTTATCGCAACCAAAAATCTTGAGCTTGATCGATTTCAAAAATTTGATATGTTGTGATAATTGGAATTCTTGTGATGTGGAGATGAATTCATATTTGGGGATTGCTGAATGAAAAAGAAGAAAAAATGAAAAAGAAAAAAAATGAATAAAAAGAAAAGAAATTTTTTTTTAAATTATTACACGGAGAATTGCAATCCCCATTTTTGTGTTCGTTTTTGGTCGGGATAGGCCGTGTGCATACCCAGTTTTCAAGCCAAGTCTGGGGGTGTATCACACATACATTTCTTAGTGGTTGTTTGGGTTAAGCTCTTATTTGCTCACTTTGGTTGTGTGTAGCCTCCTTGTTTATCCTTGACTACCACACCTTAGCCTTAGCCCCATTCAAACCTACAAGTCTTGCTGATTCACATTTGAGTCTACTTAGCATCGTGGAGAGAGTGTGAAATGACAAGCTTATGGTTCCCGACATTGATGGATTTCTTTGGAGGTGATCACAAGCCTCGGTCTTGGGCAATGTTCATCTTAGTGGTCAGTCTACTTTCTCCGTACACATGACCGAATGATTCTCCAGAATTCTAATTTTAAGTGGACACAATATTTATTTACCTCTGTCGAATAATTTAAGCTCCGTAGTATAATTAAAAAGTTTTTCTATTCATTTTTTTATGCACATGATGTATTTTATTTCTCGTCCTACTTTATTTTGAAGTTTCTAAGCCAGCTAGCTATTTTTACAGTCCACATAGTAATGATTTGTGCGGGACGCGCAAATGATTAAGTCTGGGAGTGTGATGAGTCCAAATATTACACTGATTTTTGGACTCATTTGGGCCAGTTTTATCATCTTAGCACTGCACTTGAGAGGTGTAACTGCTTATATTTGCTTACTTGCTTATTTCATGATTAAGTGCACTTTAGGCCCGTTTCTGTGTGCTTTAGATGTTTCTGTGTTTTTGTTACTCTTTAGCCGTGTCTTGAGAATGTGGTGTGCACTTTTGGGGGCCTATCTGCCTCTTTTGCTGGTGCAGGGATCGTGTGCGTGCTCCAGAACCGCTCGGGAGACCCTGATGATACAGGAACACTACGCACGATCACTGGACTTACTGCGCACGATCACTGATCGTGCGCCACTGATCGTGCGCATTACATTCTCCTTTTCCTAATTCTGCCCGGGTAATCGCACGAGCACTGGTCATAGTGCGCACGACCACTGGTCGTGCACCACTGGTCGTGCGCGTTTACCCCTTGCTTTCTGCAAATTTGTCCTAGCCAATCGCACGATCAGCGGATTCAGTGTGCATGACCACCGGTCGTGCACCACTGATCGTGTGCATATCTGCTGATGTTTCTTTTCAAGTTGCAGGTTTAATTGGAAATTGTGCACGATCATCGACCGATAGTGCGCACGACCACTGGTCGTGTGCCACTAATCGTGCGCACTGCTTTTGCTGCCTCTGTATTTAAGGGTCTGCTCCGCGATTTAGGTCAACACTCGTCATTTCTGTGATCGGGGAGTGTGCGGGAAGTGCCATTCTACTTCTCTAGCTGCTCCATCCACCTCCATCTTCATCGGGAGTCCATAGCAGGCGATTCCAAAGCTTTCCAAACCCTCCGGCGAAGCTCCCGGCCATTGATGACCTCAACTCCAAGCTTTCCACCGGAGTTGGAGAAGAAGACAACCTAGAGAACGGACTCAAAGGCCTTCGATGTGACAGCTCGTTGGTACTGGAAGCCTCCTCGAAATTAGATACAAATGGAGTGATTGTCAGAAATAAAGCTCTAAAATGGTATAGCAGTATCCAATAGAATCAGAATTTGAACTATACAGTAATTTAGATGCTGATTATGCATGATGTATATTAGATAGAAAAAGTACCTCAGGAACTTGTCAATTTCTAGGTGCTAGAATAATATCTTGATTTAGTAAGAAGCAAACATCAGTCTCCATTTCTACAACTGAAGAATAATATATTACTGTTGAAAGCTGTTGTTCATATATTTTATGGATATAGAATCAATTACTTAATTATAACTTAAATTTTTTCAATTCCATAATATTCTGTGATAGTTCAAGTGTTATCTCAATTGCATCGAATACTATCTTGTACAGCAAGACAAAGCATATAAAGATAAGACATCACTTTCTCAGAGGCAATGTTGAAAAAGGGAAAATTTTCCTAGAATATGTGACTTCTGAAAATCAGAAGGTAGATATTTTCACTAAGCCTCTTGATAAAACAAAGCACAACTACTTTATCAATGCTTTAGGTATGCTTGATAATGCTCAGTAAACTTAAATGCCTTAATTTTAACTACAAATATTGATGGGAAAAACCTGCATAGGACATAAATTTTTAAGTCTGCACTCGACATAACATCGAATAGAAATCGACAGAACTTCAAATTCTATTTGATGTAACATCTAAGAGATGGTGCTTATGAAGAATATTGGATCCATTCAACGCGTACGTCAATTATTATACTTATGTATACGTCGAAAAGAAATCGACACTACGTCAACTAGCAAAATTATTTATGCCCTAATTTCTCGATGTATCGTCTATTTCTCTCCAAACTCTTCATCTTCCCCGCTCTATTTTCTTTCTACTCCTCTTCATTCTCTCTTGTACTTTTACATGGATTCTAATGACAACCAAGACAAATTCATGATTCAGTATTAATTTCGAATTAATTGTAATCGTAGAAGATTCATTCAAAAGATTTTTGCAATTATTTACATACGATGGTTTGAATAAGCTAATCACTACAAGATATTTATTATATTATATGGAATTAGCTGAGTTCATTAGTTCAGTTATAATAGATGAAGATGGCTCCTTGATAGGGCAGATAAATGGATAAGAGATCAGTATAACTACGGAACTTATACAGACAATATTTGATCAGCCATCATGAGAAGGAGATGCTAAACTAACTGAAGAAGAAATTAAGGAACCTCTGGTAAAGATGAATTTCTCTAAGGATAAACCAATTCATTTGAAAAAGAAAGATTTTTTTTAAAAAGAATTGAGTTTCTTGCTGATATAGTGGAAAAGATGTTGACGTGCAAGATATCAGCACATGATGTTGTTCCTGCATATGATGGGGATTCCGATTTGAGAAAAAAAGAATAATTGGAGTAAGTGTATTCTGCATCTTATAGGTCATAATTACAGCCATAAGGATAGTGTATATATGACCTTTATGAGCCAGATATTAAAACTGCACTACCCTACTCTATGCAAATCAAAAGGAATTAATATATCACCTGGAAAGAGACTCATTATTGTTTTGTTCTCAAAGAAAACTAGACAAATAATAAAATCTGGTTCAAAGAAAGAAGTTTCTCCCCCATCCTCACCATTAATAGATGAGATAGTTCCAACAACAAAAACATCTCTACCAGATACTTCTCATGAATTAGTAATTCCTATAATTACAACAGAGCTTCCATCACAAAATATTATTCAAGATCATGTTGTAGCATCAACACCAGAGATGTTGGATATTAACAAAATGGTCCTTCAAGCCATACAACAAACAACTACTTCATTGACGTCTCTTATAAATGAACATGCTTCAAATTGCAAATCCTCTGTTGAAAAATGCTTAATCAGATTTCTGAGGTGCAAACTTCTATTAAAAAATATTCAGAATAAACTAGTCTCCACAGAAGTAATAAGATCTTTCTTAACCTTCTTAGCTCATGAGGTTCAGAATGGGGAGATATATGAGGAAGACTAGTACATGGAACCTTTAAAAGAAGATGAGGCTCTCCTTAGGAAGATTTGGACAGTTCTTTTATCCAAAGAAGCAAAATAACAAATAGCTGAAAATCAACCTATTCAGATAGAAGTAGAACAAAAAATGATGAAGTTATTTATTGTTCTAATGCATTACTCCAGGGTGAGTTAATGAAAGAAATTTAGCTGATATTCTTTGATTGCTAGAGAATCTATGAATGATGCTGTGACAGCTCAAGAGGAATGTCAAGATTCATTTGTTAAAAAAATTTAGTAAGGATGTAGAAGTTTTCACCAGAAAAAGGAAAAATCATTCTTAGAACAAATATATTCTGAAGGTACAAATTTTTGTAGACTATACTGGTATATTTTAAAAATTTTATGGAAATCTCATATATTCAGTTGTCTTATATATATATGTCATTTATCATTCTTATCTATTATGAGCATATGCTCAGCCAAAATTTTGTATAATTTATTGATGTACATTTGTAAAATCACTTTTGAAGTTTTGTAAAATTTGTTAAGTTAAATAGCGGAAGATTGCTGAGAAAAACTCTTATGATTTAGCATAATAAATTATGTTTAATGATTTTACATCCTAGATCTATTATCCATGTTGTATAGTGAAGGGAATTTGGTCTTAGAAGTGTCAGGGTGTCAGTAATATAATGATATATACAAGACATACTAAATTGAAGAGAAAAATCATGAATTGTCAATATGCGTCGACTAGATCTCAACGCAACGTCGACTAGAATTCGACGTTACTTTGAATTGAAGTCAGGGCAACTTAATTTGGATAAGTCGACGACACTTAGAGATCAAATCAACGTAATCTTTGACATGATATCGACGGAACGTCAACTACGAAGATTTTTCATATAGACAGTCAAAAATCATGCTGCTTCGACAAGAACTCGACGTTACGTCGATTGGATTTCTTAACAGAATTTGTTTTGTAGCTTCAATCTGAATTAAATCAAGAAGGGGTTTACACAATAAATTCTTGGAGATGTTAGAGGATGTCGATATATATATATATATATATATATATAAGGTGAAAACAATTACAGATTATCAATCATCAATGACAGACGATTAAAAAATCATAGCAGATCGTGAGAAGAATGAATTTGATAGAGAAAGTTTGGAAGATTTTCATCTACAATTAAATCTCTTCAAGTATTAGTCGATTGGTTTGATAGTTGCTGAATCTGATAAGAGAATTAGTACTTCTTCTAAGAGAAAGTTGCAACAGATTTAAAGAAAAAAATTTGAAAAATCATCTAAAGATTGAGCTCATAATCTTTGTTATTTTCATATTCAGAAGTTTCAGAGATCATCATTAATTGTCCTCAGAAATCTAAAGAGGGGACACTAAGAGAAGAATTATTTTAACTCAAATCTTCTCTTAATTTTCTTTTTATATTTGAGAAAATAGTTTTTAGAATCTCTCTACAAAGGATTCGGTGAGAGGTTCTAAGAATCTCCTTGAAAAAATACCTAGATTGTAATTGGTTCAAGATCTCCTTCTCAAAAGATATGGTATAGTTCTAAGAGTTTTCTGATCAAAAGACTCAGACACTATGATAGTGAATTCTTACCAAGGGGTAGAAGAGTGGATGTACCCAGATTGAGGGAGGACCACTATAATCCTTGTATATACTGTGATTTTACTTTTATTTCTTATTTTGTGTTATTGTTCTGTGATTTTAATTAACTGCATAACTAAACTCCTATTTCAGTTGGTATCCACAATTTTGGTGCCAGCATGGATGGCGGCATCAACAACCATCGCATACTCTCCAACCTCTTCTCCCTGACCCACTTCTCTCACATCCTTCATCTGGCCGCTCAGGCCGGCATTTGTTATGCCATCAAAATCCGCTCCTCCTACGTCCATTCCAACATCGTCGTCCACTTAATGCTTCTCACTTAGAAATGTCAATCATTAAGGTTTAATCTATACTATATTAAAGGGGAAAAAGAGCCTTTCGTTAAACATTAAGAATGTCCAAAATATCCTTACATTTTAAAACAAATTAGTCCCCTCCTCTCTCTCTACTCGCTCTCTCTCTCTCCCCCCATTTTTTAATAAATCCCCCCTCGCTCTCTCAAGAATGAAAATTTTTTGTGTTACAGGCACGGTGAGGACCGCGGGGGAAATACAAAATCCTCCAATATTTTTTATTTTTTTCACAAAATATGTCACAAAATATTGATCTATGTATTTTTACGCTCAGTTTAAGTACTCATATGACTATATTTTGTGGTGAAAATACAACTGTAAAAAGATTCTTTTTTGAACTAAAAATTCAGTCTATTTTTAAACTAAAATTCAACTGGATTTTACATTCAATAAAAATTCAGTTGTATTTTTGAACTAAAAAAAGGTCCCCCACAAATCTCTCATGAGTTACGCGCATATAAAATTTTTTCCTCTCAAGATTTCCTCTCTCTCATCTCCCTCTCGCACAAATTTTTAACTCCCAGTTTTTTTAATAAATCTCCTCTCTCTCCCTCTCAAGATCCTCTCTCTCCTCTTTCCAATCTCTCTCTCCCACATATTTTTTAATAATAGATATAATTTAATAATAATATAAATTTAAGAGCGGCGGACACGACGTTGGTTTGTGAGCCGGAGTACTGTTGCACTAGCTATGCAAGTTCTTTTTTAAAGGCATTTGTATTGGCAGTACAGCTTTGACTATTGGCAGCCCGACAAAATAATAAAAAATACACATAATATGGCCGCTAATAGCAACCTAAAACGTGAAACACACGACTTTTGAAAAAAGGTGTACTATATGATATTTTTAGAAAAAGTGTTCAACATGAAAGTTGTAGATCTGGGCGAGATCTACAACTTTTATGTTGAACACTTTTTTTAAAAAAATATGATATAGCAGACATATTTTCAAAAGGCGCGGAATCCAGGCGGAATTATGCGAGTTCCACCCGGATTCCGCGCCTTTTGAAAATAGGTCTGATATATTATATTTTTAGAAAAAGTGTTCAACATAAAAGTTGTAGATCTCGTCGAGATCTACAACTTTCATGTTGAACACTTTTCCTAAAAATGTCTTTTAAAGCTTAATTTTTGTGCTGTCAATATCCATCGGGCTGCAATAGTCATTTTTTGAGCTGTTATTATCTTTGGGCTGCCAATAGTCATATAATGACTGCCAATATAAACACCCTTTCTTAATTGGTATAAAGCATGAACGCCTTCTAAATTAACATTATGAATGTACTAAATATTTTTGATTATTTTAACTAAATCCTGCATTAATAAATTTCTGGCATGAGCAGAGAGATGATAGACAAGCTAAACCTATTTCAAACAAAATAATCTATTTTGATAAATTTATCTACAATTTATCATTGCATGATCTCCCAATCAAGGACATAAAATAGCTTCCAAATATTCAAGTGCAATCAAAATAATAGTTAATTTTTATATTACTGTTAGGGTTCCCCTAAAATGATTTAGGTTGAACCGGTTTGGACTTCGACCAAGTCACTAAAGCAGGCCAAGCCATCCAAGCAAGATATATGCGTACCCACACAACACAACGCGCACACGGGAACGGCCCACGTGCGCACCCAACTCGTGCATGGTACGCACCCTCACGCTCCCTCGCACCCATCGCCCGCACACACACTCATACTCTTGTACTTATGACGGTACACTATTGCAGAGTCCACTTCATGATTTGCAAGATGCGCTCAAAATACATCATGTTTTTGGCAGATTTGTCGTGGAACACAGGCAGGGGTCCCCCCCCACCTCCCCCCCAGAATTTTGAAAAACTAATAGTGGATTTGGATTTCTCTCATATAGGCAATGAATTTTTACTGCATACACTTCAAAAATGGTGACCAGATGAGGGAGAAATGACTTCAATAAATTGGAGGTCTTGACGTTGCCTAGTCCCCCCATCTACGAAGTTGTTACCATTTTGATTTTCCCTGCTTTTTCGGTTCCCCCAAGCGTGCAGCGGCCTCCACACCAGTAAACGAGCACAACAACAATTGTGTAGTCTCCAACTAGCATGTTGATGCCTTCCTGCACACCCGACGCGTTTGTTCTCTGCATTTGAGGTCTTCAGCGCCTCCACGTTCCATATCGTCGTCGATGAAAACAACCATTTTATAAACATCACACTTATCAAGGGAAAGCAATAATGCTCGTCGTGTCATTTCATCGTGTTGTCGTCTCCTATCGTCTCCAACCACAGCTGAAGCCTCCATCAATCTCCCCTTTCGATGTCATACCAGCGGCGCCTGCTCTCTCCTCACGCGATCCTTGCTGATCGAATCTGCTCATTCACCCGTACGTGTCATCCTTACTAACCGCATAGGGAGGAGCGACCTTTTTCGAGCCCAGGTCCATCTGCCCTCGACACGCCCACCGTTTCTTCTCGAGTCATCCACTACTTGTTCCATCGAGTCCAACCCGTTTGGGAAACCATGTGGATCCATCAACAGTGGCCCGCAATTTTCTCCTTTGGCAGCGCCACCGCCGCAACCCATCATAGCTCCACCGACCCTGTTATGCCCGCCTTGCCAATCATTTTTTATATCCTGTTATATTTTATATCTTTTTTTTTGCCGATATCATCTTTTTACCGCTAACCTACCTACTCTTTTTTTGCTCTTTAGTTTTCTTGCGATTTTGTGCCTGTTAAGTGGGGGGGGGGGGGGGGGGGGGGGGCATTTTGCACTACACTGTAAAATGTAGCCTCCTGGATGTTGACAAATGGAGATCTAAAATTTAATGCCCATGATTATTTGGGCTCATTTTTGGTATGTATGCGCACCTATTCTAGAAGGTGCGCGTGCACCTATGATCGTAGGATCTCGCCATCAACTGTCGAGATGCATCTCCAGCAATACTTCTCAAATACTCATCAAATATTGTTTTTTCATACTCCCACAATATAGTGCGAATACTAATCTGTACCGTTGGATCTCGCGATCCTACGGTCGTAGGTGCAAGCGCACCTCTGGGAGGTGCGCATGCGCACAAAATTTTTGTGCGATTATTTCTTCTCAGAGCAAACGGGTAAAAAGAAAAATCAATGGCGCCATTACCATTCTATTTCACAAGCATTTATCATGGCGAACGCGTTATGTACTTCTACTATCTCGATTCGATCTCCTGTTTCAATCTTCTTTATCAACAGGTGGCGCTCACCATCTTTGTGTATCGATGCTCGGATTCTTGCGGCTGAATCCGACGCTACTCGTAGTGTGTCCTAATGAACGACTCCGCCCTCCCAAACATCTCATTCCTTTTTTCCGCCAGTCCTTCTCCCAGCTTTCTCGTCAGTCCTGCTCGATGCTATAACCCTCAAGGTCGGCCAGGACAGGCTCAGCCTCGCCCTCTATTGCCCGGACTTTGGCTCCGTTTGGTGGGTCAATTTTCACCGATCAAGCAGTTACGACCACATGAACCAGATCTTAATTAATGTCCGGTTCATGCGGTCGTAACCTCTTGACCGGTAAAATAAGTCCTCCCAAACGGAGCCTTCGTCCTCTGCATCCTTGACAATATGCATGCCAATTCCTCCAAGATAACTTGCCTTTTGGTTAGTGGGAAATCGTTCAATACCATTTCTTCGCCCTAAGATCCAAAAAGTCAGCGGTCTAATTCTAGGGTTTTACAGTCTGTTTTTGCTTGCAAGGGTTTGAATCGAAAAAATTGAGATCCAAAATGGTAAAGAAATGTAATACAGTCTATGTTTGCTCCCAAGTGAAAATTAAACAATGAAACAAAAAATAACATAGATGTAGGTAGCACACAGTCAATAACCATGATCAAAGATGCAAATCTATACATGACTTGGCAGCACACACAAAAATTGCCAGCAAATCCATACATGACTTGACAACTTTTTTCCTCTCAATCAGCCCTCTGAGAGTTGATGTTTGGTTCCCCGTGTAAGAACAAAAGTAATAATTTTAAAATTTCCATCGCACACAAAAATGAAAGACAAATAACTTGAGTTTACAAGCAAGCATATCATGCCCAAAATCATCACTGAAATAGTTGGAGCACACCGCCATAATGTCTCCCTTGTAAGGCAGTCTTTTGTTTTTTATGGGTCAGATTTTCTTGTCATTTCATTCTTTTCACGCTTCTTACTTTCACTTTCTTTTTCTTGAAACCCTTGCACAAGCAAAGTTTGAATCAATCTCATCATATCCACATCCAAATTTCATGACACCATCTTCATTGGAACCATTCGATAATACAATTTTTTTAAATTTCTTGACATAGTTGCGGTAAACAATGAGATAGATGTTTAAATGCATTTTCATGCTCAACTGTCAAAGCCACAATTCCTACTGCTACATGACACCATGTCCGATAACTAGTTGTCACCAACAACTTTGGATCATCTTCATATGTGTTAATATTAATAGAATAAGATATGCATGCTTTTGTATTCTTGCTCCACCTTCCCAAAATATATCTAGAAGGTTGATCCGTTATGTCATTCTATCGAGAACCTTAAGAGCATGCCTACATAAAATGCTAAAATTTTTAAATGTCTTGCAATTGTAGCATACAGTTTGAGCTTCTTGATTACCAATAACATGATATATTTTTGGTTTATTGGTCACCTCAAACCTAACTCCAACACCAACCCCTCACACTGTTTAACTTTACAAGAAATTTATGCTAGTAATTTTTGTTGAAATATTTCAAATACTGAATAAGTGTAATGTCTTGAAGCCATCAACAACATGTCACGGTCGGAAATCATTAGAGTCAGGATTTTATTGCTTAAGATAAACAATGGCTTCAATTCTTTGTACCTTATATTCTCCAAAACTCGATCAAAGTGATTGAAAAACTATGACAAGTTATGATCCTTATTAAGATATCGTCGTATCATCCCAATAAAACTTTCTCTTAACTGGATGCTTCGCATTCCTCCCGAGAAATGTCATTTCATATATACATGTGTCCATATCCCTCGCAAGTTCCATGTGTTTTGCATTCATGCATTAGTTTCTAACATGTATTGAAGAAGCATTTTACACCATGCTTCATTTAATTCATCTACGGTCTCATATGAATAAAAACAAGCACCCAAATCACGAAGGAATGACGATCCCTTTTTGCATAGATATACTAAATGGTTTAGGCCATTTTAAGAAATGTGTTATGTGCAGAGGCCATGGAATGTGTCTGGCAAGATATTTTTAAGAGCGTTTGCCATTTTTTGGTCTTGATTTGTGAGAATCGTCAAAGGTATTTTTCCAGCATTGCATGTACAAAAAGTCTTAAATACCCACTCAAATGATGAAATAGTTTCATCATACATAAGAGCAGCTCCAAAAATAACAATTTGTCTGAAATGATTGAATCCCACAAAGCAACCAAACAACCTTGATTCCTTATTTGTCAGAAATGTAGTATCAAAAGACACAACATCACAAAAATCTGCATAATCGTTAATCATTCTACCACCGACCCAAAATATATTAGTGATGTACTCAGTGTAACATCCCGACTTTTATTGGGTCACTAAAACCCTAGTGGACCCAATAAAAGTGACTAAAACCTCTAACCAAGGCCCAAAAGAGGTAGGAGGTGACCCTATTTTGGGACGTTGAGTTGATGTTCTCCGATCTAAGTTCTGTCAGTTTCTATGATTTCGTATAGTCAATACGAGTGGATGGAACTTGATGCGCAAATTTTGGATATCTAGAAAATGAACTTTGATTTGACCTCGATCAGTGGCGTTGGATTTGTATGGTCAATACAAAGACAACGAAGTTCGTCTCAGTCAATTTCAATGATGAGTGGTCAATCTATGGTTAAACCAAGCCCTATCATGCTCAGAAAAGCGTGCACGCACAAATTATGGCACGATACCTCAACTTTGACCCAACCTCGATGACTTGGATCTACTTTGACTTTGACCTGCATGGGGACCTACCCCATGGTTGACTTTTGGTCAAACCCCCTTAAAATGCTTTTTTTAAAAAAAGGTTCATCTTAATGGTCCCTCACTTGAGGCCACCACTCCACCACTCCTAATTTTTATGATATGGCCAAGAGAGAAGAGGATGGGCCAAGCAAGAGGCCCAGTTCTTTCCCTCCCCTTCTCTTTTCCCAAGCCCATGCCCAATTCTCCTCATCCCCTTATGGGCTCTGATTTGTATGGAGGAGAGGAGAGGAGACCTCCTCTTATGGATTAATCCCACATAGCCATGGTCCCTCCTCAGAGATCCCTCTCCTTGCTCATTCCTACACAAGAGGCCCCCTACCTGCTTGGGCCAAACAAAAATCCACCACTTCCACCACCTCCAAGCCAAGAGGCCCAACTTCTTTCCCTCCCCTTCTCTTGCCCCCGGCCGTCGGAGCACCGTCGACGCCACCCCCAAGCCCATCTCAAGCTGGTGGTAGACCAATTCTAAACCACCAGAGAAGCCTCCTCACAACCCGCATCAATTAAATCGTATCAGAGCAAGAGAAAACACGTGCCATGATGCCACGTCGTGTAGGGATAACTGCACTCGTTCAGATCATGTTAAGTGAAAGAAAACCAGTTATATTTAATTGTACTCGGCACAGTGATCAACTAGTCCACAATAAATATATATTTATACCAAAAAAATACTTTGGTTAAGTTCCTTATGCTTCCCCGAGGGACGTCATGTGTCCTAAGGTTAATATAATATATATAAAATATAACTATTAGGAAAAGTAGTGTCTTAGTTTTATAAATAAGTGGAGATACATATAGAGAGTTTTAAATATCTAACATGAGCATCCTTCCCAGAAAACTCCTCTAGACAAAAGTATTGTTCATACCCAACATCATAAGGATTAATGACACGAACCCCTGGTGAGTATGCACATCAGAAAGGAAGAAAACTACCTCAAAATGAACAACAATCCATACACAGGAGGGGATGGTCCCTTCTCAGCATTCAAAAAAAAACCTATAATTTGATCATTAGATTCATGAATAAATAAAGATACCAACCCGCCCCTAGAAGAAAAGGCATACTAAGGAAAGAACATAAAGAGCAAATAAAAAAACACACCAAGTGTGAGTACACACCCCTCAAAAGAGAAGGCGAGCCAAGCATATTTATACCCAGAAATAGCCATAAGAAAGGAAATGAACTGCTTGAATTGGCTGTGCCCTGGGCGACACAGCCCTCACCAACAACCAGACCCAAAAACATTCGTCAGAGAAGTCCACACACTTCAAAACAAGGTGGTGGTGGCCAAATCCACCACTACAGAGCCCACAAAACCACACCACCTCCACCACCTCCAATGGAACACCCAACACCCCTGGGGAAAAGTCTCGAAACACACCAACCCAGCACCTATCGACACGGCTAGCCCCACTAACTCGTTGAGTGAGGCTTCACTCACTCAGCGCCAAACAGAACCTCTTCCCGTCTCCCTTCCACATCCTTTTGACGTGATGCATGTGCTCCTGGCAAAAACTCACTTCCGTTGGTTTACCACACTCAAGCACCGTCGTTGAGTGAGGTCCACTCACTCAACGCGCTTAGAATAAATTTGAATTTTTAAAAGCACCCGAGCCTTGGAAATAGAAGAATTTAATTCCAACTCTCTCTCCTCCAGGCTCTGGTATGTTTTGTGCTCTTTTTTATATAGGTTCTGGCCTTGATAGAAGGGTTGAGTGTTAAGTGAGGAGAAACTTTTAGGGGGAGTGGGCATTTTTCTGTGTTTTGTTTGATCGTTGTTTGGCGTTCCACGCGTTGTTAGAGCCAACGATGGTGATTCCCCAGTAGTCTGTTTTGGTGACCTAAAATTATGCTTGGGAGGTGTTAAACGTTGATGTTATTTTCACTTCGCCGTTATTTTCCAGAGAAGCGTTTGTTTTTTTTGTCACCTGGCCCTTTCCTCGCCGGCCTGACGGTGGAATGGGCCGGTGGCTTGGAGGCGGTGCCGTCGAAAAATGTCTGTTTATCGAGGTTGTTGTTTTGGCTTGATAAGAGAGTCTTAATACCACTCCTCATCACCAACAGCTACACCCGAGAAATAAGAATATTTTCCTGGTGCTCTGTTTCGATTTTTTGGTGATGGCCAAAAGAGATAGGATGTCAGACCACCGCTGAAGGGAAGTCCGACCCCAGCGCGCCGTCCAATGGTGGTACCATGGCCTAAGAGCCACCAGAGAGGAGGGGTGACGTGGCATCGCCAGAAGTAGAGCAAGCCGTGCCACCTCGCTCTCGGGATGAATCAGTTCGGCGGTGGCCGATGGCTCCGGTCCGCCAGAAGATTGACGACCCCCAACGAATCAACTAGGGGTTGCACCGATGCCTCGCTGCTGGCGGCCGGTGGTGACAAAGATTGATATCTGTTGTACCGCCGGTAAAGCACAGTTTTCATCTGATCTAGGCAATGATGATTAGATGGCAACAGCTGCGCCAAATTACGTGCTGCATGGTTTTCTGGACCCCCCACAACGGATCCAAGCCTGATTCATTGTGGGTACAAAAGGTTAAATTTTATATAAGACTCGATCTCAACCACGAGATGGAATTCTTGTTAGCTATTTACAGACCTAATCCTGGCCAGTAACTTGATGATTTTTCTGGGGAAAATCTAGGCTCCTAGGGGAAATCTTTGAACATGAAAGTTGTTCTCCTTGATGAGGGTTATCTCTACAAAACATTTTGGGAATTTTATTTTTTAAGATGGGAAAACCCCAATCACAAAATTCAGATTAAGGTATCCTAAGGTTACCGACTCAGAGGTTGGGCTCGACGGCTAGCGGACTAAGACACATAAACTGCTGAACAACAAACAGGACCCTAGGTGTTGCGGCAGGAAGGTCCTACCACATACTTAGAAGCTTAAAAGAAGCAATCCCTTCATAACCAAAGATGGTCGAGCAGGGTACAAGGAAAAATAGCTGGTAACTAAGTCGCGGTGACTAAGATAGATAGTCGCAAGGTCGCGATCGAGTCTGTCTGAAAAAGGAATCCAACAGCTCAGCTGATGTCCAAGAAAAAGAGGTCTCGAGATCTTTGCAAGATTCCGATGTCCGTCTCCTCGTACCTTTGGGGTCCCATTTATAGGCAAATCCAAAGGGAGGGGTGGGTCTTATTTATATCCCACCTCCCGGCAACTAGGCGACTTCTTATGTAAGACCCCTCTCCCTTACCAAGGAGGCTCCCGGTCTTATGCCCACAACCGCCGTCTTACGGTGGCACTAACGCTCGGGTTAGTCGACACCGCAACACGCCGATTCTGCCGGCTAGTATGATCATATAACATGTAGGACAATATGAGAAATAGAAGTAAAACATAGCAGAGTACAACACAGCTAGTACAAATCATATATATTAATGAAAGAGTACGCAGTCCACAATGAGAATAAAATATGAAGAGTAATAAGGGCTTATACCCAGTACATCATATGAATAAACTCTCCTCTCAAAATATCAAAACAGCGGAAGCTAATCAACTAATCTCGTACTCGTCCCACCTGAGGTAGCGCTGTAGTAGTAGTAGTAGTAGTAGTAGTAGTAGTAGTATCAACTTCTCACGCCCTGTCACCTCATCCTGCCGGTCGTGCTGGTGATCCATCTCCTCGAGCTCCTAAAAATAATTTGGTCACCGACCATTAGTCAAAAAGACTAAGTCGTTTCCTTCGCACCTCGCCCTGCAACTCCTAGGCATTGTGCGGGAGGACAAAGCAGTGGACAATCAAGAGGTAACAAAAGGAAGCAGGTGATAAGGGAAACTAAGCTATCAAGTAGGAGTGTGAGTAGTAAATCTACACTATCAGTTCTATGTATATAACACAAGTAAAAAGCATGTATAGTACAAGTAAGTAAAGAACTGAAAGTAAGAGCAGAAAAGTAAAGCTATGCTACCACTACACTACCATCACAAAACGTACCTTAACTTATAAAAATGCCCATACAAATTTATAAGTTACGGTTTCCAGGAAATTTAACTTATCATATAAAAGAGTTCATACTAATTTATATGATAAGGATCTATGAAGCGTATGACCTAATATGAATGAATGTTTATGATGCAATTTATGCAACAGGCAAGTGCAACTCACACATAATGACTTTGTGATCACAGACCTTTAGTTCCCATTTTTTGAGAGCTAGATTCACTCTCAGGTACCACCATTGTGGCTACGGCAGCAGCGGAGCGGGCATCTCCACTTTTAGGCAGGTATGCACACTACCAAACCTTAAACCTCAAACACCTCTATACACATCTAAGGTGCACTCTAGAGTCCATGCGTACGTACTTTACTAACAACTCATTACTCTTGTTGGGTCAGGTGTGCGTTATCGGGGATCGTCCTCCAGACCGCAGTGTAAAACAACCCACTGGCCCCTTACACCATCACACCCGCCTGGTTCACCGTACTGCCATCGGTGTGACGATCGGCCAGTACCACATGACCCGCCACTAAATTTATGCACATGCAAGTATTTCATCCCGATCTTTCAGCTCGCAGGACCAACCTGTCCTGAATCCCTCAAACCCTTCACGGGTGAGCCTGTAATATATATCCCTCTAACCCATCGCAAGTGAGAACGCACAATAGTGCCTTTATTCAAGATCCCTCAAACCCGTCATGGGCGAGAATGAACCACAATGTCTTAACCTATTAGACTACTCTTGTCTATATGTTATTATACTTAGTGATTTAAGGTTAATCCCAGGACTGCCCAGGGTATACCCGGCGAAGGGCTCTCGGGGGCACTAGGAACTACGATGGGATTACGCTCAAAGCTCCCTTTCTCAAGGATATTTACTTTAGTTGATGACTACCCAAAATTCACCCCCAGCTCTCGTTATTACTCTTGAGTGATCCTAATGAATTAAGATGTTCCCAGAAGGGCGACAATCTTCCGTCGGCCTCCACTCCAGTTATTATCCAAGGGCATGCACTTTTACTCTCGTCACTAAGACAACACTACCCACCAAGGTTATTCTCCAATTGTAACCTCTAGCTCATCCGTTGATCTATCCCTCGGTGGTCCTTATAGTATAACCTACTTACGTTATGCACAACTCATGACCTAATACCACCCCGAAATAGAACTTCCAATTCCTTGGGACACCTGCCCCTAACTAATTATCCTAGGATGGTATGGACTAATGAAGTGAGCCTATTGATTTTCATAATTTTCTTAAGTCATTAAGGCCTCTAATTAAATCATTTAATTAATCCCCTAGGTCATTTAATACATGAAGTATCACAAATTATAATCCACTGACCTAAGGAATTTTTCCTGAGTTATATCTTGGTAAAATATTATTGTCTACCAAAATTCTTAATTTTACTTGAAATATTTTCATTTATTCCTTAATTAATAGTAGCCTCACATAATTGTCATTTTCCAAATGAAGTGTAAGGAGTTCATTACTAAAAATTCAAAGAGAATTAAAGCATACATATATTGGTAAAATAATGCTAAAGACAGAATTTCATGAACTTCCATGGTACAAGGACTACAAAATTTCATTTCTAAATATATTACCAAAATGTCATTATGAGGTTTTAAAAATTACCGAGTCATCCAAAAATGCTGAGAAAATTATACAAGTTTATTCATACTCAGATATATCACTAGAAAATTTTCCAAAATTTTATACTGAGTATTTTCATCAATTTTCTAATTAAGTATAATGAGGGTATAAAGGTAATTTCCACATAACTCCTATCAAAATTCTTCAAACAGAGACATAAAAATTTTCAGGAGTTAAACCTAATATTATATTGACCTTGACAAAAATTGGGGACTTTATCTCATTGATGCACCTATTGTTTTACATTTATTTTTCAAAAGTCCTATTATTTCAAAAATTTCAAATAATGGGATTTTTGCTTCCAAAAATCCCATTATTACAATATGGGGTATAATTCACCATAATGAGCCACTGAAATCAATACCATGATTTTTGGATGTTCCAAATAGGTCTAATACACAACATTTCAAACTTGGCTATTTGCACCCCAAGCCTATACATAACAAACACATGCAAGTGAGTTTACCCAACATGCAGTGGTCCAAATGTGCTGAAATGTTTACCATGCACATGTATAGTCCCCAAGAACATGCCACCAACATTTGGGGCCATTTGGAGCCATAACACTCCAATTATTTCATTTATTTACTTTTGATATTTAAGCAAAAACTATAGAAAATGTATTCCCAAAAATTCTAAATTTTTGGCAGGGGCTACATATGCCCTAATCATGCATGCACCCAAAATTTGGGGTCATTTTTATTACTGGTTTGGCTTGGGCATCAATTTGAAATTCTACCATTGCCTAGGACCAGTCATAGGAAAACTGACCTACAGCCCAATATACTATACCAAATTTGATGTTTAAGGTGCCAAATTAAAGTTACGACATTAAGCTACAAACTTAATTTAAGGTTCATGTCCTGTAAATGCCTCTAAGAGGCCTAAAAATAGCTTGTAAAAAAGTTGAATATGTGTGACAAATTTATACAAATACTATAGTTTTATTTTATTTTATTTATGTTGAAGTATTAGACCGGGCGGCTTAGCGGTCTGATCCAGCGGTTTGTTGACCGAGCGGTCTGGCGGTCTCTCTGGTGCCTGGAGACCGGGCGGTCTATCGGTCTACCTCTGCGGCCTGTTCTATCCTGCTGGAGTTGCCGAGCGGTTAGCCCATCTGTCTAACCGCGCGGCCTATGCGGTCTCCATTATTCTAGCCGCTCAGTACTGTATATGTTTAGTCACACATTGTTTGTATACTCTCTTTCTTATCTCCTCCATTCTATATAAGTGAGGTCATACCTTTGTAAATGATATCTTTTTTGGATAATAAAATTTCAATTATTCAAAAGTTTATTCGCTTGTTCTCTACTTTTCGCTTCTTTTCTCTACTTTCTAACATGGTATCAGAGCACACGGTCATTTCCTTCTGATTCTGTGCGCTCTCTGTTGTTCGCGGCTTGTTTTCCGCATTCTGCGACTTGCTTCGCGACTTGGCTTCTCTCTGTCCGCGCGGCTTGTTTCTATCCGCGCGGCTTGTTTCTGTCCGCTGCCCTGTTCGCGCGGCTTGTTTCTGTCCGCTGCCCTGTTCGCGCGGCTTGCTTCTTCTTCTTCTCTTCTCCTCTTTGTCGCAGCGACCTGTTTCCTTGTCGCCGCGCTCCTTGTTCTTTCCTCCCGCTCCGACTTCATAGTCGTTGCGGTCTGTCCCTATCCGCGTGTGTTGTCTCTCTACTCGCGGCTTGTTGTGATCTGCCTGACCGTGCGGGTTGTTCCTTTCTCACCCGCATCTTGGTCGCGGTCACCCGCACTTCTCCTCTCTTTTGTTCGCTCGGCCTTTTCAGTCCGCGCGACCTCTTCCCCACTGTGCCTTTGCCTCTTTCAAGCCGCTACTGTTCGCGCGGCTTCGTCTGTTTTCTAACCACTTCTGTTCGCGCGACTTCTTCTGCTTGCCGGGTTCTATGACTACCTCCGGTCTCACCACTACTCCTGCAGCTCCTTCTCCTCCTCCTCCTTCGGGCAACCTTGGCACCCTTTCCAAGCTTGTGGGCTCCAACTATCCCGATGGAGCGTTTCTTTCACCTTTCTCCTTCGTTCTCAACGCAAGCGTCATCACCTCACCGATGACCCTCCTCATCGCACCTCTCCTGAGTTTGATGACTAGGATGCGAGTGATGCTCTTGTTCGCACCTGGCTGGCCAACAGCCTTTCTGATGAGTGCCTTCCCGTCATTCGCCATGATGAGACGGTCAAGGCCGCATGGCTTCACCTCGCTGCTCTCTATTCTAAGGGGGGCCAGACGTCCCGCATTTATACTCTCTATGCGGACCTCTTCGCCCGCCCTTCCATGTACCCAGCTGCGGCTTATCAGCAGGTTCAGGCTCTTGGGGCTGAAATCCTCCAGAATCGCCCCTTCTCCGCGGACGTGGCCGAACCAGCACAAACACTTCCAGGAACTCCTGGTTGTTTGTTATCTTCTTCGTCTTCCCGACTCTTATGATATGATCCGCCAGCAGATCTTGGGTGAGGCGGAATATCCTACTTTGGATGCCACTGCGGCTCGCATTGCCGCCGTTACTTCGCTCCTCCAGCGGCCTCTGTTGGCCTCCCCCCTTCCCAAGACTCCTTTGCTCACCAAGCTTAGCGGGGGGGCCCGACTGGCCGTGGCTCCTCTGGCGGACGGGGTTCCTCCTGGTTCTTCTGCTCTCACTGTAGTCGTACTGGCCATACTGTTGACCGCTGCTGGCAGAAACATCCTCATCTTCGCCCTTCCGGTGATGCTCCTTCGGCCTCCGCTTCTTCTAGGCCGTCTGCCTCTGTGGCCACGACGTCAGGTAGTGCCCACGTCGTTACCCAAGGTAAATGGCTGATTGACTCCGGTGCCACCAATCATATGACGGGCAACCCTCATTGCTTCTCCCGTCTTGAGACCCATGACCGCTTACCCCCAGTTCGTGTGGCGGATGGTTTCCCGTCTCCGGTTCATGGGACGGGCATGGTTCAACTCACTCCTTCGCTTTGCTTGGAGGATACCCTCTATGTCCCGAAGTTCCCGTGCAATTTGTTATCAGTTACTACTTTATGCCGGCAACTGCAGTGCTCAGTTTTATTCACTCCCACTACTTGTTCTTTTCAGGACCCGAGGACCCAGCGGACGATTGCTACTGGGACTGAGAGCGGCGGCCTCTACTTCCTCGACGATGTTTCAGCTCTTTCTGCCTACTCCTCCTCCACCGATCTCCTTCAGTGGCATCTTCGTCTTGGACATCCTCCTCCTCGGCTTATTCGTCAGCTTCTGCCCCACTTACCTCCCACCAGTTCTCCGCTCCACTGTGATGCGTGTCAGCTTGGCAAACATCATCGCTCCTCCTTCCCACCGAAGCAAGGCCGTGGCTCCTCTCGCATTTTTGATCTTATTCATTCTGATGTATGGGGTCCTGCTCCTACCCTCACAGTTAGTCGGGGCAGTTCCTATTTTGTCACTTTTATTGATGATTTTACTCGATGTACCTGGGTGTATCTCTTAAAGGATCGCTCTGAACTATTTTCTGTTTGGCAATCTTTTTACTTTATGATTAAGACTCAATTTGCTACTTCTATTAAAGTCTTACGTTCTGATAATGCCAAGGAATATCTGTCTCATGAGTTTCTCCGCGTTCTTTCACCAACACGGCCTCATTCATCAAACGACTTGTGTTTACACCTCCCAACAGAATGGGGTGGCGGAGCGTAAAAAACCGTCACCTTCTTGATGTTGCGCGTACTCTCATGACGCAGATGCACGTCCCTCGCTCCTACTGGGGCTACGCTGTGCTCCTCGCTTGCTATCTCATCAATCGCATTCCCTCCACGGTCCTCCACGACCGGACTCCCTTCTCCCTTCTCTACCCCCACCAGGAACCTTTTCCTCTTCCTCTCCGTGTCTTTGGCTGTACGGCCTTTGTTCACG
The DNA here is from genome assembly GCA_039583875.1 of Platanthera guangdongensis. Lineage (NCBI taxonomy): Eukaryota > Viridiplantae > Streptophyta > Magnoliopsida > Asparagales > Orchidaceae > Platanthera > Platanthera guangdongensis. The sequence continues at coordinate 3,356,675 of CM077161.1, forward strand.
CTCCCTCCGCTACCGCGACAAGCTTTCCCCCCCGTTCCACCAAGTGTGTCTTTTTGGGGTACTCTACCACTCAAAAAGGCTATTGCTGCTTTGACCCCCTTCTCCGCAAGCAGTTTGTCTCCGCAGATGTGACTTTTTTCGAAAATGCTTCCTATTTCTCTCCTTCCTCTTCTCTTTGTAACACCCCAGTTTTTGCAAGAGGTTCAGTCTGCAGTGCTGAAAATTTTTTGGGTTCTGGCAGGAGGCACACGGCCTGCGACACGGGCGTGTCGCAGGGCGTGTCGAGGCCGTGTCGACACTCGGCCCAAGTGTCGACACTTTGTGCTCGACAGAGTGTCGAGAGTGAGACACACCCTGCACACGGCCTGCGACACGGGCGTGTCGCAGGGCGTGTCGAGGCCGTGTCGACACTCGGCCCAAGTGTCGACACTTTGTGCTCGACAGAGTGTCGAGAGTGGGGCACACGGCCTGCGACACGGGCGTGTCGCAGGGCGTGTCGAGGTCGTGTCGACACTTGGCCCAAGTGTCGACACTTTTGTGCTCGACTGAGTGTCGAGACTGGGGCACACGGCCTGTGACACGGGCGTGTCACAGGGCGTGTCCCGCTTGGTCGACGATCTTCGCTCGACGTTTTTCCGCGGTGTCGACACAAAGCCTGTCGACGGGTGTCGAGACTTGGCACACGGCTTGGGACACGGGCGTGTCCCAGGCCGTGTCACCTCTCGGGTTGGTGTTGGGGCCGTGTCGTTGGAGATACACGGCAGGCCACACGGCCGTGTCACTGGGGACACGGGCGTGTCGGATTGAACACAGGCGTGTCGAATGCCCGTGTCTGATTCCAGGCGCGTCGATTTGAGATGGCGAATGAGGCACACGGCCCTGGACACGGGCGTGTGCCAGACCGTGTTCGGCCCAGGTCTTTTATTTTCCAGACGAATCGCAGCCAGTCTTTTTTTGGTTTTGGGATCTAACGGTTCAGGCCATCTCCTGGGGAGTTAAGACCAAATTCAGGGTTGAAAACCCTCATTTTTGTTTTCCAAGTTTCTCTTTCTAAGATCTTGAGAAAACCTAGAGCAAGGAGGAAGAAGAAGGTCTTGGGCTGTAGGAAGGGTTTCGGTGCTCCAAATCGCGAGCCGAGTCCGGATCCGTGAAGCTTAGACCGTTGCGAAGATTTCCATCCGGCTATTTTGCCATGGCAAGGAAGAGGAGTCGGAAGGTAACGACATCTCTTCTCTCGGTCTTTAGGATGTACGTTTTAGCATCATCTAGTTTTCTTTTCTCTAATTTTTGGGCACCAAACTCTCGAATGAGAGGGGTTTTGGCTTGCCAAGTTTCAAGAGGAACTTCCGGGTCGATTGAGTCCGTCCCCGGCATATCTTTGCATTAGAGATCCGCTTCGCTAGTGGATTAGGCATGGTGGGTGAAGCCGTAGTCGCGACCGTTAGTCCGACTCGGTGATGTTGCATACGAACTTAGGGATTCGTAGAGATTTCCGTTGCGGCAAGATGCCGTTTGTGTTGTGGTGGTGATTGTCCCGGTTGCTTGAAAATGGTACATGTAGTCGAACCCGGACAAGGTTAGCTCCTCGTGGCAGTAGATGGTTTCCTTGAGGGACAAGGTTAGCTCCGTACGAGAATGGAGATGGTTTCCTTGGTGGATAAGGTTAGCTCCGCACGAGTTGGAGATGTTTTCCTTGGTGCGCGGGAACGCTGCGGTACAAAGAGGGATTGCAATGTGTTTAGTCTTGGTTGTGTTGTGCCAAGGCGTGGCTATGTCTCCGTGGTCGGCTGGCTATCCCGTGACATGTGCGTCATGCGTGGAGAGTGTCCCGGCGAGACTAGTCCCCTTCTGTGAGACTGACGAGAATGCCAAGCTTGGGGCAAGCCCGGGCAAAGAGGCCATGAGCGGGTGGGGTCCAGAAAGGCTTCTTAGAATCGGTCAGTCTGTGGTGGCCTGTGCGCCGTGTGAGGGAGTTGTGTCTCCCTCAATGTTTGCGGCTTTATGCCAATTGGGGAAATGTGAGTACCCAATGATGTGATGTTGTGCTAGATGCATACGTTGTAGGGTACCTTGGGTGAAGCCCGGGTGTTGCATTCATGTTGCATAGTAGGCCCTTTCTTTATATGCTCAACCAGTAGAGAACATGTTTGTTGTTTGAGACATCCAAGCCTGTTTTAATGCTTTTCTATCTATAGAAATTTATATTGCATATGAAGTGCTGACTTGCAGGTTGGAGGGTTCCCCGGGGTCCGTTAGGGGCGGCCGGGAGGAGATGTGTTGTTACACAGTTTGAGGTCAGCCTTTGCTGACCCACGTTACTAATAATTTTTACAGGGCAAGGATCGCACGCAGGAGCTAGCACGCCGGCCAAAAAGGCCTAAGCCCATGAAGTGTTTTCTCTTTGTAGCACTACTTTTGATTGATGTATGTTTGAGACTATTTTGTCCGGCTTGCATGCCGAGGTAGATTAGGAGTGCTGAGCACGTTCATGTTTGATGTACTATTTTACTTTTGGACATTTGTGGTAGGCCTTAAGGCCTTAGTCGTACTCTTTTGGTTAGTGGATAACTTCTGGTTGTGCTTGGTTTTCCGCTGCGCTGTGCAAGTGTTTTGAGTTTGGGTAGTTATATCAACTTATAATACTAAAGTTGTGGCGTTCGTATGTTGTGGGGCCCCGGCCGGACCCATATTATACGTCCACTACAGGGGAGGTGTTACAATTTGGTATCAGAGCCAGGTTTGATTCAAGGTCAGTGCGTAGAGAAGTTATCCACATAAGAGTAGCGCGGGACCATGAGTGTCCTTATGTTTTAGTCTTGAGATTGGAGACTAATCCCTTATTTCTTGTCTTCCTGAAGAGTGCAAGCAACGAGGCGGGCACTTCAAGAGCAAGGGATGACCTCTCGGCGAGCAGTGCTACTGCTCCAGGTCTTTTGGGCACGGGTGTAGACCCGGCCGACTTCTGCCGCATGCTTGCAGAAGCGATGGTGGCAGCTCAAGCTGCAGCAGCGGCTCAGGTGGCAGCCCCTGCCACACCAGATACAGCAACGGCCGTGCAAGGAAGGAGCAGAAGCCAGGCGGGTGGAGCCTTTGGCGGAGAGGGTAGTTGTCGGACATGGAGACCGACACATGAAGTATTTCCTGAGTTTCCATCCCCCGTCTTTCAAGGGTGTTGGAACGCCAACAGATGCGGAGGACTGGTGGGTTCGCATTCAAGAACTGTTAAGGGCGGCAGAGACGCCAGAGGAAAAGAAAGCTGAGTATGCGGCGTTCATGTTGGAAGGAGACGCCAAGTTGTGGTGGGTGAGCCATAGCGGCCGCCAGTTTCCGGGACGCACCCCGTCAGTGGAAGAGTTCGGGGACGCTTTTCTTAAGAGGTATATCCCAGTTTCAACACGATTGGCCCTACAGAGGCAGTTTCTGCATCTAATGCAGCGAGACAAGACAGTGGATGAGTACGTGCAAGAGTTCACCGATTGGGTCGTTATGCGGGAACGACAATGGCGGATGATGTAGAGAGGGATAACCTCTTCTACCAAGGGTTGAGGGAAAATTTGAGACAACCCTCATCTCCATGAAGAGGGCGGGATTTAATGAGCTAGTTGAAGCCGCCAGGAGTTTGGAGAATGATTTGGAGCGAACCCAACGCCGTAAGGGTTTTACTCCCAAGCAAGGGAGGGAAGCCTTCCCAATCTCATGGAAAGTCTGATGGGAGTAGGTGGAGGAAGAAGCCTTACACTTCCAGATCTGGTGAGAGGAGCAACTGGACGCCTGGGGGTTCCCACTCTAGGGGACCGCCGACGTGCTACAACTGCGGGAAGGTTGGGCACTAGCCCGTGCTTGTCAGCAAGGGGGAGCGGGGCAAGAGTCAAAGCAGGAGCAGTCTGTGCGCTCGGCCCCAGTGCTGCAGAGAAAGGAAAGATGGCGGAGTCGAGCGTTCTCGGTTCCAACCGGTGCAACCAAGGGCTTACAACCTTGGACAGCAAGAAGCGATCCGCCAACTGATGTGGTGACAGGTATGAAGAGAATTTAAGTTTAATTTTTGTGCTTCATCCTTTTAGACTTTGTGTAAGTCTATGTTGTAGGCTTCGTGTTAGTTTCCGGATACCCCGCTAGGGTATTGTTTGATACAGGAGCATCGCACTCCTTTCTTGCGGAGAGCTTCATCCGAAGAATAGGAGTTGAGTCTTTCTCGTCGGGAGCAGAGCTGAAAGTGCGCATGCCCAATGGGTCATCTATGACCACCTGGGCTAAAGGGCGCATTTGTTGGGAGCTAGACGGAGTTGTCTTCGCTCTGGAAGCGGCAGTGTTACCTTTAGTAGAGTTCGATGTCATTTTGGGTATGGACTGGCTTGCAGAGCAGCGCGCCAGTATTGATTGCCTTTCTAAGGTGGTGACCTTAAGGAGTAAAGGGCAAACAGAAGTCAAGTTTGAGGGCCTTGGTGGAGTGGCCTGTTCCCTGATATCGGCCATGCAGTTGGTGCGGGCGGTTAACCAGGGTGGTGTAGCGCTTGTAGCGTTACTGGAGGTTCGTCTCTCCCAACTGTCTGTTGAGGAAGTGTCTGTGGTGGCAGAGTTCAAGGATGTGTTTCCGGATGAACTTCCTGGAGCGCCTCCTCGGCGGGAGATCGACTTCTCGATCGAGTTAGTGCCGGAGGCTAGACCGGTGTCACGTCCTCCCTTTAGGATGGCACCAAAGGAGTTGGCGGAACTTAAGATACAGTTACAGGAACTGTTGGAGCAAGGGTATATTAGACCCAGTTCTTCACCGTGGAGCGCACCGGTGTTGTTTGTAAAGAAGAAAGACGGTAGCATGCGCCTGTGCATAGACTACCGAGAGCTTAATAAGTTGACCGTCAAGAATAAGTATCCGATCCCTCGGATAGACGACCTGTTTGACCAATTGGTGGGGTCAGTGGTATATTCGAAGTTGGACTTGAAGTCGGGATACTATCAGCTACGAATTCGGGACGAGGACATACCCAAGACTGCTTTTGGGACAAGGTATGGACACTTTGAGTTTACGGTGATGTCGTTCGGGCTGACGAACGCACCATCGGTGTTCATGGATCTGATGAATCGGGTATTCCGGGAATACTTGGATTCTTTTGTGGTTGTTTTCATTGATGACATTTTGGTGTTTTCCAAATCGCAAGTGGAGCATGAGACCCACTTGAGAATGGTTTTGCAAGTGTTGAGGGAGAATGAGTTGTATGCAAAATTCTCCAAATGCGAGTTCTGGTTGGAGAAGGTGGCATTTTTGGGCCACGTGATTAGTGGTGATGGGGTGGCAGTGGATCCAGCGAAAGTGGAGGCCATCAGGGATTGGCCGGTGTTGAGGACCGTGGCGGAAGTCCGAAGTTTTCTTGGACTAGCCGGGTATTATAGGAGATTCGTGGAGAATTTCTCGAAGATAGCTCTACCCCTCACCTCTCTCACTCGCAAAGACCATAAATTTGTGTGGACCCAAGAGTGCGGTCAAGCATTCGAGGCACTAAAGGAGAGGCTTATGATGGCTCCGATCCTGAGTTTACCGCAAGGGACCGATGGATTTCAAATTTTCAGTGACGCATCGGGATGCGGTTTGGGTTGCGTGTTAGTGCAGCATGGTAAGGTGATAGCTTTTGGGTCTAGACAGCTGAAGCCTCATGAGAGGAATTACCCCGTCCACGACTTGGAGTTGGCGGCGGTAATCTTCGCGTTGAAAATATGGCGACACTATGTGTATGGCGCAAGGGTGGAGATCTTTACGGACCATAAAAGCCTGAAGTATCTCTTAGATCAAAAGGACTTGAATATGCGGCAACGCAGATGGGTTGAGTTTCTTGGAGACTACGAAGTGGCGATTCAGTATACGCCGGGTAAGGCCAACGTGGTGGCGGATGCGTTGAGTAGAAAGTACTCGGGGCAAGGAAATTGGATCGAAGCTCATGATGAGCGGTTGGTTCGGGAATGGGAGTCCCTTGGGTTGGAATGTGTTGCGAGAGGCGAGTCTAGCGTGGCTCGGTTGAACTGGATTGAAGTGCAAAGCGACTTGTCCGATCGTATGCGGGAAGCGACTCGATTGGATGTGGAGTTTCAACCTTTTGTGTTGGAGGCTCAAACGGGCGAGAGCAGCACCTGGGAGATGATTGATGGGATTCTGAAGAAGGGCGGAAGGGTTTGTGTACCGCAGTTTGGCAATCTCCGTGAGGAGTTGATGTTTGAGGCTCATTTCTCAAAGTACTCCATTCACCCGGGCAGTACAAAGATGTACTTGGATATGAAGAAATCCTTTTGGTGGCCGGGGTTGAAGCGAGATGTAGCTTTGTATGTGAGTCGTTGCCAAACATGTGCCTTGGTGAAGGCCGAATGTCAGAAACCGGGCGGGTTCCTGAAGCCCCTTCCAATTCCTGAGTGGAAATTTGAGGACATCTCCATGGACTTTGTGCATGGTTTGCCTAGATCGCAGCATGGGAATGATGCTATTTGGGTGATCGTGGATCGCCTAACCAAGGTGGCTCACTTCATCCCAAATCGGAAAGAGGACAGCGTGGAGAAGCTGGTGGAGTTGTATGTTCGCAACATTGTGCGACTGCACGGAATTCCTAAGAGCATAGTCAGTGATCGAGATGGACGGTTTACGTCCAAGGACTGGAGATTGGTTCAGAAGAGCTTGGGCACGAAGCTAAAGTTAGTACGGCGTTCCACCCTCAAACTGATGGGCAAACGGAGAGGACGAACCGTACTATGGAGGATATGTTGAGGATGTGCGTTCTTGATTTTGGCAAGAGGTGGGAGGATCACCTCTTCATGGTAGAATTTGCGTACAACAACAGTTTTCAAGCTAGTATAAAGATGGCGCCTTACGAAGCTTTGTATGGGAGGCGGTGTCGAACGCCAATGTCTTGGGCAGAGGCGGGAGACACCAAACTTTTGGGAAAGGATGCGGTAGTTGACGCTTGTGAGATGGTACGGACCATCCAAGAGCGTATGAAGGTGGCTCAAGACAGACAAGCAAAGTATTGCAATGTTCGTCACCGGAAGTTAGAATTTGTAGTTGGTGATTGGGTTTATCTGAAGGTCAAGCCGTTCAAAGGCGTCTCGCGGATTCGCCGACTCAAGAAGTTGAGTCCAAGGTTTTTGGGGCCTTTTGAAATTGTCGAGCGGGTAGGAGAAGCAGCCTATCGGTTGGCGTTGTCCGCAGATTTGAGTGGATTACATGACGTCTTCCACGTCTCCGTGTTGAGGAAAGCCTTGGTGGAGGCTAGCGTGGTGATGGAGCCGGCATCGGTGCCGATTGACGAAGACTTGAGGACGCGAGTCCTTCCAATCGCTATAGAAGATTCGGAGATTCGGCAGCTGCGTAATAAAGAGGTTAAACTTGTGAAAGTTCGTTGGGACAACTGCGGTCGTGAGGAGTTCTCTTGGGAGCGAGAACAGGCCATGTTAGAAGACTATCCAGAACTATTTTTGTCAGGTACAATTTAAGTTTTGTACCCTTTTTGTTTTGTAATTTCGGGACGAAATTCTGTTAAGTGGGGGAGAGTCGTAACACCCCAGTTTTTGCAAGAGGTTCAGTCTGCAGTGCTGAAAATTTTTTGGGTTCTGGCAGGAGGCACACGGCCTGCGACACGGGCGTGTCGCAGGGCGTGTCGAGGCCGTGTCGACACTCGGCCCAAGTGTCGACACTTTGTGCTCGACAGAGTGTCGAGAGTGAGGCACACGGCCTGCGACACGGGCGTGTCGCAGGGCGTGTCGAGGCCGTGTCGACACTCGGCCCAAGTGTCGACACTTTGTGCTCGACAGAGTGTCGAGAGTGGGGCACACGGCCTGCGACACGGGCGTGTCGCAGGGCGTGTCGAGGCCGTGTCGACACTGGCCCAAGTGTCGACACTTTGTGCTCGACTGAGTGTCGAGACTGGGGCACACGGCCTGTGACACGGGCGTGTCACAGGGCGTGTCCCGCTTGGTCGACGATCTTCGCTCGACGTTTTTCCGCGGTGTCGACACAAAGCCTGTCGACGGGTGTCGAGACTTGGCACACGGCTTGGGACACGGGCGTGTCCCAGGCCGTGTCACCTCTCGGGTTGGTGTTGGGGCCGTGTCGTTGGAGATACACGGCAGGCCACACGGCCGTGTCACTGGGGACACGGGCGTGTCGGATTGAACACGGGCGTGTCGAATGCCCGTGTCTGATTCCAGGCGCGTCGATTTGAGATGGCGAATGAGGCACACGGCCCTGGACACGGGCGTGTGCCAGGCCGTGTTCGGCCCAGGTCTTTTATTTTCCAGACGAATCGCAGCCAGTCTTTTTTTGGTTTTGGGATCTAACGGTTCAGGCCATCTCCTGGGGAGTTAAGACCAAATTCAGGGTTGAAAACCCTCATTTTTGTTTTCCAAGTTTCTCTTTCTAAGATCTTGAGAAAACCTAGAGCAAGGAGGAAGAAGAAGGTCTTGGGCTGTAGGAAGGGTTTCGGTGCTCCAAATCGCGAGCCGAGTCTGGATCCGTGAAGCTTAGACCGTTGCGAAGATTTCCATCCGGCTATTTTGCCATGGCAAGGAAGAGGAGTCGGAAGGTAACGACATCTCTCCTCTCGGTCTTTAGGATGTACGTTTTAGCATCATCTAGTTTTCTTTTCTCTAATTTTTGGGCACCAAACTCTCGAATGAGAGGGGTTTTGGCTTGCTAAGTTTCAAGAGGAACTTCCGGGTCGATTGAGTCCGTCCCCGGCATATCTTTGCATTAGAGATCCGCTTCGCTAGTGGATTAGGCATGGTGGGTGAAGCCGTAGTCGCGACCGTTAGTCCGACTCGGTGATGTTGCATACGAACTTAGGGATTCGTAGAGATTTCCGTTGCGGCAAGATGCCGTTTGTGTTGTGGTGGTGATTGTCCCGGTTGCTTGAAAAGGGTACATGTAGTCGAACCCGGACAAGGTTAGCTCCTCGTGGCGGTAGATGGTTTCCTTGAGGGACAAGGTTAGCTCCGTACGAGAATGGAGATGGTTTCCTTGGTGGACAAGGTTAGCTCCGCACGAGTTGGAGATGTTTTCCTTGGTGCGCGGGAACGCTGCGGTACAAAGAGGGATTGCGATGTGTTTAGTCTTGGTTGTGTTGTGCCAAGGCGTGGCTATGTCTTCGTGGTCGGCTGGCTATCCCGTGACATGTGCGTCATGCGTGGAGAGTGTCCCGGCGAGACTAGTCCCCTTCTGTGAGACTGACGAGAATGCCAAGCTTGGGGCAAGCCCGGGCAAAGAGGCCATGAGCGGGTGGGGTCCAGCAAGGCTTCTTAGAATCGGTTAGTCTGTGGTGGCCTGTGCGCCGTGTGAGGGAGTTGTGTCTCCCTTAATGTTTGCAGCTTTATGCCAATTGGGGAAATGTGAGTACCCAAATGATGTGATGTTGTGCTAGATGCATACGTTGTAGGGTACCTTGGGTGAAGCCCGGGTGTTGCATTCATGTTGCATAGTAGGCCCTTTCTTTATATGCTCAACCAGTAGAGAACATGTTTGTTGTTTGAGACATCCAAGCCTGTTTTAATGCTTTTCTATCTATAGAAATTTATATTGCATATGAAGTGCTGACTTGCAGGTTGGAGGGTTCCCCGGGGTCCGTTAGGGGCGGCCGGGAGGAGATGTGTTGTTACACAGTTTGAGGTCAGCCTTTGCTGACCCACGTTACTAATAATTTTTACAGGGCAAGGATCGCACGCAGGAGCTAGCACGCCGGCCAAAAAGGCCTAAGCCCATGAAGTGTTTTCTCTTTTGTAGCACTACTTTTGATTGATGTATGTTTGAGACTATTTTGTCCGGCTTGCATGCCGAGGTAGATTAGGAGTGCTGAGCACGTTCATGTTTGATGTACTATTTTACTTTTGGACATTTGTGGTAGGCCTTAAGGCCTTAGTCGTACTCTTTTGGTTAGTGGATAACTTCTGGTTGTGCTTGGTTTTCCGCTGCGCTGTGCAAGTGTTTTGAGTTTGGGTAGTTATATCAACTTATAATACTAAAGCTGTGGCGTTCGTATGTTGTGGGGCCCCGGCCGGACCCATATTATACGTCCACTACAGGGGAGGTGTTACACTCTTCCTTCTCTTCCTTCTGATATCTCCGTTCCTTCCACACCTCTCCACGTTTTCCCACCTTCGTCTCCTCCTCCACCCACTCCTTCCCAGTCCGTCTCCCCACCCACCCCTCCTCCCTCCTCTCCGCTGCCGTCTCTCTCTAGTCCCGGGCCAGCCTTCTCCGCCACGGACGCTCCGGTCGCTGACGCTCCTGTCGCCGACGCTCCCGATGATCTGGATGTTCCCATTGCCCTTCGCAAAGGGGTGCGGGCGTGTACTCACCACCAGCTCACGGCTGTTGTTTCTTATGATCAGCTTTCTCCTTCTCGCAGGTCTTTTGCCTTGGCTATCTCTGCTACTTCTACTCCCCGTACCTACCAGGAGGCTCTCGATCTCCCTCATTGGAAGTCTGCCATGGATGAGGAGATGGCTACTCTTACTGAATGGGGTACCTGGACACTGGTTCCTCCTCCCGTGGGCACTGATGTGGTTGGCTGTCGCTGGGTATTTGTTGTGAAGTTTCGCCCCGACGGCACTGTGGATCGCTACAAAGCCCGGCTGGTGGCCAAGGGCTTTACTCAGACTTATGGCATTGATTACTTTGATACCTTCTCTCCGGTTGCTCGCCTCAGCACCATCCGAGTTCTCTTTTCTGTGGCTGTTAACCGGGCTTGGGCTATTTCCCAGCTTGATGTGAAGAATGCCTTTCTCTATGGCGATCTTCAGGAGGACGTCTATATGGAGCAACCTCCTGGGTATGTTGCTCAGGGGGAGACACGTGTCTGTCATTTGAAGAAGGCCATTTATGGCCTAAAGTAGAGCCCTCGGGCTTGGTTCGAAAAATTCAGTGGTATTGTGGCAAGCATCGGCTTTCAAAGGAGTTCGGCCGATCACTCCTTGTTCATTCGCAAAACGGCCTCGGGACTGGTGGTTTTGGCCGTATATGTGGATGATATTCTCCTTACTGGTGATGACCGAGATGGGGTGGACTTGACGAAGAAGCACCTCCGTCAGCACTTGGTCACGAAGGATATGGGCTCCCCAAAATACTTTTTGGGGATAGAAATCTCTCGGAAACCTGACTCTTTGGTTCTCTCTCAACGGAAGTATGCCCTTGATCTCCTTCGAGAAGCAGGCTTGACAGGTGCCAAACCAGCTCATCTTCCCATGGCTGTTGGAGAAGACAAAACATGGACGGATGAATCGCCTCCTCTATCTGATGTCACACGGTACAGACGTTTGGTAGGCAAACTCATCTATCTCACGGTGACTAGACCCGACATCGCCTACGCTGTAGGAAAGGTCAGTCAGTTTATGCAAGCTCCCAGGGAGTATCATCTTCAGTCCGCCCTGAAGATTTTAGAGTATATCAAAGCAGCACCGGGCAGAGGGTTACTCTTCCAGAAGAATGGTCATCTGAGGGTTGAGGCCTACTCAGATTCAAGTTACGCAGATGACAAAGGCGATCGTAAATCCACGTCAGGTTTTTGTACCTTTGTTGGAGGTAATCTCGTGAGTTGGAAGAGCAAGAAACAGTCTGTTGTTTCTAGATCCAGTGCCGAAGCAGAATACCGGAGTATGACGTCAACTACGTGTGAGTTAAAGTGGTTGCGGGCTCTCATGCTTGACCTGGGCGAGGTATATGATTGTCCTCTCTCTATGTTCTGTGACAACAAGGCCGCTATACACATATCCAGGAATCCGGTCTTCCATGAGAGAACGAAGCATATAGAGGTTGACTGTCACTTCATTCGGGAGGAGATTTTGAAGAAACAGATTTGTACTCCTTTTGTCACCTCTGACAAGGAGTTGGCAGATATCTTCACCAAGCCGGTTTCTACTTCCTTCTTCCGCATTTGTGACAAGCTGGGCATGATTGATATCTATGCTCCAGCTTGAGGGGGAGTGTTGAAGTATTAGACCGGGCGGCTTAGCGGTCTGATCCAGCGGTTTGTTGACCGAGCGGTCTGGCGGTCTCTCTGGTGCCTGGAGACCGGGCGGTCTATCGGTCTACCTCTGCGGCCTGTTCTATCCTGCTGGAGTTGCCGAGCGGTTAGCCCATCTGTCTAACCGCGCGGCCTATGCGGTCTCCATTATTCTAGCCGCTCAGTACTGTATATGTTTAGTCTCACATTGTTTGTATACTCTCTTTCTTATCTCCTCCATTCTATATAAGGGAGGCCATACCTTTGTAAATGATATCTTTTTTGGATAATAAAATTTCAATTATTCAAAAGTTTATTCGCTTGTTCTCTACTTTTCGCTTCTTTTCTCTACTTTCTAACAATTTAAAATCGGTTGCACGAATCTTGACGCGCAATGGACGGGATCTGGTCGTCTTCTACCTCCAGCCGACGGCTGAGATCGATTCTGGCTGTGACACCTTTGCTGGCTGTTTCTGGCCAGCTGAGCCACCACCACCGTCGGCAGATGTCGCCACCACCTTCACTGAGGTGGTGGCTAGCGATTCCCGGCGATGAGGCCGCCGGAATTGGCTCCTCCGGCGAACTCGAGCAAGAAGAAAAGCTCGGAAAAATCTCCATTTCCTCACATGGTATAGGGCTCAATTGAGCCCGATGTCTCTCCTAAAGGATCTAGAAAGCTAGCACGGGTAGAAAGGCGGCGAAACAGACCTGAATCAGGCCTTGGCGGCGAGTGCGGCGGCGGTTGGCCATGGTTGAGCTGCTCCGGTGATCTCCTGTTCAAAATCTCATTTCTTCACCAAAAGCTCTGCTCCAGGACTCGTTCTCCACTCGTTTTCACTCACTGAAGCTGGTGGTGTGGTCGGTTTGAGCTGAAAATGGCTGTATATGGAGATACAACCAAGGTAAGCTCGGTTTGGGGCTTTGGAGGCTTAACCCATGGTGCCAGGTGGACACCATGCTGCCAAAACCTGCTGGATTTTCTGAGGAGGCCAGCCAGCACCTTTTGGGGCAGAAGGAGCCAAGGCTAAGTGGCCTCCTCCTCTTAATCTCATCTTCTCTCTCCTCTTTTGGGTAAATTCTCCAAAATGCCCCCATGCATGCACTCTCTCTCCAAAACCAGAGGAGTAGGGCTGGTCTTTGACACTTGGGCTGATAATGGGCCATGTTGGGTGGGCTTGGCCCAAGGAGAGTGGGCTTAGCCCTCATTTTCTTCCTTAGGTCAATTATGTTGACTAGGTTGACTTGAGTTAACTTGGTCAACCATGATGAGTGGGCTGACCCCACTTGGTGGTCATGGGTCTAATGGCACCACCCAACTTGTATTGGGTCAATGCGGTGCCCTACTTGGGCTAATTGGGCCTATAGGTATAGACTTGACCAAATTAGGGTCATGGTTGACTTTGGTCAACTAGGGTCAAAGGGTTGACCTAATGACATGCCCTAGGGTCCACTTAGATTATTTTAGGGTTAGGGCAATGTGGCAGGGTCATGGTGTGGCTAGGGTTCATATTTAGGCTAGTTTGACCTAGTTTGACTTTGGCCCTTTAGTGGGCCCCACATGGCTACAACCCACTACCTATGGTCAAACCTAGCTAATTTTTCCTAACACCCACCCCATGCCTAACCCAATCTAAGTTAAGGGGTCTAGAAATAACATGAAATGTTACAAATCCTAATAAACAAAAAAAATAATTTCGTCCCCGAAATTCAAGTTCGGGTTTACGGGGTTTCTATGCACAAGAATTTTAAGAAACTTAAACATAATTAAAGTATACCTGAGGCGAAAATCTCCGGGTATCGTTCTGGCATTAGATCTATCGGCTCCCAGGTGTGCCCATCCCGTCCGTGGTTGGCCACAATACCTTCACTAGGTGAACCTTCTTCAGCAGAACTCGAATCGTCGTATCATCGCTCCGGACCGGCTCCAAACAAACTGATCTACATGGTGCTACAGGTCCTGCTGTAGTGGAAATATGTTGTTCTGGTCGAAGTAGAGCTCTTCAAAGTGAGGAGACGTGAAAGACATCGTGCAAAGTCCGTAACTCCAGCGGCAGCTCCAGCCTGTAAGCCAAGGGGCCGATCCGCTCCAGGATCAAATACGACCCCATATATCGAGGGTTGAGCTTCTTGTGACTTCGCACCCGAGAGACACCATGCACCCGACGTATCTTCAAGAAACCCATGTCCCCCACCTGGAACTCCACCATTTGATTTCGTACATCGTAGTACTTGGCTTGCCTATTCTGAGCCTCCAATATCCGATCCCTAATCAGTTGTATCTGAGCACTCGTATCCTCTATATATTTCGATCCAAGTGTATTTTCATTATACTTCATGATATTCATAATCAAGATTACATTGACATATTTCTAAGTCTTTCATCGCATTATCATTAAATAAACCTTAATCATACGTTGGTTCGGTGTCCCTTACGAGCAATGACCACCAAGTATGTGAGAATCAATACTTTTTTAATGTAGAATTGAGCACACAAATTTCAGATTTCTCTTCCAGAATCGCATCATGCCTCATGGCTTATACTACATCGATTCTTCAAATGTAATGTATCGTGATATTATTTATTACGAAGATCCGACTTATGTATAATAATTAACCAACCTCCAAAATTAAGATGTGATGAAGAGGTCATTATTTTGTTTCTTCCAGACTCATGAATTATTACACCTCTGCATAAACGGTAATACATAATCCATAAAGTGTTCACCTTTCAAGCGTACATCAAGCGATCATTAATGATATTGATATAAATGACTCCCAATTGTTTTCATATATAGTCTAATTCATAAATTTATAAATGTATATGTTTAATAATGGAGAGATCTGACACAAATCGATTTCATCATAAAGAGAATCTTAATAAACACTCATTATTTCTCGTGTAATTTCACCGTATACACCTTAGCAAACCAAAATTGATCTCTCCATAGTGATGAATTTCCTAAGGTGATCATGATGTTATCAACGTATGCGTCCCAGTTCTCGATGTTATCATAATCAAGGGATCATACATATACGTATGTTTCAACTAGTCATCCACCCCATTTGAATTTGTTGAGTCATTGCATTTTCAATGGCATGCCATAGGAGATTAATCATATTTATCATAATGTTACCTTATTTCAATTCTTAAGTTCCAATATGATGACTTTTGCTTAATTTGAATCATTCAAGGTTATAGTTCACCATTATGATCAAGTGACTGGCTACATCATATAAGCATGAATAGTAATGATATTTCATCATTGTGTTTAATTCTCCAAATTCCAACCCCTTTTAGGATCAAACAAGGTAGTACTAAATTATACCTAATCATAGTAACTTAACCATTATATTCTAAACGCAAGACGTTATTTTATCAGGATTTCTAATTATAACTTAAACTATCTCCCAAAGTATAAGGGTAAGTAAACCATTTAAATTTGAAAAGGATTGATTGTTTGAGAGAACACACCATCTGTAAATCATCATCGAACACTTTTGTTTTGGTTCTTGTGATCATCAGAGTCACATCCAAAGGATCATACATATAATATACGTCTTTCAAATTTTGATTTTTCACTTGACTTTAAGTTTTTTGGGATCGTTATACCCCCAGTGTTATAAACATAATTACTCCAATATTTGAATCCTTACTTGATGGGCTCCAATCACGTCATAGTTAAGACCCGTAATCACTCCTTCACATTACCATGATGTTACTCTATCTCGATCTGTATGTTTCTAACATTATGACCTGAGCATGTCAGGTAGGCGCAGATTGCAGTGATCCATCATCATTTCCACTTCCTCCAATTCTACACATTTAATATGTGAAAGTCATATTCACTTTCCTAAGAGCCACAACTATGCAGAATTTCCAACTATCATTCCGACTTATACTGAATTCTCAATTCACATTGGTTTTCTCTTGCAATATATCTGAGTTCATTAATCAAATCCTTAACCGATGATATAATTATTAATCGTATGTCACGTCAATTGGGTTAAGGTGTTAGAGCATCTAGGAACATATTTTGCTGAGGTAACACATTCCTTTAATTTTACATAAAAACCTTTGTGTCGTCGTTACTACTTGATTTTAGTTTATTGAAAGGCCATTTGTTCGAATTCTTGGGGATTATACGCAACTTGTTTCGATCTTTGGGATATAGCATGTCATTACGCAATTATGAAATTACAATCTCTCTTAAAGTTGTGTCAAGTAATGATCTGATTCACAAGCCCGCGAAAGTTTCTAACTTCTCATGGAGACTTTCCTTGTTCTAGGGTTGTATTATATCCAAGCGGGCAACCCTTTACGTATATCTCAAACTTCTAGGGAGGGTTGATTATCTTGTCGATTATGCGAATACAAAACTTCATCTTTACTTGAGCAACATTTGAATTAATCAAGTCTTCTAGATCACAATGTTTGTGACACATGTTTTATAAACCGGGTCTAGAGAAATTCAAGTCGTTACCAATTTAGTCTAATAAACAAAAGGATTAGCCCCCATACCTTTCGGGCTAAATTCTCTTAATATTTATAGTGCATTCCTCTTATATGTGCACTCAATCCTTAGGTCTAACAATCTTAGACCTGGAGTTCCACCTTGAGACTAATTGATATGTTATATACTTTTGGCCCTTAAGATTACTTATACGACAATCTTCTCGAGGTCAACATGTGACCCAACCAAAATGAGTTTCTTCTGAGACTTGAATTCTTATTCTACCTTTGGTATTTGCCACTGTGGTTATCTCAACGTAATCAAGTCATCAGTATGAGGGTTAAGTTTACGAGTACCCTACTATTCCACTAATAGATTATATGCATCAATTCTCCTTAAGGCGGTCCTATCAGCTTGGGTAAGAAGTGATAATATCACTCGATAGGTGGAGTAGGGACATCGGAATTTAAGCCTTAAGAGTGACTCTTGCTTCAAATTCTTCCCTTGGTGAATTTGGGTATCCTCGTACCTTAACCAATCTATCTCCGAGGTCGATTTTTGACTTGGATACACTACGAAATCCTCTTGGTAAGTCAAACTAAGGTGCTGTCCTAATTGGATTGGCCTAACTCATTGTTTGAATGAACTATTTTTTGTGATTTTTTACACATGAGCACATCACTGCTTCCGCTGCATAATTTGTCCGCAAACTATTGCTCGAGCGGGGTGGTCCAGTGTTGTGGACTTCTTTCTCATATGATCGTTTGGTCAAGTGATACCAGTTTGTAAGACCCCTCCCCCTTACCAAGGAGGCACAAGTCAACAGGAAGGATGTGAAGGTGGTGCATGCCTGTGATGAAGCTTGGTGCAAAACCATTCTCATTCAGATTTTCGTTGTTGCTCGGTCAAAAAATACACCTAAAAATTTGGCTTTAGGTGCAAAGTATCAAAAATATTGTATTTTGGGAAGTGCAAAGTGCAAAAATCATTTTTTATTAAGAAGTTGGGGTGGTTGACGGGATGTTTATTATGAGTAAAAGCTATTTATCTATGAAAATTTTTTGTACGTATAACACACAGAAATATCATGTGTGCATAAATAGCTCAGGGCCCACCATTTTGCTTCATTTCATTTTTCCGCCCTTTCCATCTACTGCTCGTGCCAGCTGAAATAGAAAACCCAAGTCATAGTCAAGTTGTTGTCGTTCTCCGTTGTCATTGTCAAGCTGCAACTGTTTTTCCTCGTCATTGCCAAGTTGCAGTTGTTTTGCCCGCGAAAACCTGGATAGGCGTTTTGTGGTAGTCGACGTGGTGTGTGGCCGCTTGGTTTCACTATTTTTGTTTTCAGAGTTTGTTTGGATTATCAGAGCGTAAAACTTTAATAGAAATGTATGGATTAAGATATTGATTCAGCCCGGACATTGATTTCACAAGAATGAGGAGAACTCATGATTAAGATATTCCTTAGCATTATCAGAGCGTAAAACTTTAATAGAAATATCAAACTGATTCTTAATAATAAAATAAAATGATTGCCAAACAAAAAAGAGTTCAGAGCGATCTTTTAAGAGATACACCCAAGTACATCGTGAAAAATCATCTATAAAAGTGACAAAATAGGAAATACCCCGACCGACAGTGAGGGTAGGAGCAGGACCCCAGACATCAGAATGAATGAGATCAAACGGGCGAGAGGAGCCACGACCTTGCTTCGGTGGGAAGGAGGAGTGATGATGTTTGCCAAGCTGACACACATCACAGGTGAGCGGAGGACTGGTCGGAGGTAAGTGAGGCAGAAGCTGTCGAAGAATCCGAGGAGGATGATATCCAAGAAGAAGATGCCATTGAAGCAGATCTGTATAGGAGGAGTAGGCGGACAGAGCAGAAACGTCGTCGAGGAAATAGAGGTCGCCGCTCTCAGTCCCAGTAGCAATCGTCTGCTGGGTCCTCGGGTCCTGAAAAGAACAAGAATGGGGAGTTCATAAGACAGAGCACTGTAATTGTCGGCATAAAGTGGTAACAAATAATAAATTGCACTGTAATCCTCGGACCCAAGTCATAATCATGAAAAATTCAGCCCGGGCATTGATTTCAGAGTTTGTTTGGATTTTGAAAAAAACCATAGGCCGCTTGGTTTCACAATTTTTGTAATTGTGCTTATATTGGTTTTGAAAGGTATGTTTTAGGCTCGGTTTGTCGCGGGGTGATTGGTCATGAATACGGGGATTAAATTGTCATTCGTTAATGCCCACCTAAGAAACTTTATCCACTTTTATGTTCAAACCGATGATGTTTGCTAGGAGATCCTTAACGAATGACGGTTTAACCTATGCGTTTACGACCACCACCACCATGTCAAACAGTGCCTTAATTTTCAATTTAATTTAACGTGGTTTAATTCGTTAGTTGTCAATGTAATGTCTTGTTTTCTCATAAGCCCTAGCGTTTACGAAGAAAAGGTAAGTATTTTCTCCTTAATTTTTTGTCATGTGCAATAATATTTTTAATTTTGAATCAAATAATATCAAAAATTTAAATCTTTTACTTGGTGTTCGGGTCGGGTAAAAATTATGGGTCTACCATTGCTCCTGCACCACTGTCAAGCTGTGAAACTCCACACCTTAGCTCTTACTTGTCCATCCCTCGGCCACAAACAAAAAACCACGAGGTCTGGAACCAGCAAGAACAATTCCCGCCGAAGCTCCATTCTCCCCGACCTCTGAATCTACAACTTCCAAAAATTTTGGTTGGTGAAAATGTATAACTGCAACATTAAAGAAAGAAAACAAGGGAAAAAACAGAAATCAGATTGCATACAAATCATCAGAAATTGGACTATAAAACTGCTTCAAAAATGAACTGTATAAGAATTTGTTTGAATTCAACTGTATATGAGCAAAAAAATCCGACTGTAAAACTGCTCAAAAAAGAATTGTATATATAACAACACGGAACGGAGTCAGGATCGAAAGAGCGGATATTTTCAAATAAGCTCCAAACTATTTATGCATGCATAAATTTTCTGTGCGTTACACGCACATAAAATTTTCGACATTTTTGGCGCCAACAGATTCTTAGTGTAAAAACCTTGGGGGAGGCGTGGGAATTGGGGGCAGCGTGTTGGGCGGCATTTATGGGGCTAGGCTGCAGGGGAGGTGACAAGATCCGAGTAAATAGGTATGTAGGCGGTGACCGTATCAGTAATGTTATTTTATTTCTTAGTCTTCCATTAATTAACCAGCAGCACATGTCCTTTTTATAAATGCCATCAATTAACTTCTTCATCTATACAGGGTGGTGGCCATTTATAGTTCTACTTTAACTCCTGTGCTTTGCTTGCCCTGGGGATCTTTGTTATATCTATTTCCTATATTTGCAGGCCATCTTACCAAAAATGGTTGGATTTCATGAACAAATTTTATTCTCTTTAGACATCTCTAGTCTAGCTTGTGTGTATGTATTGCATGCATCCCTACTTAGGTTTTGTTTGGGATTGTGGGGGCGACTGGTGGTGTGAAATAGTGATGGAGTAATCAGTTGTTCTGTAGAGTATTGACAGAATCTGTGAAACTGTATGAAAGAATAGAATTTGCAGTGCTATTTCAACTTCTGAGGCACAATCACATGAACCAAAAAATTCTTTGATTTTTTAATATTATATTGTATTAATATGTTATATATTATATATAACATATTATATAATTTTTTAATATTATTGATGGGTTCCCCCAAGATTTTTTCTAGGTCGAACTGGCGGGACTTCGGCCGAAATACTTAGGCAATGCGACCCAACTGGACAAGTGGTGTGCGCGAGGCACGCCCGTTTGAAGGGTGCAAGTCCCCCTCGCGAGGGGAGCCAGACTGGGCACGACGCTCAGGCACACACGGGCCGCAGGTCACACCCGCGCTTAGGCGCACGTAGCCCGCGTGAAAAGGGCGCGCGTGCAAAGGAAAATCCGGACAAGCGGCGTGCAAGAGCCGCACCCTTTGCGTGCGCGTTGCGCACGCACATATGTGTCGGCGACCGCCGCAGCCTCTGGGCAACCTGCCCGAACCAACCAAGGAGCATGCCCGTGATTTCACGAAATTGATGATCCAGGTGACCGAAATGAACCAACGTCATTCACCAATATAAGATCTAGCGCAACGCGATTACTAGTATGTTCCTTCAGAAAGCTAAAAAAAGACATGCATGCCGTCATTTGAAGACAAGTAACTCGAAAGAACAGAGAGAGCTCTGAAGTTTTTTGTTGAGAACGTGAAACTTAGATCATTTCTCCGCTTGGAACTCGCTCCGATCCCATCCCTCTCTAGTTCGCTAAACGCCTGACACTCACTTGGACAAGCTTTTGTGAGTGTGGGAGAAGACATCAAAGTGCGCTCTCGTGAACGTTCTTCACTCAGCTTCGTGAACTTAGCTTTTTCCCCTTATTTTCACATTTAAGACTTGTAATAGAGAGATGACTTATTACTCTCTAAGAAACATAACTACTTTTAAACTCATAGGAAAATAGTGAATTTTGGCCCGATATAAATCCGACAACATGATTTCTCACCCTTCGGGGTTTTTCATGATAAAACAAGTCTCTTGTCATTGCTGCTTGATTTTCTTTAACTGTTTGCGCGCCCGGTCCAACTCATCTGATTCTCCAAACCGGAGGAAAACTGGGCAACCCACAGCAGTTTGACGCTGTCTGTGGGAAAGTGTTCCCAAACTCTAAACAACTTTCTGAAAGTGGCGCTTGAGTCTCTGTAAGTTACCGTCATGTGATAGCACTAACGCTGACGGTAAATATGTTTCTTGTATACGTATCTCGTGTTTTTTTATGTCTTAAACCGTCATGTACCTCTGTCCGATGTGATATTTGTTTTTTGTTTATTATATCAACAAAAATTTAATAAAAACTTGAAAAAATTAGACAAACATAAAAACACGTTCTTTGATTTATTTTTGCTTTGCCATCAGTGTTAGTTGCGTCTGTTAGTTCTTTCATTATTAAAAAAATTATATATAAGCTCAAAAATAACATATATATATTTATATTATTCTCGTTTATTTGTTTTTTTAAAAAAAAAATATGCAATAAAATGGTATCATTCTTAGGACATGCATGACTAGAACTTAAAACATAAAGATTACATGCAATGTTTGATTTAAGATTGCTATACTCTGTTTAACATTATATGATTTGTGTCATGATGTGTCTAATCTATTGATACTTAACTACTGAGTGCGACTATATAGGATGATGTATGTTTAATATGTATCTAGGTATGTGTGGGGATTTAAGTAACGTAATGACTTTTTCACTGTTCACACATCCCTAGAAAATGCACTTATGTAGAAATTTCAAAGCTTACATGTTATAACTTGTGATATTGTGTCTAATATGCTAGGAATGACTTAAAAAATCAATGTCACGTTATTCAATTTTCATATAAAGAGTTTAGAATATTGGATCAAAATTATAGTAGTAAGGTCTTTGTATGCAAGCTAAAGTGCATCTATATATGTTGATAGATTTCGATTGATTCAGAGAGCTTGAACTAAACTATATATATATATATATATATATATATATATATATATATATATATATATATATATATATATATATATATAGTGAAAAAAATGAGATGAAAAAAATGTCTGTACATTATTTCTATGCTATCAAATTATGTGTCAAGGTTACCCCTCAAACACTACTTATTTCTCCTGATAAGTCTTTACGAGCATTGTGAGGATGTGTACCTTAGTCTTTGGAATTGTTTCGATCTTGTGTAAAGATATTAAATTGAGTTAGGCCCATTTGTTCTACTCTTGGTATATTGTAGATAGAATCATGAAACAATTTTTCACCTCATCACTTTTGTGTTAACATATTGATTTATTGACATAAAACATGTATTATTGATTATTTCTACATGATGCTTTTTTCTTTTGATACTACATATACACCTGTCATTATTTCATCTAACTGTTTCATGCATAAAAATTGGACTTAAAACTTCACTTCCTGTTTATTGCACGATTACTATTAATGACACTTACAATATTACAATTGTATTTCACTTCCTGTGTATTTAGATTCACATGCTTTCTCCAAACAATTTTTTATGCTCTGTCAATAATTTAAATCAAATGTTTTTTCTTATGTTGCCTAGGTCTGTAATCATTGTGTCCAACTTGTATGTTTTTTTCTTTTCCCATACTTTTGTATTTGCTTTGCCAAAACTTCATCTCTTTGCTTAATCTCAAACCACAACTGTTGATTCCCCGCCCTTTTGATAATATCAAAAGGGGGAGATTTGTTTGTTCATGTGTAAGTCCTATGCTAGTCACATAGGGAAAGATCACGTATAGGGGGAGCACACATGTAGGGGGAGCACACAGAGGAAATGGCTCGTAGGAGAAATCTGGTGGAGAGGCGGCGGCTCGTATGAGAAATTTGGCAAAGCTCTAGGTTGAGGAGGAAGACAGCAAGGAGGAAAAAAATGAGAAATAAGGAGACACGAGCCTCCTTTTATAGGCTCCAGACGGTGATTATACTAGTTATGCGGCTATCCAGACACCATTACCATCCATATCATTATTGTTTGTACGGTTCTGGGCATATATTCTGTTCATTAATTCTGTTATTCGCAGACCACATATTTAATCAATGTCGCTCCCCACTAACCACGACAGTTAGTGGGTTGTTACACACGAAATGGATGACAATGATAGTGGCGGAATTATCAGACGGCTAGGAAGGCCCACCATTACTGGAGGGAATGCTCGGCGATTGACGGTCGTCGACGAAGGGAGAGGAGGAGCCGCGGCTGACAGGGCAGACGACCATGGTGGGAGAGACCGCTGCTGCAGGAGGCGGACGCGGGGAGGGGTGGCCGGGAGCGGCCGCTCCATGTGGGAGGAGCCCGCAGCTGCGAGAAATGGTCAGTAGGGCATGACTGCTCCTTGCGGGCGGATCCCATGGTCGTGGGGAATGGGCGGCGGGGCGCATCCACCCCACGCGGGCGGAACCCCGAGGCCGCGGGAGGCAACCACGGGAAAGGGGTGGTCGGGTGCGGCCACCCCTTATGGGTGGATCCTGCAGCCATGTGGAAGGGGTGTTCGTGCACGGCCCCCTTGCAGGCGGAACCCCGCGGCCGCGAGGAAGGACTGTTGGGTGCGGCTTCGACGCAATCGGTCGGGTGTGGGCCCTCCAACACTAGCGATGGCGGCACCGGCGGCTGATCATGATGATGGCCCGAATAGTGTACGTAGTGGGATTAGTGCACAAAGCGTGTGGGGATCGTGTGTGTGGAGATCAAACCCATGATCTCACTAAGTTTGTGAGGATCATGAGGAGTGGGCCAACATGACCCTGATTTTCCATAAATTTCATGATGGGCTCATCAGTCCTTATATTTGTAAAGATTGGGAGGTTTTTGTGTTCATGACTCTTTTTACATTGATTTGCATGTTGAAGTCAGGAAAATTCTCAACCTCAGAAATCGGATCTTGACAGCCTAAAGTTTCTGGCCCCGTAGTAAGGCTAGGTGACTAAAGTGACTAGGATGAAGAACGAGAGCAACAAACAGGACCCCAGATGCTGCGGTAGGAAGGTCCCACCACGTACCCGGATGCTTGAAAGAAGCAACCCATCCACAACCAAAATTGGTCGAGCTAGGTACGAGGGAGACTAGTTGGTAACAAAGTCGTGAGGTCGTGACTTGCTCTCTAAGGAAATGGAATCCAAAGACTCAGCTGATATCCAAAAAGTAGAGCTCGCGAGATCCTTGCAGGGATTTTCTTTGTCTCATCTTGTACCAATGGGTTCCTATTTATATGGAAATCCTAAGAGGGGGGAGGGGTATTTATACCCCACCCCTTTGGCGACTAGGCGACTTCCTGGAGGAGATCGCATGGCTGGGCGAGTAACTTGCCTAGTCACCTACCTGGCGAGTATGCGAGGGGAGCTCGCCATACTCGCACAGGCCTTCTGTAGGCTGGCGCGTCGACCCTGATCTCCATCTTGACTTGTTTACTTTGACTTGTACTGACCTGGCCTTGGTGGGGCCCCTGCTCGACGAATATGGGTTGTACACAATCCCCGCTCTTTTCGAGCGATGTAGAAACTCAGAAAGAATCATCTAACATTTTTTCAGCGAGCTACTATACCGAGCTTCTGAGCTACTCACACTTCTTTGATGCCCATCGATCTCTATAAATAGGGGTGTTTTTCGAGATATGCCTATTAGAGCTCGCCTAATAAGTCGAAAGCCGACAAGGAACTTTTCAAAAAAAGCCTTAATGCATTGTCCGGCTCCATCCGACCCTCCAAGTCGAAGGGGTCGTAGGTTGGTGAAGTTGTTGTCGACATGCCTCCTAGTAAAAAGAAAAGACAAAGAAATCAAAGAAGTCGCACGCCCCCGAGATCGACAACCCACCGTCATCGTTGAAAGATGTCGCCGCGACGGCCAAGGATCCCGCATCCCCTCTGAATACCCAGCAGCTCCTTGATGAGCTTGGGCTGGACGATATTCCCGACAAATCTGTCTGTGGCGCTAATCTTCTCAAATCGCCGATCATCCCTCTAGCTCCTGAAGTCGTCGATACTCAGGCACCGAGGCAGGTTAACCTCGCTACCTCGCCAGGTCGTTATCTCGCCGATGTATTGAGATTTTAGTCGGTTGCCAAATTTTTTGCTGACTTGATTTTTACCGACGCAGGTCTCCCGCCAGATGATGTCATCATGGTGCTTGATGCCACTCCTCTGCAAACAACACCGTTGATCGCTCTCAAAGCCGGGTAACGAGTCCAAACTGTGTGCACTGTGCGGATCAACATCGCTGCAAGAAGGCGACCGAAGTATCGGCCTCCTTGGCGGGGGAGTTTCTTTCTACGAGCAAGGATGTTCCTGCGAGAAAGGATCTCGCGACGGTCAAGACCCCTCAGCCCGGGAAGGGCAAAGTTCCTGCCGCCCCTGCAAATGCTCAACTGCCGGCGGCGAACATCCCTTTGCCGTCGCCACCTCCTGCTCTCTCCAAGCCGCAACAGGAGGCGATTATCCCTGTGCCTCCGCTACCCCCTGATGCCCCTTCAACCTCGCGCCAACTCGCGAGTACACCTCTGCCTCCGCCACCACCCCTGACAAGCTCGCGAACACAGTTGTCGGGTACGGCGCTGCCACCACCTCCTCTGCTGGATAGCTCGGCTCAGAGGTCGGACATATAACGGCCCAACTACTTCTCACCGAGGAACGAGGATCGCGACCATGGATGTCGAAGGCAGGGGAGGCCCGTCGAACGCATGGGCGGCTCTTCTTCGGGTCAGCGGGAGTCTTCGGGTCACGACCACTCTCCCCAGCGATCTCGATCTCCTCGCCAAGGTAACTCGCATTGTTGTTGTGCTGACCTTATCATTGATGTCGACTTCTGACTAGCGACGTTCCTTCTGTTTTGACAGATCACCCTGCAACTCCTGGAGCGGCTTTCATTGACACCATCAGGATGTCTGGGAGCGCATATCGCCATGCAGCTGCTCGCGCCTACCTGGAGTTGGAGTCTAAGTTCGACCAACTCGCCATTTGCGAGCCTCATCGGAGAATTTCGTCCTTGGAGGTCAGTATGATGACGATGAAAGAGCTTCGGGCCAGCCTGGAGAACTACGAGGCCCGTTTCCACATGATCGATAAGATAGATCGATGGATGGAGATGAACGACCATCGTATCCAGCTTGATCTCGACGAGCTGGCTGGTATGCATACGAGCATGGGCTCCGCGGGACGACTGGCAAGAATGGAAG
Source organism: Platanthera guangdongensis (assembly GCA_039583875.1). Lineage (NCBI taxonomy): Eukaryota > Viridiplantae > Streptophyta > Magnoliopsida > Asparagales > Orchidaceae > Platanthera > Platanthera guangdongensis. The sequence goes on from CM077161.1 coordinate 3,382,885, forward strand.
AATAGTTTCGGCTTAGCGATGATGCAATATTGGTGGCCACAGAGTATTACCGGCGGGCTCACGAGATTGGCTGGGCCGGACAGTATCCTTACCCTCCAGAGCGGCCTCCTAGGACTTAGTTTTTTTTTTCTTCTTTCTATTAGCTGAACTCGCCTCTGGCGACTTATGTAATGAACAATATTTTTTATTTGTAATAAACGAGTTTGAATCTCATCATTATTTTGTTGATGGTCCCTCTTTTGTCTATAAGTTCATTTTCTTTCTGCGACTTTTCGTATATGTATTGTGCAGGTTCTGGCGAGGTCCCATAAAGCTTTATGCGATATAGAACTAGGTGGTAGGGTTACTCTCAGTTGATACACGACTTAGGTAGATACTCGTGCGAGGATGATATATGCCCCCTGCCTAGGACTATAAATAGAGGAGGTTGATAAACCATAAGTACGTTGCTGCGATTTTTAAACTTATTCTCACGAATAACTTCCCTTGATTGCCTCTCCTCTGCCTTCTCACTACTCCTTGCTCGCAAAAACAACTCGCTCAAGATGGTCGGGGATGATGGCAGTGCTCGCTAACAAGCTCATGTTGCGAATTTCACCGATGCCGCTTTCAAGAAATCTTTCACCTATGAGCAGGACTTGGAGGAGTTTCGACAACGACATCTTATCGAGGGCATGCATGACTAGAACTTAAAACTGGATAAGTGGAGTGCGCGAGCCGCGCCCGTTTGAAGGGTGCAAGTCCCCCTCGCGAGGAGAGCCAGATTGGGCACGACGCTCAGGCACACACAGGCCGCAGGTCACACCCGCGCATAGGCGCACGTAGCCCGCGTGAAAAGGGCGCACGTGCAAAGGAAAATCCGGACAAGCGGCGTGCGCGAGCCGCACCCTTTGCGTGCGCGTTGCGCACGCACATATGTGTCGGCGACCGCCGCAGCCTCTGGGCAACCTGCCCGAACCGACCAAGGAGCATGCCCGTGATTTCACGAAATTGGTGATCAAGGTGACCAAAATGAACCAACGTCATTCACCAATATAAGATCTAGCGCAACGCAATTACTAGTATGTTCCTCCAGAAAGCTAAAAAAAGACATGCATGCCGTCATTTGAAGACAAGTAACTCGAAAGAACAGAGAGAGCTCTGAAGTTTTTTGTTGAGAACGTGAAACTTAGATCATTTCTCCGCTTGGAACTCGCTCCGATCCCCTCCCTCTCTAGTTCGCTAAACGCCTGACGCTCACTTGGACAAGCTTTCGTGAGTGTGGGAGAAGACATCAAAGTGCGCTCTCGTGAACGTTCTTCACTCAGCTTCGTGAACTTAGCTTTTCCCCTTATTTTCACATTTAAGACTTGTAATAGAGAGATGACTTATCACTCTCTAAGAAACATAACTACTTTTAAACTCATAGGAAAATAGTGAATTTTGGCCCGATACAGATCCGACAACATGATTTCTCACCCTTTCGGGGTTTTCCATGATAAAACAAGTCTCTTGTCATTGCTGCTTGATTTTCTTTAACTGTTTGCGCGCTCGGTCCAACTCGTCCGATTCTCCAAACCGGAGGAAAACTGGGCGACCCACAGCAGTTTGACGTTGTCTGTGGGAAAGTGTTCCCAAACTCTAAACAACTTTCTGAAAGTGGCGCTTGAATCTCTGTAAGTTACCGTCATGTGATAGCACTAACGCTGACGGTAAATATATTTTTTGTATACTTATCTCGTGTTTTTTTATGTCTTAAACTGTCTTGTACCTCTGTCCGGTGTGATATTTGTTTTTTGTTTATTATATCAACAAAAATTTAATAAAAACTTGAAAAAATTAGACAAACATAAAAACACGTTCTTTGATTTATTTTTGCTTTGCCATAAGTGTTAGTTGCGTCTGTTAGTTCTTTCATTATTAAAAAAAATTATATATAAGCTCAAAAATAACATATATATATATATTTATATTATTCTCGTTTATTTGTTTTTTTTTAAAAAAATGCAATAAAATGGTATCATTCTTAGGACATGCATGACTAGAACTTAAAACATAAAGATTACATGCAATGTTTGATTTAAGATTGCTATACTCTGTTTAACATTATATGATTTGTGTCATGATGTGTCTAATCTATTGATACTTAACTACTGAGTGCGACTATATAGGATGATGTATGTTTAATATGTATCTAGATATGTGTGGGGATTTAAGTAACGTAATGACTTTTTCACTGTTCACACATCCCTAGAAAATACACTTATGTAGAAATTTCAAAGCTTACATGTTATTATTTAAAAAATCAATGTCACGTTATTCAATTTTCATATAAAGAGTTTAGAATATTGGATCAAAATTATAGTAGTAAGGTTTTTGTATACAAGCTAAAGTGCATCTATATATGTTGATAGATTTCGATTGATTCAGAGAGCTTGTACTAAACTATATATATATATATATATATTTACCATTATAAAAAAAATATAAACTCATGAGTTCGAAATTCTAATAGTCGTCTGATCATGACTTGATAATTTATCGGCCGTCAGATCATTTTAAAATTATAAAACTAAAAAATATAGGACTCCTAATGCTAGAGAGAGGGATAGAGAGAGGGGGGGGGGGAGGGAGAGTGGATAGGATATAATTATAAATATAATATATTATAGGGGGGATGAGAGAGGGAAAGAGAGAGGTGCAGGTGAGAGGTGTGTCGGGGATGTTTTATTATATATAATATAATATATTATATTATATCTTATATATTAGATTAGAGAAAGGAGAAAAAGAGGTGATTGAGAGAAAAATTAATTATTGCAAGTAAAATTGCATATTTTTTACAAAATAAAAATTGTAATCGTGATTGATATTTTTTTATGATCATTTTAAGTACTCATATGTATATGTTGCAGGCACGGCCGTCGGGGGCGGGCGAACCCGCCATCGCCGGGCGGGTACTATCGCACTTGGCAGTAGGAGCGGAGCCCCATGTCGAGCACTCGACCGGGGGGCGGGCGAAACTCGTCGTCGCCGGCCGGGTACTGTGACGCGTGGCCATCGGGCCGGAGGCCCGTGCCTGTCACTCGTTTATATATATATATATATATATATATATATATATATATATATATATATATATATATATATATATATATATATATATATATATATATATACACACACATACACACACACGGGAGATATACTGTGCGGGCAATCCTAAGGTACGGGCGTACGGGCAAGAGACTTTGGGGGTCAAGATGGTCTCAAAATGAAAAGTGATCAACATGAAAGTTGTAGATCTCGGCACGACGAACAACTTTCATGTTGATCACGTTTTAATTTGGAGCCGTCTTGAATCTTTATTGGGCCCCGAAATCGAGAGCAGCAGAACTGCTACAGTAAACCGTTCCGCCGCCCCCGATTCAGGGGCCCAAATCGAGGTCCAAGACGACTCCAAATTAAACAGTAATCAACACGAAAGTTGTTCGTCTCGCCGAGATCTACAACTTTCATGCTGATCACTTTTCGTTTTGAGACCATCTTGACCCCCAAATTCCCTTACCCGTACGGTCTACACCTTAGGATAGTCCGTATATTATATTTTATATCTTTACCACTATAAAAGAAATATAAACTCATGAGTTCAAAATTCTAATACTCGTCTGATCATGACTTGATAATTTATCAACCGTCAGATCATTTTAAAATTATAAAACTAAAAAATACAGGACTCCTAAAGCTAGAGAGAGGGATAGAGAGAGAGGGGGGAGGGAGAGTGGATAGGATATAATTATAAATATAATATATTATAGGGGGGAAGAGAGAGGGAAAGAGAGAGGTGCACGTGAGAGGTGTGCGCGGGATGTTTTATTATATATAATATATTATATTATATTATATCTTATATATTAGATTAGAGAGAGGAGAAAAAGAGGTGATTTCGGGGCCCAAATAGAGATCCAAATCTGCTTCAAATCAAAAAGTGATTAACATGAAAGTTGTTCGTCTCGCCGAGATCTACAACTTTCATGTTGATCACTTTTCGTTTTGAGACCATCTTGATCCCTAAAATCACTTGCTCGTACGCCCGCACCTAATATTTGTCCGCACAGTATATGCCTATATATATATATATATATATATATATATATATATATATATATATATATATATATATATATATATATATATATATATATATATATATATATCTTTACTACTACAAAGAAAGTATAAACTCATGAGTTCGAAATTACAATAGCCATTTGATTATGGTTTGATAATTCTGCTGCCGTCCGATCAACCTCAATCATACTCCATCATCTCTACACATTTTAATAGGTCTCCTAAACCTACTAACTAAGTTTTGTAAAATTACATTTTTGCCCCTATATACTTCTAAAAATAATGAAAGACTAACTGAAAAGCAAGAAGGACACGGACATTGGACTGACAGCACACTCAAAAAGGCCCACTCTGGCCGGCCCAACTCAGCACAAGAGAAACCCAATTTGCGCAAGGAAAACAATTCAGAGGTGGTATACTGCATCTTTCCTATAAACACACGGTTTAATATTAGAACGGGCGGTGTGGGACTATAATAACTAAGGTACGGGCGTACGAGCAAGGGAATATGAGTATCAAGATGGTCTCAAAACGAAAAGTGATCAACATAAAAGTTGTAGATCTCGACGAGACGAACAACTTTCATGTTGATCACCTTTTGATTTGGAGCCGATTTAGACCTCGATTTGGGCCCAGAAATCGGAGGCGGCGGAACTGCTACAGTAAACTGTTCCGTCTCCCCCGATTTCGGGGCCCAAATCGAGGTCCAAAACGGGTTCAAATCAAAAGGTGATCAACATGAAAGTTGTTCGTCTCGCTGAGATCTACAATTTTCTTGTTGATCACCTTTCGTTTTGAGACCATATTGACTCTCAAATTCTCTTGCCCGTACGGAGCAGACCGCCCTTTTTAAAAAAAAAAAAAAAAATCAAATAAAAAACCAAAAAGCCCTTTCGGGGGGCAGGAGAAGCCCGCCGTCGGTGGCAAGGTACTGTGGCGCGTAGCCATCGGGCCGGAGGCCCGTGCCTGCGACTCGTATATATATATATATATATATATATATATATATATATATATATAATTGATAGTGAAAAAAATGAAATGAAAAAAATGTGTGTACATTATTTCTATGCTATCAAATTATGTGTCAAGGTTACCCCCCAAACACTACTTATTTCTCCTGATAAGCCTTCACGAGCATTGTGAGGATGAGTACCTTAGTCTTTGGAATTGTTTCGATCTTGTGTAAAGATAGTAAATTGAGTTAGGCCCCTTTGTTCTACTCTTGGTATATTGTAGATAGAATCATGAAACAATTTTTCACCTCATCACTCTTGTGTTAGCATATTGATTTATTGAGATAAAACATGTATTATTGATTATTTCTACATGATGATTTTTTCTTTTGATACTACATGTACACCTGTCATTATTCTATCTAACTGTTCCATGCATAAGAATTAGACTTAAACTTCACTTCCTGTTTATTGCACGATTATTATTAATGACACTTACAATATTACAATAGTATTTCACTTCCCGTGTATTTAGATTCACATGCTTTGTCCAAACAATTTTTTATGCACTGACAATAATTTAAATCAAATGTTTTTTCTTATGTTTCCTAGGTCTGTAATCATTGTGCCCAACTTGTATGTTTTTTTCTTTTCCCATACTTTTGTATTTGCTTTGCCAAAACTTCATCTCTTTGCTTAATCTCAAACCACAACTGTTGATTCCCCGCCCTTTTGATAATATCAAAAGGGGGAGATTTGTTTGTTCATGTGTAAGTCCTATGCTAGTCACCTAGGGAAAGATCACGTATAGGGGGGAGCACACATGTAGGGGGAGCACACATATAGAAGGAGCACACATGTAGGGGAAGTCGTACTTTTATTACACTAGACTATCTTGTTTTGTAAACCTCATTATATTCATGCTTATTGTTGGATTGCACTATACATACTACTATTGATTTATATCTCATGAACGAGATTTGATATTATCAAAAGGCGGAGTTTGTTGGAATTCATGGTCCGCATCTCTTTAGTTTGACAATATCAAATCTCAAGCTGTATTTGATCATACTTGTGTTGCGTATAGTGTGTAGGTTTATAAGAATGAAGAATGAGATTTTCAATCTTTGTGCCCTACTGTTAGGCGTTAGATCTACCGCCAGCACTAGCGATACAAGATTAAAGTGAGGGTGCAATGATGTCTCTTTGTGACATACTGTCGGGCGCTAGCCAATTCGACTACATCGAGGATAAACTGCTACCACCGGGCACTAGCCACTTCGACTGCATCGAGGACAAACTGCTACCATTGGGCGCTAGCCAATTCGACTACATCGGGGAGAAACCGCTACTGCCGAGCGCAAGCTTTACCGTGCCCCAGTATCCAGTGATGAGAATATTTTAAGATATTTTCCTAAATTGATGGACAACTGGCAACACCGCGTGAAAAGACCTACTGTCGGGCGCTAGCTCTGCCGCCGACGGTAGCTTATTTATAACGAGACTAAAGAAGCACGCATTTCATTTTTTTTGAGGAGATAAGGAGAAGAATTACAAGCCTAGGGTTCGACCAATGCCTCTGCTGTTGCGAACCACCGTCTCCGTTGTGAGGAAAAGTGAAATCTCTCTCTCTCGTTCGTGATCGAAGAACTTTGAAAAGCAAAGTTTCCAACGACCATCAACAGTTGATCGAGAGCAAGAAGAACGACATTCAGAATCATCGATCGTGCAACGTTCTATGGAAAAATTCTTCTTTGAGGGAGCAATCATTTTCAAAACTTTTTATCTTTATTTGTACTTCTTTTCTTTTCTAATTGTTCTGTGCGAGGAAAATCGACTAGAGAGGTCATCAAAATCCGTGGAGGATTCCGTAGGAAATTGCCCTAGGAGGATGTTTAGATCTGGGAGATCTAGTGGGCTCTAAGACCCTTCCTGGGAGAAAGGTGAGGGGTCGGCTTGTCAATCTTCTTGGGAAGAAAAGAGAGAGCCAACCGGTCGTGGTTGAGGGTCGATATAAAAATTAATAGAGATTTGTTTAATTCATACCTCCAATCTCCGGCGTCACGGAGATCCAGTAGTACTGTGTAAACCCTTGTTTTAGTTTTGAATAAAATTATATTTCTTTTATTTTATCTCACATTCGTGGTTACATGCTACTAGGGTTCTAAGAGGTGTGTGGAAATTCAGAAAACAAAGTTTCATAGGGAAAAGTGGTTTTGTGACCTACCGCCGCTCAGTAGGAGTCTTCCGTCCCACGGTAGCCTCCAGAATAGGTTGCCCTGCCGAATTTGAGTTTTTTGTGACCTATCGTCGCGCCGTAGTAGCCTATCGCCCCGCGGTAGCTTCCAGAACAAGTTGGTCTGCTGAAATTTTCTTAACTCTGAATTTTATTTCAAACCTTATTCACCCCCTCCTCTAAGGTTGGCCACCAGATCCAACAGAGGATTCTTTGGTTGGCTGGCAAGTCTTGCACTTTGCGGTGGATTTAGATGAATTTCTGTTGGAGAGGTGGCAGTTCGTAAGAGAATTCTGGTATAGACGAAATGGCTCGTAGGAGAAATCTGGTGGAGAGGCGGTGGCTCGTAGGAGAAATTTGGCAAAGCTCTAGGTTGAGGAGGAAGACAGCAAGGAGGAAAAAAATGAGAAATAAGGAGACATGAGCCTCCTTTTATAGGCTCCAGACGGTGATTATACTAGTTATGCGGCTATCCAGACACCATTACCATTCATATCATTATTGTTTGTACAGTTCTGGGCATATATTCTGTTCATTAATTCTGTTATTCGCAGACTACGTATTTAATCAATGTCGCTCCCCACTAACTACGACAGTTAGTGGGTGGTTACACAAGAAATGGATGACAATGATAGTGGCGGAATTATCAGACGGCTAGGAAGGCCTGCCATTACTGGACGGAATGCTCGGTGATTGACGGTCGCCGACGAAGGGAGAGGAGGAGCCGCGGCCGATAGGGCAGACGACCACGGTGGGAGAGACCGCTGCTGCAGGAGGCGGACGCGGGGAGGGGCAGCCGGGAGCGACCGCTCCATGTGGGAGGAGCCCGCAGCTGCGAGAAATGGTCAGTCGGGCATGACTGCTCCTTGCAGGCGGATCCCATGGTCGTGGGGAATGGGCGGCGGGGCGCATCCACCCCGCGTGGGCGGAACCTCGAGGCCGCGGGAGGCAACCACGGGAAAGGGGTGGTCGGGTGCGGCCGCCCCTTACGGGTGGATCCTGCAGCCACGTGGAAGGGGTGTTCGTGCGCGGCCCCTTGCAGGCGGAACCCCGCGGCCGCGAGGAAGGACTGTTGGGTGCGGCTTCGACGTAATCGGCCGGGTGTGGGCCCTCCGACACTAGCAATGGCGTCACCGGCGGCTGATCCTGATGATGGCCCGAATAGTGTACGTAGTGGTATTAGTGCACAGAGCGTGTGGGGATCGCGTGTGTGGAGATCAAACCCATGATCTCACTAAGTTTGTGGGGATCATGAGGAGTGGGCCAACATGACCCTGATTTTCCATAAATTTCATGATGGGCTCATCAGTCCTTATATTTGTAAAGATTGGGAGGTTTTTGTGTTCATGACTCTTTTTACATTGATTTGCATGTTGAAGTCAGGAAAATTCTCAACCTCAGAAATCGGATCTAGACAGCCTAAAGTTTCTGGCCCCGTAATAAGGCTAGGTGGCTAAAGTGACTAGGATGAAGAACGAGAGCAACAAGCAGGACCCCAGATGCTGCGGCAGGAAGGTCCCACCACATACCCGGATGCTTGAAAGAAGCAACTCATCCACAACCAAAATTGGTCAAGCTAGGTACGAGGGAGACTAGTTGGTAACAAAGTCGCGATGGAGCAACTTGGTCTCTAAGGAAATGGAATCCAAAGGCTCAGCTGATATCCAAAAAGTAGATCTCGTGAGATCCTTGCAGGGATTTTCTGTGTCTCATCTCGTACCCATGGGTTCTATTTATATGGAAATCCTGAGGGGGGGGAGGGGTATTTATACCCCACCCCTTTGGCGACTAGGCGACTTCCTGGAGGAGATCGAACGGCTGGGCGAGTAACTCGCCTAGTCACCTACCTTGCGAGCATGCGAGGGGAGCTCGCCATACTCGCACAGGCTTTCTATAGGCTGGCGCGTCGACCCTGACCTCCATCTTGACTTGTTGACTTTGACTTGTACTGACCTGGCCTTGGTGGGGCCCCTGCTCGACGAATATGAGTTGTACACAATCCCCGCTCTTTTCGAGCGATGTAGAAACTCAGAAAGAATCATCCAACATTTATTCAATGAGCTACTATACCGAGCTTCTGAGCTACTTGCACTTTTTTGATGCCCATCGATCTCTATAAATAGGGGGTGTTTTTCGAGATATGCCTATTAGAGCTCGCCTAATATGTTGAAAGCCGACGAGGAAGTTTTCAAACTGAGCCTTAATGCGTTGTCCGGCTTCATCCGACCCTCCAAGCCGAAGAGGCCGCAAGTTGGTGAAGTTGTTGTCGACATTCCTCCTCATAAAAAGAAGAAGACAAAGAAATCCAAGAAGTCGTACGCCCTCGAGATCGACAACCCACCGTCATCGATGATGGATGTCGTCGCGATGGCCAAGGATCCTGCATCCCCTCTGAATACCCAGCAGCTCCTTGATGAGATTGGGCTGGACGATATTCCCGACAAATCTGTCCATGGCTCCAATCTTATCAAATCGCCGATCATCCCTCCAGCCCCTGAAGTCATCGATACTCAGGCACCGGGGCAGGTTAACCTCGCTACCTCGCCAGGTTGCTATCTCGCCGATGTATTGAGATTTTAGTCGGTTGCCGAATTTTTTGTTGACTTGATTTTTACTGACGCAGGTCTCCCGCCAGATGATGTCGTCGTGGTGCTTGATGCCACTCCTCTGCAAACAACATTGTTGATCGCTCTCAAATCCGGGTAGTGAGTCCAAACTGTGTGCACTGTGCGGATCAACATCGGCTGCAAGAAGGCGACCGAAGTATCGGCCTCCTTGGCGGGGGAGGTTCCTTCTACGAGCAAGGATGTTCCTGCGAGAAAGGATCTCGCGACGGTCAAGACCCCTCAGCCCGGGACGGGTAAAGTTCTTGTCGCCCCTGCAAATGCTCAACTACCGGAGGCGAACATCCCTTTGCCGCCGCCACCTCCTGCTCTCTCCAAGCTATAACAGGAGGCGAGTATCCCTGTGCCTCCGCCACCCCCTGATGACCCTTCAACCTCGCGCCAACTCGCGAGTACACCTCTGTCTCCGCTGCCACCCCTGACAAGCTCCCAAACACAGTTGTCGGGGATGGTGCTGCCACCACCTCCTCCGCTGGATAGCTTGGCTCAGAGGTCAGACATATAACGGCCCAACTACTTCTCGCCGAGGAACGGGGATCGCGACCATGGAGGTCGCGGGCAGGGGAGGCCCGTCGAACGCATGGGCGGCTCTTCTTCGGGTCAGCGGGAGTCTTTGGGTCACGACCACTCTCCCCAGCGATCTCGATCTCCTCGCCAAGGTAACTCGCATCGTTGTTGTGCTGACTTGATCATCGATGTCGACTTCTGACTTGGCGACATTCCTTCTGTTTTGACAGATCGCCCTGCAACTCCTGGAGCGGCTTTCCTTGACGCCATCAGGATGTCTGGGAGCGCATATCGCCATGCAGCTGCTCGCGCCTACCTGGAGTTGGAGTCTAAGTTCGACCAACTCGCCATTTGCGAGCCTCATCGGCAGATTTCGTCCTTGGAGGTCAGGATGACGACGATGAAAGAGCTTCGGGCCAGCCTGGAGAACTACGAGGCCCGTTTCTACATGATCGACAAGATAGATCGGCGGATGGCGATGAACGACCATCGTCTCCAGCTTGCTCTCGACGAGCTGGCTGGTATGCATACGAGCATGGGCTCCACAGGATGACTGGCGAGAATGGAAGAATAGTTGCAGCTTGGAGATGATGCAATATTGGTGGCCACGGAGTATTACCGGCGGGCTCACGAGATTGGCTAGGCCGGACGATATCCCAACCCTCCAGAGCGGCCTCCTAGGACTTAGTTTTCTTTTTTCTTCTTTCTATTAGCTGAACTCGCCTCTGGCGACTTATGTAATGAACAATATTCTTTATTTGTAATAAACGAGTTTGAATCTCATCATTATTTTGTTGACGGTCGCTCTTTTGTCTGTAAGTTCGTTTTCTTTTTGCGACTTTCCGTATATGTATTATGCAGGTTATCGCGAGGTCCCATAAAGCTTTATGCGAGATAGAACTAGGTGGTAGGGTTGCTCTCAGTTGATACACGACTTAGGTAGATACTCGTGTGAGGATGATATATGCCTCCTGCCTAGGACTATAAATAGAGGAGGTTGATAAACCATAAGTACGCTGCAGTGATTTTTAAACTTATACTCACAAATAACTTCCCTTACTCGCCTCTCCTCTGCCTTCTCACTACTCCTTGCTCGCAAAAACAACTCGCTCAAGATGGTCGGGGATGATGGCAGCGCTCGCTAACAAGCTCATGCACCGAATTTCACTGATGTCGCTTTTAAGAAATCTTTCACCTATGAGCAGGACTTGGAGGAGTTTCGACAACGACATCTTATCGAGGGCTACTCGGCAAGACTCCTCGCGTGGACAGGGTGATTAAATTCTTATATTGAAGGCGGGCTGATACTATCTCTCCGCCACTTCGAAGCCAGATTGCGACTTCCGTTGTGGCCGGAATATCGTCAGATCCTTTAGTACTTCGGCATCGTGCCCGCACAAATCAACCCCAACGGCGTGGCGATCATCATGGGGTTCCTATGCTTCTTGCGAGAAGAGAGGATCCTTTTTGACCTCTCCATCTTTAGGAAGATACCCGTCTTTGCCTCGATGTCGGACGAGATCGTCTTCTTCAGCAGCCACGTTTGCACGCTGGTCGGGACGACGAACAAAGTCCATCGATGGAGCGAGTACCTAGTCATCGTCACCGGTGACTTTGAAGGTGTGTTGGGGTGGCCACATCAACCCGCTGACGTCGCCTTCTTACCGCCGATCTTAGAGGCGTCTGTGAGAAGCTAGTCGAGGCTTTCCGCGGGCGACAATTCAACGTCATCCATTGACGAATCAATGTCAATGTTCTTTTAGAGATCCACCCCTGCGAGAGTAAGTCTTCGAAGTTTGATCATACTCGCCTATTTCTTCCCTCTCGACGTTTAGAAAGACGCGATAACTCGCTCTTGATGCTCGCAGTACCCTCCGAGCTCCCATCGAAGCCGATTCCTCCAGCCAAGGAAGTCTCCTCGTCACACCTAAAGCCCCCCAACCAGCCGTCAAAAGTTGGGGAGAAGAAGAAGATCGCAAAAGGGAAGAAGAAGGTCAGGTCGCCAGACCATGCGAGCAAGCGGGCCAGAGTATCTCGCCAACTGTTCGAGGACTGGTAATCTACGGACGACGTCGAGGCGCCTTACCTTCACCCAAACTACAACCTTGGACGAGAAGGTAAGGATGCCTTCGACTGCCCGCTGGTCTCCTGGTCCGCTGGCGAGCATCGGGTGTCGCTGAGCACCAACATGCCCGCTTGGTCTAAGGACTGGGATGACAAGGGGGAGGCCTTCGACGTCCTTCACACCATCTATAGGCGAGCTGATGCTAAGTTTATGGTGGAGATTAGCCCAGAGGAGCTAGCCCAGCTTACCTCACGCTCCATTCTATGGGCTGCCGAGCTGGGCCATTTCTCGGCGAGGAAGCTGCTCGAGACGCACAAGGCGCTAAAGGTCGTTTCCAAGAAGGCAATCAACCTCGGAATGCAATCAGCTCACTGGAAGGAGTATGAGGTAAGTCACCTCCTTGGCGCGACATAGTTTAATATTAACGTGGGTATTTTTGCTGATGGTTCGTTGGTACTCACAGGCTTCCGAGGTCGAGACGGCGAAGAGAATTTCTGTGCTTGAGCAGAACTCGCCAACACCAAAGTTGAGTTTGAGGCTTCCCAAATCCGGGTCGCCAAACTCGAAACTCGGCGGGTGCCTCCTGGAGATCGCCCCAGCTCTTCCGGACCTCGCCCAATGATGTCGCTGCAGGACGTGATCGACCATGGGATGGTCAAGAAGGTCCGTCCTCATGGGGACGAGATACCGACCATACGCCAGGGAATTGCTTGGGCGGCGGGGGATATCATCCTTGCCAGGTTGAGGATCGGCAGCCATCTTGACGAGGTGGCCAAGAAGATGACGGTCAAGGACCTGATTCCGGAGCTGCTAACCGAGGAGTCTAACTCGCCTGACTGCGTCCTTTCCTCGGCGTCGGGATCTAGCGGTAGTGGCAGTAGCAGTAGCAGCAGCAGCAGCGGCGGCGAAAGCGAGGAGGAAGACAACGGCGAGGGTGAGGTAGAAGAAGATGCCGACATTGGCGATGAAGAATATCAGCCTGATACTGACGACGATGAGTCCTAATTATTCGTCGATATTCTTCATAATTGCATACTCAATATTGTAGATACTTAGAAATTTTTTTGAAACTTGTAAATTTTTGATATAGTAAAGATTTTTGTCGATGACTTCCTTTCTCTTCATATTTTGCTCACATACTCGCTTGCTGATGTCGCTCGTTAGGCTCATAGGTCCGGAGAGGTCGAGAGTTTGGCATGCTCTTACTCGCACACGTACATCGCTCATACTCGCCTCATTGTTGCTCGCTTTACTCTTACTCGCATACTCGCCCATGCATACTCACACCTGCATAGTCACCTATCTCGCAGAGCTTAGCTCAATTGAGTCGGAGATTGTAGCTGACACTCCGCAGGAGCAGAGCTCAACTGATGGTGGGAAGCAGTCAACTCTCAGCAAGAGCCAAGCTCAACTAGGGGTGGGAATTAGTCGAAACTCAGCAAGAGCCAAGCTCAACTGGGGGTGGGAGTCAGTCGACACCCAGCAGGAGCCAAGCTCAACTGGGGGTAGGAATCAGTCGACACCCAGCTGGAGCCAAGCTCAACTGGGGGTGGGAAAGCATTCGACACCCAACAGGATCCAAGCTCAACTGGGGGTGGGAAAGCGATCGATACCCAGCAGGAGCCAAGCTCAACTGGGGGTGGGAATCAGTCGACACCCAGCAGGAGCCAAGCTCAACTAGGGGTGGAAATCAGTCGACACCTAGCAGAAGCCAAGCTCAATTGGGGGTGGGAATCAGTCGACACACAACAAGAGCCAAGCTCAATTGGGGTTGGGAATCAGTCGACACCCAGTAGGAGCCAAGCTCAACTGGGGGGTGGGAAAGCGTTCGATATCAGTAGTAGCCAAGCTCAACGGTGGGTGTGTCACAACCCGCATTTTTCACCGCCCCATAAAGGAGTATCAGAGTAAGGGAAAAATGCGCGTCATGATGCCACGCCAGTAGGGGATAACTGCGGACGCTCAAGCAAATCACCTACTTAATCAAGATGAAAGATTCTTTAAGTTATTTAAAGGCAAAATCAGTTTAAGTGCAGTAGTTAGCCGTATCCCTCGGCTTAGTGGCTCATCTAGTCCACAAGAAAAGTAATTAAATGTTGCGGAAAGTACTTCTTTTATCAAATTAGGCATCCTAAAAGAGCTTAGAGGTTCCAAAAGGACACTTCAAGGCATACAAGTTCTAAATTTAGTAAAAATAATAGTAGTTTTGTACGGTCGTTAAATATAGTGATTTTATATTTTAAAATATGTAATGCATTAGGTAATAATAGTAATTTTTATACTTGAAAATAACTACCATGCAATCCTAGCATAAAACATCCCAGAGAGCAAGTAATCTTATACACAGAAAGAGAACTAAGCAGCTAGCAAATACCCAAAATCAACAATCATGTGTGCATCAACAAACTGACAGGAACCCATATAAAATAAAGTATGTCTGAACTAGCAAAGAAAACAAAACAACAAACTACCTCGCTAAGGCGAGGCAAAACCACAGCCAAGACAGCTACCTAAGAACTCCAAAACCAGCACGGTTATCAGCTAGCTCTGAACCTGAGGCATTCCAAAGACAGAACATATCAGCAAGAAAGTACAAGAGATGACAGAAAGTAAGCCAAAAGTTAACAAAGTCAATGGGTACCAACCCAAGACCCAAGGAAAAAAATATTTACGTAAAGTACAGCAGTCAGGTACAAAGGTAAAAAGAGAAACACTTACGTGAAGCGTCACGTATAACCACATCACCCCAAATGTACAAGACTATAAGGGAAAAAGGTCAAGGTTAAACCATCAGGAAGTGAAACAAACACCCGATTAGCCATCTGTGGTCAACTCCACCAAACAATCCAAAACGGGCAGGGTGGTCAACTCAGTTGGACACAACCCCAAAGACAATTATCCGTCTAAATGCGGGGGAGACTAAACACTCCACCAAATACCGCAAATGCCCCACAAAAAAACTCGGTAGAGCCCCACAAAGTGTTAATATGGAGATCAAACGTTGCGGCGGTGGATTCACCCACTAAAAACACCTGTAACAAAGAAAAAAAACCGGAAGGAAAGCGCCGTAACGATCCTGGTTTAGAGCTCAGAGGCACACCACAACCCAATTGGGGTCTCGTGGCTTGTCTTGCCCCACGACAACGCCACGAATAAAAACAATGATAGACATCTCAAGTCAACAATGACACATCGGATGCTACCAAACAATTCTAGATTAGAAGCTGTTGATCAATCTTTAGGAAGAAGTTACAATCCTAAAATAAACTCTAACGCGTTTTATATGAAAGTTGAGGAACGGTAATAAAGGTGATATTTAATCACTTCATCAAAACATATAGGATTTACAAGGTTGAGTAACAAAATCATGAACTTGAAAACTATAAAGGAAATTAGACAGGAGATCTCGACATCACTTCAATTCAGCAGTTATTGAACAATCATGATTACAAGAAATTAAAAATTTCTGCAAATCGGGTAAAGAAAGAAAGAGGAGTAAACCATCACTTGCCTTGATTTTTTTACCGGAAATATTCTCTGAATCACTCCTTGACGTAGATCGGGGCTAAAGAAGACGAGAGAAGTCGAAATATAAGAAGAACAACCAAAAACAGGAGTTAGGGCCGAAAACCCTAGCGAGAAAATTTCAAGAAAAGGGGAAGATTTTACCACGATAGCGTAGCTCTCGACGAGGGCTTTCCGGAGCAATATTCGGTTGAAGATTTCGAGCACTGGAGCACCATCGGCGGCCA
This sequence comes from Platanthera guangdongensis, assembly GCA_039583875.1. Taxonomy (NCBI): domain Eukaryota; kingdom Viridiplantae; phylum Streptophyta; class Magnoliopsida; order Asparagales; family Orchidaceae; genus Platanthera; species Platanthera guangdongensis. The sequence goes on from CM077161.1 coordinate 3,399,135, forward strand.
CCGGAAGATTCACGAACGGGAGGGAGTTGCCGCACAGGTGGTTTCGGTTCGGTCTAAATCGTGAGAAAGAAGATGAAGTTTTTCTTTCTAATTATCTTGAATATCAGAATATATATATGTGTGTATTTATAAAAAGTTCTGTCTAAATAGGAAAAAAAACGTGCTCTATATGAGCGGGTGCGCGGAAAATGAAAATAGAGATTTAGGATGGCTTCAAATTAAAAAGTGTTCAACATAAAAGTTGTAGATCTCATCGAGACGAACAAATTTAATGAAAATTATTTTTTATATGACACCATTTTGACCCTCAAAACAGCACCCGAACGCAGACAGGAACAGACTACTCGAGAAGGACGGCCGACTACTCGAGAACAAGATTAAAGGTATTCGAGAAGTAGAAAACATGTTACTCGAGTACTAAAATTCAGTACTCGATAACAAACATACAATTACTCGAGATGAACAGTAGAATACTCGAGTACAAGCCAGATCACTCGAGAACAGGAAAGTTTACTCGACAATTCTATTGCATGAACAGTATTTTTTTATAAATATATCCAAAATATCAAACTATAGAGATGAATAATCAATAACATTTTTGAATAGTGTTTTAATATTAAAATAATCATATTTATATATTTTTGAATAAGGAAACACGAGTTCAAAATGGAGGCCCAAACGCGCGCCGAATTAAACGAAATTTGCATCGTAGGCGAACACTAACGCTACGAACCCAATGGCAAAGTCACAACCAAAATCCGGCGAGCCGTTCTTGAAATATAAATTTTCAAAGTCTACGGCGAACATAAATTTCACAAAACTTCGGAAAATCGCCGAGACTCGAGTATCGCTCGGATCGCGACGAAACTTGACGAGCAAGTCCAAAATTATTTAACTTAATTTTAAAATGAAAAATTTTCCAATTACAACAAAAATTCGGCCGACTCAACCGCACGAACGCGAAAATGCCTTAACGACATTGCGCTGTCAACTCGACGTTAAAAATAACGTCATGACGTCATAAATATGACGATACCCATTCAAATAAAATCATCGAAAAATCGGGGCGTTACAATCACTCCCCCTAAAAGTAGTTTGTCCAGAAACTTAACACAACTACAAAACCAAATCAAAAACGAGAAAATCTAACACCACCAAAAACATAGAGACATATCAAGACTAAGAGAAGAGATACAGATGAGATTCCATCATCGTTGATTCCAATTCTCACGTCGCGCTCTCGACGTCTTGATTTCTCCAAAGAATCTTGACCATTGAGATGGTCTTCTCCGCAACACTCGATCTTGAGATTCCAGAATACGAACAGGTTCTTGCACATATGTAAGGTTGGGCTGAATCTGGAGCACCGAGTCGAGTACTTGACGATCATTACGAATACCATTCCACAACTGGCTCACATGAAACACATCATGGACACCAGGTAAGGTAGCAGGCAACTCAAGCATATACGCTGAAACTCCGATGCGTTCAAGAATCTGAAAAGGTCCCACGTACTGGGGCTCTAACTTGTGGCTCCTTCCAAACCTTTTAACACCAGACATCGAAGAAACTTTCAGAAAAACAAAGTCACCAACAACGAACTCCAGATCAACCCTTCGTTGATTAGCATATTTCTCATAGCGTTCTTGTGTTACACTGAGCTTTTCTCGAATATGAGTCACGACACAATTCATCTCTTTAAGGGCTTTCGGACCTAACAATGACCCCTCACCAACCTCAGCCCCAAACCAAAGGCGTCTTACAACGCCTCCCGTACAAAGCCTCAAACAGGGTCATCTACAGACTCGCTTGATAACTATTATTATAAGCAAATTTCATGAGTCTGAGGCGTTCATCCCACGCACCACCGTGATCCAATATGTAACATATGATCATATCTTCCACGATCTGATTAACTAGCTCTGTTTGACCATTTGTCTGCGGATGATAGGCGGTGGAATACCTTAAATCGGTACCCAACCCCTCCTGTAAGCTCTTCCAAAAACGAGACATAAACCTAAAGTCTCGATCCGACACGATACTGACTGGAACTCCATGCAATCTGATAACCTCTTCCAGATATAATTCAGCTATCTTCTTCATAGAATATCCAATCTTAAAAGGGACGAAGTGAGCACATTTAGTCAATCTATCGACTATCACCCAAACAGAGTCGTGCCCATGGGAAGATTTCGGTAGACCGGTAATAAAATCCATCAAAATACTCTCCCACTTCCAACTGGCAATATCAAGTGGTGTCAATTTACCTCTAGGCCTTATGTGGTCATCCTTAACACGCTGACACGTAAGACATTCTGACACAAACTTCGCGATATCATTCTTCATTCCTGACCACCAAATAATTTGCTTTAGATCCTTATACATTTTAGTAGAACCAGGATGGTAGGCTACATTGGAACCATGAGCTTCAGCACAGATCTTAGCTCGAATGTCACCAAAGGCGGGGATGCAAAATCTACCCTGATACTTTAAGGTATCAAACTCATCCAAGGAGAAATCAGGTAGCTCTCCCTTCATGGTTCTATTATGGAGGTGTAACAAATCCGGATCATCCTTCTGATGTGCTCGAATAAGGGAAATCCAAGAGGACTCTTCTGCTTCTAAACTAGCAGGCACAGTACTTCTCCCAACCTCAATGTCCATCAACAGGAATTCTTCCACCAAGGACTGTACAGTCAAATTGAAAATTTTGGCGGTCTTTCTACTCAAAGCATCGGCTACTACGTCAGCCTTTTCCGGATGATAAAGAATTTCCACTTCATAATCAACCACATATTCTAACCACTGACGTTGGAGCAGATTTTTTTCCTTCTGAGTGAAGACGTACTTCAAACTCTTATGGTCTTTATATATCTTGCACAACGCACCATACAATAAGTGTCGCCAAAGCTTCAGTGCATAAATTATAGCGGCAAACTCCAAATCGTGCGTAGGATAGTTTCTTTCATGAATCTTTAATTATCTTGATCCATACGTGATCACCTTACCATCTTGCATCAAAACACAGCCAATTCTGATGTGTGATGCATCCACATACACAACACACTTAACTCCTTCAATAGGTAAGGTTAAGACTGGAGCAGTACATAATCTCTTCTTCAACTCTTGGAAGGCTTCTTCACACTTATCACTCCAAATGAATACAATATTCTTTTGGGTAAGTCTGGTTAGAGGAGCTGACAACACTGAAAACCCTTCCATGAATCTTATATAATAGCCAGTCAGGCCTAAGAAGCTCCTAATCTCTTTAGGTGTAGAAGGTCTCTCCCATTCCATCACAGCAGAAATCTTGGTCGGGTCCACGGAAATACTATCCTTGCTTACCACATGACCCAGAAAGGACACCTGAGGTATCCAGAACTCACCCTTGCTCAACTTCGCATATAACATATGCTCCCTCAGGGTCGACAAAACCAAATGCAAATGCTGAGTATGCTCCTTAATATTGCAGGAATACACCAAGACATCATCTATGAACACAATAACAAACCGGTCCAAGAAGTCCTTGAACACCTTATTCATCAAATCCATGAATGCAAAGGGTGTATTGGTCAAACCGAAAGACATCACCAAAAACTCATAATGTCCATGCCACAAACAAAAAATAATTCGTGGAATATCTGCCTCACGAATTCTCAACTGGTGGTAGTCTGAACGAAGGTCGATCTTTGAAAATACCGAGCTACCACGCAACTGATCGAACAGATCATCAATCCTTGGCAGGGGATATCTATTCTTAATGGTCACCTTATTCAACTCTCTATAATCGATACAAAGCCTCATCGATCTATCTTTCTTCTTTACAAATAACACAGGAGCACCCCACAGAGAACAACTTGGTCTAATAAAACCACACCTCAGCAACTCATCGAGCTGAGTATGTAACTCATCCAACTCACGCGAAGCCATACGATACGGCGCTTTGGCAATATGACAAGTACCTGGCTCGAGGTCTATCACAAACTCTATCTCCCTCACCAGAGGAAGTCCTGGAAGACAGTCGGGAAAAACATCTAGAAACTCCCGCACCACCGAGATATCCTCAAGACGTGACGTAACAAAAGTTGTTTCTAAAGCAAAAATAGAAACCAAAAATGCCTCGCAACAAGACCCTATAACACGACAAGCACGACCGCAAAAATGATAGAGGAAACTTTGTACTGAAATCCATAGACGCTCATAGGTTGGCCATTGTCCATCCTGAAGTCCCGTCGCCTTGCCTTGCACTGGATGACCACATCATACCTAGATAGCCAGTCCATGCCCAATATCATATCAAAGTCCGCAGATCCAACACCATCAGATCTGCAAAGGCTAGGAAATTACCTAGGTATATAGGGCATCTCAGAACTCCTTGATTAGATATCACTGAATCATTGGAGGGAAGCTTGACGTTGAAGGAGTCTCCTAATTGATCCACATCCAGATGATGTTTATCTACAAATCTCCGGGACACAAATGAATGGGTGGCACCCGAATCGAAAATAACGCGCACCCACCTATTCCACACCTTAAAATCCCCTAAATCGTAGCATACATAACTAAACAAACGATAAATATGGAAACAACGAGAAATAATAAAGATAAATTAAACTAGGGATAACCTGATATAATTTGGGTAGAGGTTTGAGCTTCCTCCCTGGTCACCAAGTTCAGCTTTCATTTTCTCAAATCCACCAGGTCTTTGCTAGGCCTTTTAGCTGGTAGGCCGCAAGCATCACCTTCTGGGCTTCAACAATCCCCGAATACGTAAACATCTCATCCATAGTGATAATCCAATCATCCAAAACCATAAAATTGGCACTCTTGTCATAAGTGAGAGGTCTCAATCGCTGGAAATGCGATATAAGGTTCATCTCTGGCGGTAACGTCATCGGGGGCACTAGAGGTGCAGGATCAGCGGGTATGGCCTGACCCGCAACAGAATCTTGCGCTATGGGTTGCTATGCATGAGCGGCAAACAACAACAACTGAATCTGCGACTGCATCGCAACTAACTGCCTCGATAGAGCTTCATTGCTCTGATGCAGACTCTCGATCAATGCCTCACTCTACACACCCGACGACTCACCCTCCGACTGGGGAGTCGACCTCGTCGCAGTGCGCTTTGACGACATTTCTAAAAGGCAACAAACCACTCATCAAAAAAAAAAAACAATCCTACCTTACAACTTGGCCACGCAACTAATTAAGACCATACTTAAAGACACTTGTTTATGCTGCAACTTGTTCTTGGATTTTATACTGATGTTATGTTCTGCTTAGGATGACATTCTCTCATCCTATTTACTTATGTGTCTATGATATGAATGCATGAATTTTTCATTCTTCTTTAAAATCATGTGTGTACATGTGTCATCATGTAAACCTTAACTTAGCACGCGTGCTTATGCGATGATAGCTATGTATGCAGTGTTGTGTATTCTAAAAAGTCTGTAATGCATGCATGAGCGACGTACACATGAAATATTATGCATCTTATACTACATAACATCGCATGCAATGAGAAAATAAAAATGTGCTAATGGGCGCTCATGTGATGATGGTTATGCATCTCATACTACATAACCATCACATGTTGCCTCCTATGGTGGATCCATATACATACACATTATGCATCTCATACTACATAATATGCTATGTATACTTCTTATCATGTTATGAGTGTAGTGACTATGCTTCATTTAAGACGTACTTGTTAACCCCAAAATCGACGATCCTTCCCAAGGGAGCCAGCTCGCTCGTCACGGTCTGCCCTGGGTCCCTCCTGGAGGTCGTGATTCCCTAGGTTGGGCGGACAGAATTTTCTGTCCGCTCAGGCCGAGCGGCTTGCACGATCTCAGCGGTCTGACCCCCCAGGCCGCGCTCCTTCCCTCGGTCGGCAGGGCCCGTGGACTGCTTCCGTAGTCCGCCTCTACAGGCCGCCCCCTTTTTCAGCTTAATCGCAAGGTTGTCTTCGCAGGTCTCTCTCTGTCGGACTCAACTTCCTATCCACCCAGGACGGCATCAGGTCGCGTTCCTCTTCCGCTTAACCGCAGCTGTCTCAACAGATGTTCCGTTGCTGGACTTGGACTCATGTCCGCTCAGGCCGACAGCAGGTCGCATATCCCTTCACCCAGCAACACGGATAGCCGACTCCTCCAGCTCGCCTGCAGGGCGCAGACTCCAACTCTTGCTACCCTCCAAGACCAGCAACCTCCAAGTCCCTCGCGAGCTGGGCGGACTCGAAGTATGATCAAGACTTCCAGTCCGCCTTCATTGGCGAACCCCAACAGCATCAACAGCTAGGCTATCCATTTCCAACATAAGCGGACTCGATCTTGCAGCAGCCGCGGACTCGGCAGACTCTCTACGCAGTCCGCCCTTCCCTTAGCCAGCACCAGCTTCTCGGCAGCAGCAGGGTCTATTCCTCCTCAGTCTGCAGGCCTGTCGCAGGCTCAGCCAGTAGTGGCAGCTTCCTCCTCAGTCTGCAGCCTTCGTGCGGACTCAGTCAGCAGTCGCGGACTCCTTCCAGTCCGCCACTCAGCAAATCCTCCAAAAAGCAGTCCTAGTCCGCATATCCTAGTGCGGACTGGCCAGACTCCGCGGGCACTCTGCTGCCCCCACCCCTTGCAGCTCGCTCAGTTCAACAGTGGCGGACTCTGCGGATTCTCCTCGTAGTCCTCCACATAGCTTCCAACATCCGCCACCCCAGCAGTAGGCGGACATGTCACAACCCGCATTTCCTCAACGAGCATATCGTATCAGAGCAAGAGGAACTACGGGTTATGATGCCACGTCGTGCAGGGGATAACTGCACACGCTCAGGCAACTCTTGACGCTTACTTTATAAGTTGAAATTCAACAGTGAAATGTAAGAAAACTTTTGTATTAAATGGTCGTATCCCTCGGCCTTAGATAGTAAAACTGTATTTGTACGCAGCAGAAATACTTTGTGTATTTATGATGAGCTCCTATATGCAGTCTAGAGTGATACTACTATAAGAACTCCTCTTTGTTTACGTCATTTAGAAAATATGTCTTAGTGCATCAAAACATGTGTGCATGATATACAATAGTAGGTTTTGTTAACTTCAAAATATCTAATGCAACCTATCAGAAATCTGTCCCAAAAGCAAGTAGATATCACTCCATCCAAGTGAGTCACATTAGCAGTCTAGTTCATATTTTACACAAAAGAAAACCCACCAAATGGGCGGCAACAAGCTGACACGAACCCATTGGGGCACATGTATGTCTGTACAACAAAAAGAAGAACTACCTCGCTATGTATGCTAGGCTAGCTCCCAAGAAACGCCACCAACCAAGCTAGCCTCTCAACCGGCTACAACCTGCGCCTGAGGCATTCAAGAAAGAATACCTCAGCAATCAACCAAGCTATACAAAAGAGAGCATGAATTTCATAAGTGATAAAGAAGGGGCTTACCGACCCCGTAGAAATGTGTAAGTAAAAAGAGTGCATAAAACAGGTGCGTACATGTAGAAAACAATGTCATTCCAAATGGTCAACCGCACCAAGTGCGTACAAGTTCATCAAGTCCTGCTCAAACCGTAGGAGAAAAAGGCAAAACACATGTCCATTCCATCATTTATAGGACAAGAAACTACGATACTAGTGAAGCATACGCAGCGGTTAAGTTCAATTTCGCAAGGGTCTTATCGGTGGCGGCCCTAAAGTGGAACGCACCAAACAAAACCAGCCCAAATCGGGGCCAAAGTGGTCTCTCTAACCACAAGTTCAATTTCGCTGAACCGTTCGATGCAGGATCAAGGAAATGAACGGCACAAAAAAAACTGGAAAAAGTCAATTTTCGGGCCGGTCACGCCCTGTGTCACGCCCGTGACACAGGGAGTGTACCATAAGCGGCACCGAAAGGCGGCAATTCCACGTTTATCCACACGGTACACGGACGGGTACACGCCCGTGACGGGTCGGTCACGCCCGTGACCTAGGGCGTGTAGCCCGTGTCTCGACACCTCGTCGACAGAAAGTGTCGACACTCGACCCATCTTGACACGCCCTGTGACACGCCCGTGTCACAGGCCGTGTCCCCTCTCTCGACACTCGACACTCGATACTCGATGCTCGATACTCGACGCTCGATACTCGAAACTCGACGAAGCGGGACACGGCCCGTGACACGCCCATGTCACGGGGCGTGTACTCCATTCGTCGAGCTCAACTCGACGCAAGAAAAATCGTCGAGTCAAGGAGGTCACGCCCAGGTCACGGCCTGGGTCACGCCCGTGTCAGGGGGCGTCTCGCACAAAAACGACCATTTTTCCCTTTTGTGAAAAATGTTTCTGAGACGTCCTAGACCATTTTTGCCTCAAGCACTTTTTACCCTTTTTTGTTTCCTAAACCAGCAACTTATTTTGAGCTACATTACCCGGGCACGAAAAAGTGCAAGCATTCCCTAAGAGGCCTCACCGAGTCCCTCATATGGACTCCGGTTTGCTGGGGAATCGTGCAACTCGGCAAACAAAACAGCCACTCGCAAGCCCGCGGGAAAAACCATGCTCAAACTACAGTCAAAACCAACGTAACGCCCATCATGCGTACGTAATCAAAAATCTGGGGCGTTACAATCACTCCCCCCTAACAAAAAGTTTCGCCTCGAAACTTTCACAAAACCAATTAAAACCATGAATGCAATCAAACACCAAGTCACATACCAGCTTATCTACGGGAACAAATGAGGATGAGCCGCCCTCATTGTTGATTCGAGTTCCCACGTCGCGCTTTCCACATCCTCGAGCGCCTCTGGACCCAACAAAGGCCGCTCACCAACCTCAGTCCAAAAGAGTGGGGTCCGACATCGTCGCCCATATAACGCTTCGAACGGAGCCATTTGCAAGTTTTCTTGATAGCTATTATTATACGCGAATTCCATAAGCCGCAAACGTTCATCCCATGCTACGCCATACTCAAGAATGTAACATCGAATCATATCTTCTACAATTTGATTTACTCTTTCGGTTTGGTCATTCGTCTGAGGATGATACGCCGTGAATATCGCAAATCTGTCCCCAAACCCTCTTGTAGACTGCGCCAAAAACGAGAGGTAAAGCGGGAATCTCGGTCTGAAATGATATTCATAGGCACATCATGCAGTCGGATGATCTCGTTCAAATAGAGCTCCGATATGGTCTTCATCGGGTAGTTGACCTTAAAGGGTATGAAATGAGCACACTTGGTCAATCTATCCACGATCACCCACACGGAGTCATGTCCTCGGGAGATCTTGGTAAACCAGTAATAAAATCCATTGAGATGCTTTCCCACTTCCAGGTTGGAATCTCCAATGGTGTCAACTTGCCACCAGGCTTCCCATGATCAGCTTTCACCCGCTTGCACGTATGACATTCCGAGACAAATTGTGCTATATCTCTTTTCATTCCATACCACCAGACAATTTGTTTCAAATCACGGTACATTTTTGTTGAGCCTGGATGGTAGGCCATACTTGCGCCATGGGCTTCCTTACACACCATCTCGCGAATATCTCCAACTAAGGGAATACAAAAGCGACCACGATACTTTAACGTGCCCCCTTCATCAATAGAAAAATCCGGTAATTCATCCTTTTCAGTCCGAAGAAATAAATGTAAAAGATCAGGATCATCTTTTTGGTGTTGTCTTGCAAGCACCAGCCATGACGGTTCTTCTATTGCCGACTGACTTTGCGGGTCATATTTGCCCACCGCAATATCCATCAATAGAAATTCCTCTACAAGACGGTCGACGGAAAGATGAAATAATTTCCCCGTCTTCTGACTCAAAGCATCGGCTACAACATTCGCTTTTCCCGGATGATACTAAATGTCCACATCATAATCAGCTACATACTCAAGCCATCGCCGTTGGCGCAAATTAAGTTCTTTCTGCGTGAAGACATACTTCAAGCTTTTATGATCTGTAAAGATTTTACACTGTGCACCATATAGCAAGTGTCTCCACAACTTCAATGCAAATATCACCGCTGCAAACTCCAAATTATGCGTTGGGTAATTCTTTTCATGAATTTTCAACTGCCGAGACCCATACGCAATCACCTTTTTGTCTTGCATTAACACACATCCAAGTCCAATGTGCGACGCATCCACGAACACTTCATAATCCTTTCCTTCTGTTGGCAAGATTAACACAGGAGCGGTACATAACCTGTTCTTGAGTTCTAGGAATGAGACCTCACACTTGTCAGTCCACTCAAACGCCACATTATTCTGGGTTAATCGAGTCAAAGGTGCGGCCAACGTCGCAAAACCTTCGATAAATCTGCGATAATAGCCGGCCAAGCCCAAGAAGCTTCGAATCTCCTTGGGTGTTTCCGGTCTTCTCCATTCCATGACCGCAGAAATCTTTTCGGGATCCACTGAAAGACCATGGTGATTAATGACATGACCCAGAAAAGCAACTTGCGGCAACCAAAACTCGCATTTGCTTAGCTTGGCGAATAACCGGTGATCTCGCAAAGTGGCCAATACTAATCGCAGATGCTGTTCATGCTCCTCAGCACTACGGGAGTAGACAAGAACATCATCAATAAAAAACCACCACAAATTTATCCAAGTAGTCCTTGAACACCCTGTTCATCATATCCATGAAGGCTGATGGTGCGTTGGTCAAACCAAACGACATCACAAGGAATTCAAAATGACCATGTCGTGATCGAAATGCAGTCCGCGGAATATCAGACTCCCGGACCTTGAGCTGATGATAGCCCGAGCGGAGATCAATCTTCGAAAATACAGAACTGCCACGCAGTTGATCAAACAAATCATCGATTCTTGGCAGTGGGTACTTATTTTTAATTGTCACCTTGTTCAACTTCCGGTAATCGATGCAAAGGCGCATCGACCCATCTTTCTTCTTCACAAATAACACCGGTGCACCCCAAGGTGATGAACTCGGCCTGATAAACCCTTTTGCCAATAAGTCATCCAACTGTGTACGCAATTATGCTAGCTCATGCGGGGCCATCCTGTACGGCGCTTTCGCAATCGGTCACGTACCCGGCTCCAAATCAATAACAAACTCGACATCACGATTAGGGGGTAGACCAGGAAGGTCAGTAGGAAAAACATCTGGAAATTCACGCACAACAGGTATCTCCTCCAAAAGCGGCAAAACAGCACTCGTCCCCACAACGGAGACAAAACAAGCACAACAGTCGGAAACAAACAACGTCCGAACACATACCGCCGAAATCCCTGGAGAATCCTGACAAGAATCACCATACACACTTCCTGGCTGACCATCATCCTTAATAAAATCCAAGCGCTCTCCTCTGCACTGGATGACGACATCATAACGGGCTAACCAGTCCATGCCCAGAATGACGTCAAAATCGTCCAAATCGATCACCTTGCAATCAACTCTTGCTATGAAATCCCCAACAAAATGGGACAATCAAGAAGACCCCAGTCAGCCACCACAGAAGCGCCGGAAGGAAATTTCACCAAAAACGCATTCCCCACTCGCTCTGGTGTCAAATGATATCGATCCAGAAAGGTTCGAGCCACAAATAAATGGGTCGCACCAGAATCAAAGAGAACACGCGCCCAACGGTTCTTTACCTTAAAGTTTCCTATAAGGTATATATGCTATGCTAAGAACTACAAATAAGAGGCATACACAAAACGAGAACCAGAGGACTGAATCGAACCTGAGATAACCTGCGGTGACATCTGCGCTTCCTCTGAAGAGACCACATTCAACTTCCCTTTGCCTTTGTCCAAGCGCGGAGGCGGAGGCAAAGCCTGGAGTGGTGCGGGTTACAACACAGCTTGAACCTGTGGGCACCTTGCGCGAAGATGTCCTGGTCTGCCACACTGGAAGCATACCTTGTCTTTGGCCCAGCAGCGGCTCACATCATGACCTCTTCTCCCACAAAATGTACACTCCAAGTCTCTGGTTGGCGCACCCTGAATGGTGTGCACCTGCTCCTTCTTTTGCATTCCCAACCGCTTGAAACATTTTTCAAACGGGTGACCGACTCGGCCACAGAAGCTACATAGTTCCTTCTTCTTCTTTACGTCTGACTCGTGGGACATTTTCTCTCCCACCAGCTGTCTCTTGCCCTGCCTCATCTGCTGCCCTCTTTGTTTGGCATTTTCGATAGCTTCTACCTTCAATGCCGCCTCAACCACCGTAGTGTAACTTGTCGCTCCATAAGCACTTGCGAACTGCTGCACGTCGCTGCGGAGTCCGCCCAAAAATCTCTTGACTCGATCAGCTTCCGTAGTCACCAAGCTCGGAGCGAACCGACTTAACTTGTTAAACTCAATTTCATACTCACTAACTGTGAGTTTCCTCTGCTTCAAGTACAAGAAGTCATTCATCAGGCGGTCCCTTTCCACTGCTGGTAGAAACTTGCGCCGTACCATTTCTTTAAACACTTCCCACGAACAGCCCGCCCCTAGGCCTTCCTTTTCTCGTAACCACCAACCTTTCGCCAACCCTTTAAGTTGATAGGCAGCAAGCATAACCTTCTGGTCCTCGGTCACACCAGCATACGCAAACATTTCTTCCAACGTAATCACCCAATCATCCAAGATCACGAAGTCTGCTTTTCCATCATACGTCGGTGGTCCAAGTCGCTGAAACTGCGAGATGAAAGTCATCGCAGGAGGAACTACAACTGGGGGTGTCACTGCCACTGAAGGAGTCGAACTAGTGGGGCCTCTAACCGCCTCTTGTCCTCTTGGTGCCAGCCCAGACATCGCGGATGACATAGCTTGGAGCTGGGACTGGACCTCCTGCACCTGCCTCGTCAAAGCCTCATTACTTTGGCGAAGACTATCCATTAGCGCATTATTCTGCGCGCCCGAAGACTCGCCCTCGGATTGGGGAGTTTGCCTTGTCACTGGACGCTTCGACATCCTATAACACGTTCACTCTTATCAAGCTCAAACCCAACAAAACACACAACGGCTATGCACCGACCATACATAAAGAAATATGAACATCAACTGCTAACTTGCTTTGGGAGTTTGAGAATGATGGTATGCCTAGCCTAAAGATGACTCACCGTCATCCCACGAACTTGTGCCTAAACCATGAATGCATGACTTTCTTTGACCCAAAACCATGTGTGTACAGGTGTCATCATGTACGTCTTAGCTTGGCACGTTGTGCTCATGCAATGTTATGTTATGCGTGCTGTGCTATGCAATCTAAAAAAAAGCCTTAATGCATGCCATGAGCGGTCGTACGCATCACAATGCTATGCATCCCATACTACATAGCATTGCATGCAACGAATAAAAGAAAACGTGCTAGTCGCATCCATGTGGTGAGGTTATGCATCCCATACTACATAACCCTCACATGTTGCCCCTATGGTGGATCCATATACAACCACATATTATGCATCTCATACTACATAATATGCCCTGTATACTTCTGTTCATGCCATGAGTGTAGTGTACCTGCTTCGGCCCAGACATACTGATGGCACCTCGGTGTGTGTATGAGATGATGCTTAGAAACACAAAATCAAAGAGAAAGTTTGCCCGACCAAATGTCAAGCGAACCTGGCTCTGATACCAACTGTCACAACCCGCATTTCCTCAACGAGCATATCGTATCAGAGCAAGAGGAACTGCGGGTTATGATGCCACGTCATGCAGGGGATAACTGCACACGCTCAGGCAACTCTTGACGCTTACTTTATAAGTTAAAATTCAACAGTGAAATGTAAGAAAACTTTTGGATTAAATGGTCGTATCCCTCGGCCTTAGATAGTAAAACTGTATTTGTACGCGGCGGAAATACTTTGTGTATTTATGATGAGCTCCTATATGCAGTCTAGAGTGATACTACTATAAGAACTCCTCTTTGTTTACGTCATTTAGAAAATATGTCTTAGTGCATCAAAACATGTGTGCATGATATACAATAGTAGGTTTTGTTAACTTCAAAATATCTAATGCAACCTATCAGAAATCCGTCCCAAAAGCAAGTAGATATCACTCCATCCAAGTGAGTCACATTAGCAGTCTAGTTCATATTTTACACAAAAGAAAACCCACCAAATGGGCGCCAACAAGCTGACACGAACCCATTGGGGCACATGTATGTCTGTACAACAAAAAGAAGAACTACCTCGCTATGTATGCTAGGCTAGCTCCCAAGAAACGCCACCAACCAAGCTAGCCTCTCAACCGGCTACAACCTGCACCTGAGGCATTCAAGAAAGTATACCTCAGCAATCAACCAAGCTATACAAAAGAGAGCATGAATTTCATAAGTGATAAAGAAGGGGCTTACCGACCCCGTAGAAATGTGTAAGTAAAAAGAGTGCATAAAACAGGTGCGTACATGTAGAAAACAATGTCATTCCAAAGGGTCAACCGCACCAAGTGCGTACAAGTTCATCAAGTCCTGCTCAAACCGTAGGAGCAAAAGGCAAAACACATGTCCATTCCATCATTCATAGGACAAGAAACTACGATACTAGTGAAGCATAAGCAGCGGTTAAGTTCAATTTCGCAAGGGTCTTATCGGTGGCGGCCCTAAAGTGGAACGCACCAAACAAAACCAGCCCAAATCGGGGCCAAAGTGGTCTCTCTAACCACAAAAACAAAACTCGGTGGCCACAGGCTGAAACCACACCACCCCTTGCAAAATTCTCACACAAACGCTCCTGCCATGGTTCACAAAGTCGCCCCGCAAAACGCCCCATAACCCAAGGTAACATGTTTACTTTCATCGCCCTTACACACGACTACCAATTTCCAACGTAGAGCTTGACGAACTTCATCACATGAAAAAGGTCATAGGCCTTGTATCCAAGAAGAATTACATATAGAGTTTGATTAACATAAGTACATAAACCACATATTTGGAACACAATCATATGTTTTTGATCAAGGAAAAATCACCTCTATTTGATAGGCTACATGAATATGAACCAAATTAGCTACATGAAATAATCTAGCATAGGGAAAGTTGTTAACTACATGAATCACAAATCTAAACATGGGAGAGCAAAGTCGTTTAGCATAGGGAATTAGCGTAAGGAATTAGCTAATTTCAATTTAGCATAGGGAATTTTAGCATAGGAAATTAGCAAGGTCAGTTAGCATAAGGAATTCGCTACATGTATCAAATTAACAAACAAAAGGATTGATCATAATTTGAATCAAGAAGAACAAATACGCATAGGGGACTTGAAAGAGCAATTTAAGGAAGAATTCAACACAAGATCGAAAGCTAGGAAAATGGAAAATTGAAGCAAGAACGAAGATTGGCAAGGGTGGAGAACACTGCTTGCCTGAACCGAGGCGATGCCGCGATAGCTGCTCTCCTCTTTCCTTACCTTGCTTGCTCCCTTGCTCTCTTGCTTTCCCTTTGGGAATGAAGAAGAAGAAGATGAAGATGAAATGAGAAACCCAAGTCTCTGTTTCGGACTTATTTCCTCCAGAACAGAGCTGAACCGTTCGATGCAGGATCAAGGAAATGAACGGCACAAAAAAAACTGGAAAAAGTCAATTTTCGGGCCAGTCACGCCCTGTGTCACGCCCGTGACACAGGGCGTGTACCATAAGCGGCGCCGAAAGGCGGCAATTCCACGTTTATCCACACGGTACACAGCCGGGTACACGCCCGTGACGGGTCGGTCACGCCCGTGACCTAGGGCGTGTAGCCCGTGTCTCGACACCTCGTCAATAGAAAGTGTCGACACTCGACCCATCTTGACACGCCCGTGTCACAGGCCGTGTCCCCTCTCTCGACACTCGACACTCGATACTCGACGCTCGATACTCGAAACTCGACGAAGCGGGACACGGCCCGTGACACGCCCGTGTCACGGGGCGTGTACTCCATTCGTCGAGCTCAACTCGATGCAAGAAAAATCGTCGAGTCAAGGAGGTCACGCCCAGGTCACGGCCTGGGTCACGCCCGTGTCAGGGGGCGTCTCGCACAAAAACGACCATTTTTCCCTTTTGTGAAAAATGTTTCTGAGACGTCCTAGACCATTTTTGCCTCAAGCACTTTTTACCCTTTTTTGTTTCCTGAACCAGCAACTTATTTTGAGCTACATTACCCGGGCGCGAAAAAGTGCAAGCATTCCCTAAGAGGCCTCACCGAGTCCCTCATATGGACTCCGGTTTGCTGGGGAATCGTGCAACTCGGCAAACAAAACAGGCACTCGCAAGCCCGCGGGAAAAACCATGCTCAAACTACAGTCAAAACCAACGTAACGCCCATCATGCGTACGTAATCAAAAATCCGGGGCGTTACAGGACAGTCCCAGCTCGGCAATGACGGACTCCGCGAACCCGCATCGCAGTCTACCACTGAGTCTCCCATCTCGCCAACATCAGCACCGGCTTCAGTACCAAGTCCCAGTCCGCGCGGCATAGGGCGGACTCGGCGGACTCCGTCTCCATCTCGCTCAAGTTACCGTCTTACTGGGGGTAACGTAACCGCAAGCCGTTACCTCCTCGGGCCTATAAATAGCCCCCCATGCCTCTCGTTCCGGGGGTCTGCGCTCGAGGACTCTTGGATCGTCGCCAAGGTGCTCACGCCCGAAGTCAGCCAGCAAGCCCTCCTGCGTACTCCGTTTCTCAGACCGCATCCGCCTCTGCGCCTTTAGTCGCGTGACCTGCCAACCTGGATCTCCAGTCCGCGCGGTCTGCTTCCTTAGCTTAGCCACGCGGTCTGCCGGCCTTCCTAGTTCAGTCTACGCGGCCTCCTCTGGCATTCTTCTTCCTTAGCCGTCAGCTTCCCGCTTGTACCCTTTGTTGCTTTGTTGTAAAGGTGTATTAGCAGCTTATAACTCTCGCAATTAATAAAAGGAAATCTCATCGCAAGAGTGGCGTTTAAGCCGCGACGGGCGAAGTCTGTTGTTGCCGCTGCTAGCGGCCCCTTCTCTTTCCCTTCTTCCTAGCTCAGCTCAGCCCCCTCGGCAAGCAACCTGCAAGCTCAACCGTCATATTAGCCGTCTGCTCGACAACTCCTGATCAACCTCCTCCTCTCTTCAGACTTTCTGGCTGCTCTCAGCACCCTCTCCTTTATCCCCGCAACCCCCTTTGATAAGCGCTTGCTCCACTCTCGAGCACTCAGAAGCTTCCTTCCTTCCTCTTCCCTTGCAACCTTCATCCTCTTCCTCTCCTAGCCTGTGAGACCGAACACCCCCCCCCTCCGTGTTAGCTGTCTCCGGTGCCGTTTTCGCGCATCAACAGTACTTATGACACATCAGTGTGTGTAGGCAAATGAAAGCAGGAAACAAACTAAACGAGATTGGCTGGTTTGACCAACTTGTCAAACCAACCTCCCTCTGATACCAACTGTCACAACCAGTATTTTTCACTGCCAATAAAGGAGTATTAGAGTAACGGAAAAATATGCGTCATGATGCCACGTCAGCAGGGGATAACTGCGGACGCTCGGGCAAATCACCTACTTAATCAAGAATAAAGATTCTTTAAGCTATTTAAAGATAAAATCAGTTTAAGTGCAGTAGTTAGTCGTATCCCTCACCTTAGTAACTCATCTAGTCTGTACAACCCCGTATTCGCGAAGAGTGGTCCCTAAATAAGGTGTGCTTAGTTTTTAAGCTTTTTGAGTATTTTGAACTCTTGGGTGCCAATTTTGGCTCTAGCTTGGAAACATACTAGTAAGGGGAGGAGAAATCGGCCTCCCCCAGCGGCCCCTTAGTTGGAGTGTGAAAGCGGCAGGTTAGTAGGAACCCGCCCGGGCCATTTGGGTGTGGAGGCGGGATCAGCAGGCCCTCCCCCTCCCCCCTTTTTCCCCTCAGGCCGGTGAGACCGGCCCCGAGCCCGGCGGGTACGCCGGGCGAGACCGGCCCCAGGCCGGGTCTCTCCCTGCCCCGCGGGTAGCCAGGCGAGACCGGCCCCAGGCCGGGTCTCGCCCAGCCCGGCCGGTAGGCCGGGCGAGACCGGCCCCAGGCCGGGTCTCGCCCAGCCCCGCGGGCAGCCAGGCGAGACCGGCCCCATGCCGGGTCTCGCCCGGCCCGGCGGGTAGGCCGGGCGAGACCGGCCCCAGGCCGGGTCTCGCCCAGCCCCGCGGGCAGCCAGGCGAGACCGGCCCCCAAGCCGGGTCTCGCCCAGCCCGGCGGGTAGGCCGGGCGAGACCGACCCCCAGGCCGGGTCTCGCCCCGTCCCGCAGGGTGGGTCCCCTTTTAGCTTTGGGTGACGCGTTTTTCCTTCTCTACCCCTCGGCGTGGCGGTTTCCTATTGGCCCGAGGCCTTTTGGCCGTAGGGGTATTTTGGTCATTTTCGGCCCCTGAGATTTGGAAAACTATAAATAGACCCCCTTGGGTGCCTTGGAGAGGATCCTTTTCTTAGTTTCCTCCTCCCTTAGCTTCTTCTTGGTAGAGTAGAGAGAGCTCTCCAAGGCGCCCAGCCTAGCCCTTTGGTAAGGGAGGGGAAGAGCTCAGGTAGCCTTCTGGGTGTGAGGTGGGACCTCCGCGCTAGAGCCGAGGGTCTGTTCATAGTCTCCTAAGTCTCCGGTCCGTGACGTTCTCTCGAGTGTAGTAGGTGTGAGGTCACCCCTTTTAGGGACCCCGAACTCCACAGAGGTCAATTTTGGCTTCAACATAGTCCACAAGAAAAGTAATTAAACACTGCGGAAAGTACTTCTTTTATCAAATTAGGCATCATACAAGAGCTTAGAGGTTCCCAAAGGACACCTCAAGGCATACAAGTTCTAAATTTAGTAAAAATAAAAGTAGTTTTGTACGGTCGTTAAATATGGTGATTTTACATTTTTAAATATGTAATACATGAGGTAATAATAGTAATTTTTATACTTGAAGATAACTACCATGCAATCCTAACATAAATTTTCAAAGTCACATCCAAAATCCGACGAACCATTCTTGAGATATAAATTTTCAAAGTTTACGGTGAACATAAATTCCACAAAATTTTGGAAAATCGCCGAGACTCGAATATCGCTCGGATCGCGACGAAACTTGACGAGCAAGTCCAAAATTATTTAACTTAATTTTAAAATGAAAAATTTTCCAATTACAACAAGAATTCAGCCAACTCGACTGCACGACGTGAAAATGCCTTAACGACATTGCGTCGTCAACTCGACGTTAAAAGTAACACCACGACGTCATAAATATGACGATACCCATTCAAATAAAATCATCGAAAAATCGGGGGCGTTATAGGGTGGGAATCAGTCGACACCCAGCAGAAGCCAAGCTCAACTGGGGGTGGGAAAGCGGTCGACACCGAGCAGGAGCCAAGCTCAACTAGGGGTGGGAATCAGTCGACTCGGGTGACAAGTAGTCGGTATGTAGGAGAGAAGCTCATATAGAGATCGCAGACTATGACATCACTCCAACAAGGAACTTTCTTCACCCGAGGGGGTCGATGGCCGGTATGCAAGCGAGGAGCTCGTGTAGGGACTCAGACTTACGATAACTTGACAACTCAAGGACTTCAATCGATGCTGAGGTAGTTCGTCGTGTTGCTTAAGAGATTGCCAAGGAGTCAAATACATCAATATCTAGGAGAACGAAGAGAAATTCCAAAGATATGATGATCTTCTTTATTGATTTGAGAGGTTGGCATCCAGATCTATTCCTTATAGTTCCTCAATCGGAGGAGAGATGCAATCGGGGGTAGCTAGGCCTACATGCAAGAGGGGAGCTGATCACGACCGTCAGTGCAGGGGCTCAGTCTTACAAGGACACATACATCCTGAGGCATTGTCTCATCGTCCGCCCTGGGCTATCTAGGAGAAACAGGTTAAAGACTCGTTTCCCCAACCCAACCGTGGAGATCGCTTTCAGGTCAGGCCGCCTGGCCTCAAATACTGGTGAGTGAGCGAAGGGGATAATCCATCTGAGGGTCCTATAGGACGCACTCGAGGTTAACCTTATCCCTTGAGCATGCATTCGTTTTTCCCCTGGCAAGTTATCCTGATTTGGGTGTAACTGAGACATGTAAATACGCAAGGAGGCACTTGATGTGGTAGACCCTTTCCTCGAGTCCGGGAGGTTAACTTCTTGGCATGTTCCTGATAGTTCCTCCAGTCGGAGGAGAGATGCAATCGGGGGTAGCTAGGCCGACATGCAATGGGGGAGCTGATCTCGGCCGTCAATGCAGGGGCTCAGTCTTATAAGGATGCTTACATCCCGAGACATCGTCCTATCCTCCGCCCTGGGCTATTTAGGAGGAGCAGGTCTAGTGTCGGTTATCCAGATCGATATAGGGTTGATCCTTCAAGTTTTCAAATGTCTTGTGATGAAACAACATAAAGAAAACATTTTTGTGCAAGTGTGTGTGTATGTGTGTGTGTGTCTATATATAATATATATATATATATATATATATATATATATATATATATATATATATATATATATATATATATATATATATATATATATATATATATATATGCAAACGAGATTACAAGGAAACAAAGCATGTGGCTGCGAGGGATAGAACCTTTTCAGGTCATCCCCACTACAGGTACCTCCAAGTTGTTCTCCTTCTTGATTTTGCAGGAGATATCCTCCAGTGGCTAGGGCTTCCTGTACGATGAAGGGGCCTTCCCAGTTGGGATGTAGCTTACCAACTGCAGCTCCCTTTCCCCCAGTGTCCACCTTCTTCATGACTAAGTCTCCTGCTAGGAAATATTTGAGGCGGATATTTTTGTCAAAGTGCCTAGCCATGCGCATTTTGATTTCCTCATGGCGGATGGAGGCTAAGTTACAGAGTTCCTCCATGTAATCTAGTGAGAGCCTTTGAGCGTCTATATTTTCAAGCGATATTCTTCACTGCCTTCTCCTGCAGCTATGACCCTCGGACTCCGAACCTCGAACTCAACTGGGATGAGTGCCTCAGACCCGTGGGATAACTTGAAGGGTGTTTCCCGCATGGACGAGTTTGGAGTTGTTCTTAGAGCCCATAGGACCGAGAGGAGTTGTTATGCCCAGTTTCCCTTCAAGCTGGTGACCTTCTTCTTTAGGAGGTTGATGACCAGCTTGTTGGTGGCTTCCACCTATCCATTGCTTCAAGGATAATGCACAAAGGCGAATCGAAGATCCGTCCCTAGCTGCTTGCAGAAGTCTTCCAACTCCAGGCTGGCAAACTGCGGGTCATTGTCGGTGATGATGGCCAGAGGAATCCCGAACCTGTAGGCGATCTCCCCCCCCTCCCCCTCCCCCCGATGAAGTTCGTTATGATTTGTGAAGTGGTCTTGGCGAGTGTCTTGGCCTCGATCCACTTGGAGAAGTAGTCAATCATGACAAGGACAAACTTCCTCTGCCCGCTAGCCTGAAGAAAAGGGCCAATCAAATCCATTTCCCATATAGCGAAAGGCCAGGGAGCGGTGATCGAGCAAAGATATTGAGCAGGTTACAATCGAAGAGGCGCAAAGAGTTGACACTTTGAATATTTCTTTGAGAAGTCTTCCACGTCTGCTCGAATGGTTGGCCATAAGTAACCATTCCTTAGGATCCTCTACTCCAAGGTACGAGTCTCTGAATGGCTGTCACACTCTCCCAAATGGATCTCCTCTAAAACACGGGGGATCTCGATTTCTGAAAAGCACCTGACAAATGGCCCCAAAATGGTTTTGCGGTAAAGCTCCCCTTCCTGCAACAAGTAGTAGACAGCTTTGTATCAGAACTTTCTCTGATCTTCACCACTGGTGGGGAGCTGGCCGGTGGTAAAGAATGCAATGAACGGGTCCTTCTAGGAAGCCCGCTGCTCGATCTCCATCATCTACCCTTCCTCAATGGATAGTCAGAATAACTCGGTCACTATCCCCCCAGGCCCAGAGACCATATTTTGCGAGGTAACCAGCCTCTGAATTCTCCTCGCAGGGTACATATTCGACGAAGAAAGAATGGAAACCCCCGATCAGACCTTTAACCTTGACTAAGTATTTTTGCAGGACTGGGTACACTTAAAACTCTCCTCCAATTTGCGACATAACCACCATCGAGTCGGTGAAGGCCCTGATATCTTTGATTACTAACTCCTTAGCAAGACGCAAGCCGGCCACCATGGCTTCGTACTCTACTTGATTGTTTGTGACAGGGAAGAGAATCTCGACAACCTGCTCGATTCTAGTTCCCTAAGGGCTTAGTAGCACGACTCCAGCTCCCACAGAATGTCTGCCCGAAGCCCCATCCATGAACATCTTCCAAGAGATTGTGCTAGGAGAGCCTTCATCTCCTTCCACCTCGGTCGAGAAATCGGTCAGGAAGTCCGCTACTGCCTGGGCCTTGATCGCTACCCTCAGAGAGTAAGAGATATCAAACTCATTGAGCTCCACTGCCCACTTTGCCAACCTACCAGAATGCTCCACCCCATCCAGGATACTTTGAAGTGGATGATCAGAGATGACCTTGATGGAGTGAGCATGAAAATACTGGCGGAGCTTATGAGCCGAAACCACTAAGGCGAAAACCAGCTTCTCCAGGATATGGTACCTCGCCTCCGCTTGCCGCAATACTCGACTTACATAACAGATGGGGAGCTGCTTCTTTCCTTCTTCCCTGACCAACATAGAACTGACCGCTTCCGCTTCCACGTCTTGGAGGAGAGGCACCTGAGTTAGTTGCTGCTTGAGCCTTATGAAGGTCTCCTCACATTCTGTGGTCCACTCAAACTTCTGCTTACCTTAGAGAGTTTTGAAGAATGGAGAACACTTCTCACCTGCCTTGGAGAGGAAGCGGCTAAGGCAAGCTAGCCTTCCTGTCAATCTCTGAACTTTCTTGGAGTCTTTTGGAGATGTCATGTCCAAGATGGCCTTAACTTTGTCGGGGTTAGATTCCACCCCCTGGGAGTGAGGAGGTGTAACATCCCGACTTTTATTGGGCCACCAGAGCCCTAGTGGGCACAATAAAAGTGGCCCGAACCATACCCATGACCCGGTGGGAGATAACACTAGGCGGGAAATAGAGCTAGAGAACTCTGAATTGAGTTATGTCAGTTCCTGTGACCTCGTATAGTCGATACGAGTGCATCAGAACTCGTTCAGTTGGACCCCGAGGTCATATAGTGAATGTGACCATTCCTCGTAAAACGTAATAAGAGTAGATTTTGGATATCGAGATAGAGAACTCTGAATTGAGTTATGTCGATTTCTGTGACCTCATATAACCTAGACAAGTGCATCGGAACCCGGCTTATCACAATCCGAGACATAACGACAAATTTAGACACTTTGACCGTTTTAACGCGCTGCGATGCGCAAATTTTGGACTTTCGCCAAACAGACTCCGATTCAACCCCAGTCAGTGGCGTTGGACTCGTGTAGTCAATACGAAGTCAATGGAAGTCGTCCCAGTCAACTTCGCCGACAATTGGTCAACTCGTGGTCAAATCAAGTATAGTCGTGCACTGAAAAGCATGCGCACACCAATTGTGACACGACACCACCCTGATGACTTGGACCCACTTTGACTTTGACTAGCAAGGGGAACCCACCTAGGGTTGACTTGGTTAAACCCCCCTAAAAACCCATTTTTGGGATTTTTCTCCAAGTAGGGGCCCACCTCCTCTCCAAGGGAGGATAGCCCATGCCCCCCTCACTCTTCTTTGGGCTCCCAACCAACAATCAACCAAGGATAGGTGGAGGCCCACCATACCCCTCCTCTCCTCACTTTCCCCCCTCTTTTTCAAAAGGCCCAAGCCCATAAGGGCTTAACCTTATTTTCCCCACATGGAGGAAAAGATGAGGCCTCCAGCTATCCTTGGACAGCTGGAGGGTGGGGATTAATCCCTCCCTAAGGAGGGATTAATCCCACCTTGGCTAGGGGAGGAGAGCCCCCCTCCCCAAGCTTATAAAAGTCCTCCACCCCCTCTCCATCCCCTCAACTCTCAGAGCAGCCCACCCCTCCTCGTGCCCCCTGCCCGAGCCCAGGTGGCCTGAAAAAGGCAAGTAGAGGCCTCCCTCCCCCTACACCACCGCCAAATTGGCATGGCCGACCAGGCCGGCCCATCCTGAGCCCACTAGATCTAGGTGGAGTCTCTCTCCCCCTTCCCATAATCTGTACGTGTTACATGTGTCACCCGACGACCGGAGCGTCGCCGGCGCCACCCGAGCCTTGTTCCAGGCCGGGTGGTGGCTAAGGAGGAAAACTCCTCCCCCAGCGCCAGTGGTGGCATTGGGGGAGTGTTATACTACTGGGGGAGGCGGCCCCCAGCGGTGGAGAGCAGCGGTGCCGTCGGAAAACGCGGATCCGGCGGCACCCGCAAAACAGAGCAGCCTCTGATTAATTCTGGCGGAGGCGGCTGGGGGCGTATGGTCGCCGGGCCACCGACGACGAGAAGCCCGACCCACGACACGCCTGTCGGGGATGTACTTGTAGGTGACCAACCACCTAAGGAGTGGGGGTGGCGCAGTGGCGCCGGGAGCAGGGCCACCGCCGCCCCAAGCTCTCGGGTTGAAAATTCCGGCGGCCGACGGCGCCAGGCCGTCGGACCACCGCCCAGAGAGTCACCGGCCCCCAGCGAGTTGATCGAGGCCGGCGACAGCAGTTGGAGGAGGCTAGCCGACAGCGGTGGAGGCTGCCACGCTCCACACCGCCGGGAGCAGCAGTGGCCGTCTGATCTCATGATGAGATCGGACGACCCTGATCAACTTAATTCCCGCCCCCCGCCTCAGCATCAGCGCCCCCCACAGAGGATCTGCTGCCGATCCGCTGTGGGGATAGATGGTCAAAATGCATCCTACGGCTCAATCTCAGCCGCAGGATTACGTGGATCTGCTATAGGCAGACCAAATCAAAGGGTAGAGGCTTTGGGAATTTTTTGGGCCAAACCTAAGTCTTCAGGAGAAAAATAACCAACATGAAAAATGTTCCCCATATGAATGGATACCTCCACAAAAATGTTGAGAAATTTTGGAGTTAATTTAGTATTTTTAAAATCCAAAATAAAATTTGATTGGCTAAATTAAATGCCCAAAACAACTCAAAAAATTATAAAAAACTTACTAGGCTCATTTTAGGCCCTCCTAAGGGTTGTATCAAAATTTGGGGTCATGGAGATAAGTTTTGATATTTTTCCTAAAATGTTGGAGGCCTAGGGTCGCGCACGGATCTTTATTCCGCTCGTTTTTCCTAAAAGGTGGAAATTGGAGTGCGCGATCACCCCTTTATAATCAAATAAGTACTTTAAACTATTTTATCAATGAGAGCGGCTGAGGCAAGTGACTAAGCTCCGGGATTTCCGAGATTTCGTAAAATCGTGGAGCGCCTCGACTCACAGGTGAATAGGGCACACTCGGAAGGTGAGAGTACGAGTGATGACTTGAAGTTGTCCCTGACAACTAATAAAAATGTAACTCCTAGCCAACCCTTGATCTAATTAATCTGTAATAATTATGGCGCAACCAAATTAATTGGATCCTAATAATTTATAGGGCGCTGATATTTGCAGGCCCATAATCGATATTTGCAGCCCTTGGATATTTGCAACCCTCAAATCGATATTTGCAGGCCCAATGGATATTTGCAGCCCTTTAAAAAAAAAAATTAATTTTATTTAATTTTTTTCCTCCTACTAATTAATATTATGAAATAAGCCAAAAAATACAAATATATCATTGAAACAAAATCTAAATTTTATCTTTCAAACAATTTTTTTGAAAATTAAAAATGACATTTCAAATTGTTGTCAATTCTCATTGAAAATCTTGAATTGATTTTAGTGATACTGGATTGATAAATAAGACTTTTGCCCCCTGCAAGGCCACAACTATTTTGAGCTCTCTTTTTCATGCTTGATGTCACCAGTTGGAAATCACTCATCTATATTATATGGTACATCGGCATATTCATTTATATATCGGCATAATTTTTAATTTATATACAAAAATATAATTGAAAATGGAATAAAAATGAAAGAATTTGACCAATTTTTAATACATGTAAGGGTGAAATATTAATTTATTTTATATTTATGTTAATATGTATATGTATATATTATATTTTAATAATAAAACAGAAAAGACAATTGGCTTGGTGGTCCAACACTATGGCAGTTTTGTAGTTGGGCAGGGGTTCGAATCTCACCCACCCCAACATTTTGGATATTTATTCCCTTTGGCCCGCCCGGTTTGGTAAACCTGTGCCCGGTTCCCGGCTCACTGACCCGCCCGCCCGTTTTCTGATTCTTGGGCGGTCCTTTGTTCTAACGGGTCACTAGCCTTGACCGGACCGGGCGGTGGTCCGACCAGCGGCGCGACCGGTTGGACCGGTCCGAAGCTTGGTTTCAAGTTGGACGTGCAGAGGAGAAATCGTGAAATGGGAATAGATGGGGCTGCAATTAGGATTTTTATTTATGCTATAAATTAGGTGAATTTTTAAAAAATGGGCCTGCAAATATCCTTTTTAGACCTGCAAATATCAGCGCCCTAATTTATATAACCCAATAAAATCTCCTTTAAATGTCGATGAAATTGAAGTCTCCTGAATATGAGTGATTGAACTACTAACCATTTTCTCTGTATTTTCTTCAGTCTCTTACTGGTCAAGCTTATTTCAGTACCTTCTATTTAGTACTTCTTTAGTCTCGTACTGATCAAGCTTATTTCAGTACCTTCTATTTAGTACTACTTCAGTCTCGTACTAGTCAAGCTTATTTCAGTACCTTCTATTTAGTACTACTCCAGTCTCGTATTGGTCAAACTTATTTCAGTACCTTCTATTTAGTACTACTACAGTCTCGTACTGGTCAAGCTTATTTCAGTACCTTTTATTTAGTACTACTCCAATATTGTACTGGTCAAGCTTATTTCAGTACTTTCTATTCAGTATTACTCCAGTCTCGTACTGGTCAAGCGTTTCTCAGAACTTTCTATTCAGTACGACTCCAGTCTCGTACTAGTCACATTTCATTCCAACACTTTAAATAAGCAGCATAATCACCACACTTGTCCTCATTGCAATTTACTATTCAATCCCGAGTCCCGCTTTGACGAGCAATCGTTGCTAAAGTTGAGCCTTAGTTGGGGATAACTGGAGTTGAAGTAGTCCTCAAAGTCTAGCCCCAAATAATGTGCTCCCTCGCTCCTTGTTGGAAGTAGAGTTAAGCGCCGACACCCGAAGTCTAAAGCCTGGTAGGGCAGGCTGACGTAGACCCTGTATATATATATATATATATATATATATATATATATATATATATATATATATATATATATATATATATATATATTGTCTTTTGTTTGATTGTTTGTAAATTGCTTGCGGTGAAACAGTGGCGGGTCAGTCCCTCCTGCAGACCGTTCGTACCGATGCGGGAAGGTCGATGACTCAAGGCGACAAGGAGATGAGTACAATGGGTGACCGACCGTTATATTATTTCCCGTCGGGTTTTTCATCCGCTGGTCGGCCAAAACGATTCTTCGGATGTCGCTCACATCCAAGAGTACACAAGGTTGTATGTTAGGGCCTGGGGTTGTGCAGTACGATCACCCCCAGAAGTGGCAGGACTGGCCACTATCACCGACGACCACATCGATGAGGCCCACTGGGCTTGCTACCCTGCTGGAACAGAAGCGGTCAAAACTATGTCGACATAGGGTTTGTGTACGCGGCTATGAATGTCTGCGGTGTGTGCGTGGCTATGAATGCTTGCGGTGTGTATGCGACTATGAATGTCTACGGTGTGTGCGCGACTGTGAATGCCTGTGATAGAATTTAGGGTATGAAAACCTGATGTGCTGATGAGCTAGTGGAGCTTGTTATAACTGGTTTATATTGCTGTTGTTTTTCTTTCCAGTTATATTATCCTGCACTCTTTTATAATTGCTCCTAGCTGTACATATATGAAATATTGTGCTAACCCTCTCTTGTTTCGTCTATTTACTTTTGTTGCATGGGTGTGTGCTCGTCCCCAGGATATGGATCCGGGGAGGAGATTTGTTTCCACTTAGTTTTGTGACTAACGGTTATTTAAATAATTATTCACAGGAGGTGGAGCACCGTAGTGACCCGCTGCCGCAGGAGATTACGCTAGTAGCTAGGACTACTCGAGCAGATGCACCCCCGCCGTCCTCAGAGTTTAGAGACATGAGTACCGCCGAGCAGTATAGAGAGAAAGTATGAGTGATATATGTAGTATATGTATAGCCCACGAGCTTATATAAACGCTTAGGCTTCGACCCTAGAACCTCTGTGTTGTTGATATGTTATATATAACTGCAATAGTTTCATGTTAATGCTTTCACTATACTTTGATGGGTTGTGAATGTTATGATTCGAGCCGAGCAAGGCGGTCATCTAGTGCTTAGATAGGGTGGATCGTTTCCCTTAAGTAGCACTGGGGGGACGTCTTGGGCCAGTAGTACCCCTCTAGCCTGACCCGGGCAAAAGGTTGGGGGAGGTACTACAAATGGATCAGAGTGATCACGATTCGTCCTTATAGAGCAGGCTCAGGATCCCTCCGTCCCTCGCTTTGTTCTGGGTTCGGGACGAACCTTGTAGTGGAAGCCTGATGGACTCTAGTGTATAGGCTTAGGGATTCTAGACTGTACGATAGTACGCCCATACACCATTGTTTTCCGCTTGGGTTATCATTTTTGCAAATTTCCCCCGCTTTTGTAAAATACTGACACTCTTTCCTGTTACTTCTCCAGATACCGGAGTACAGTAACGAGGGATCCTCGTCCAGAGGATATGTTCCAGCTACCCTACCACCAGACTCGGTCGCTCCCGCGGCTATACCGTTTGCCGAGACAGATATGGGGCAGACACTGACGACTATTCTAGTGACTTTCCGGGCTGCCCCGACACATCCACTGCGAGAGATGACCGCACCCACCGATCTGCTGATGACTTTCCGAGGACTGAGGCCTCCCCTTTTCAGAGGTACGGAGACGGCCATCCAGATAGAGGAGAGGGTGGAGCGGGTGGAGGAGCTGTTAGTGGGAATGATGTGCCCTGCAGTGGTTGCAGTCTCTTTGGTGGTGACCCTTTTGGAGGGATACGCGAGGGATTGGTGGATAGCGGCGAGTCGCTCTACCTTTCGAGGTCGGCCGTTGAGCGCGATCCTTTGGGCGGAGTTCTTTGTAGCTCTACTAGAGTTCTTCATCACAGATACAGACCGAGCCGCGCTATAAGAGAGGTTCCTGCACATTCGACAGGGCAACTGCACAGTGGCAGAGTATGAGAGAGAGTTTATACACCTGGTACACTTTGCCGGGAATCTGGCTACCTCCGACAGGGATAGAGCTTCTCGGTTCTACCGAGGACTACGAGACGACCTGAGGCAGGCCCTGATCATGCTCTCTCAGGCCACCTTTCACACAATAGCCACCCATGCGGTAGAATTAGATTTGGACCAGCAGATAGTGGCGAGACAGAGGAGTCGCTCCCCACAGACAGGATAGAGAACACAGGCAGTGACGCCGCAGACAGCCCTATAGGCGCCCATCAGTACCCCCAGCACCCCCAGCTAGGCAGCCAGAAATTAGACTAGCTCCAGCACCGCAGCCCCCACCAGTGGCCCGACGAGATGTTCCCTTCGCAGGGAATTGTTTCTTATGTCAGCAGCCGGAACATATGAGGGCCTTTTGCCCACAGGCGATAAGGAGACCGAGATTAGGAGTAGTTCAGGGTGGACAGCCGGCACGGGGACAGGGTCGGAGAGGCTACAGAGGCAGAGCTGGCACGAGAGGCCAACAAGGCCGAGCAGCGCCCCTGGAGGCCTACGCACTGGACTTGCAGCACGGACCGGCCCCTGACGTAGTCATAGGTATATGCTTTAGGCGATAGGGAGATATCAGATCTTACTACTGGTGTTGTATATTATATATATATGTGTGTGTGCTTACATCTTTTGTATTAGTTAGATGATATATATGTATATGTTTCCCATGTCGTCAGGAATCTTGTTGGTAGAAGGACACCCTGCTAAAACCCTTTTTGACACAAGAGCGACACATTTTTTTGTCTCCCACAAATTCATCGCAATAAAAGGAAATATTATTCATTCAACCGGACTGTCTATATGAATCCGTTTACCGGACGGGTCAGATATGACATCTACCGAAAATGCTCGTTCCAGGCTGTGCTGGGAGAAGTAGAATTTGAGATCTATGCAACCATCCTAACAATAACTGGATTTGACATAATTCTGGGGATGGACTGGCTGGCTGAGTACCAAGCACGGATAAACTGTTCCACACGAGAAGTCCGGCTACAGAACCCGAATGGCCAGAGCGTCACGTTGACAGGTGTGCCCCCTGTCTCGCGTATTATTCTAACTTCTATGCAGATTATGAAATCAGTCTGATAGAACGACAAAGTACACCTTATCTATTTTGAGATGGAAGACAAAACCCAGGTGCTCTCCAAGGTCCCAGTAGTCCGTGACTTTCCAAATATTTTCCCTGAGTCCCTCCCAGGATTGCCACCGCAGCGAGAGGTCAACTTTCAAATTCTGCTCGTGTCCGGAGCACGGCCAGTATCACGAGCCCCCTATCAGATGGCCCCAAGAGAGCTGACTGAACTAAAAATTCAACTACAGGAACCAATAGATGCTAGATTCGTCCGTCCTAGTTCCTCGCCCTAGGGAGCCCTGGTGCTTTTCATCAAGAAGAAAGACGTGACACTGCGACTGTGCATCGACTACAGTGGACTGAATAAGCTTACTATACGCAACACATACCCCCTCCCTAGGATCGACGAACTGTTCGATCAGTTGCAAGGTGCATCCGTGTTCTCCAAGATGGACCTGAGATCCGACTATCATCAGCTTCGAATCCGAGAGGAAGATATTCCCAAGACTGCCTTCAGCTCTCGATACGGTCTATATGAGTTCTTAGTGATGCCCTTCGGGCTCACCAACGCGCCCTCCGCCTTCATGTCCCTGATGAATAAAGTCTTCGAACCCTTCTTGCATCACTTTATCATCGTCTTCATAGACGACATCTTAATCTACTCGAAGACCAAGATGGACCATACCCGACACCTGCAGATGGTGATATTAAAGCCCCGGGAGCACTCTCTCTTCGCCAAATTCAGTAAGTGTGAGTTTTGGCTAGAAGAAGTTGGATTCTTGGGTCACACAATAAACAAGGAAAGAGTGGCAGTAAACCAAGCCAAGATCCAGGTAGTACAAAATTGGTCGCCACTCAGGACGGCTCCGGGCATTCAGAGTTTTCTCGGTCTTGACGGATACTACAAGAAGTTCGTCGAGGGTTTTTCCAAGATTGCCCTACGCCTAACTGCTCTCACCAAGAAAGACGTCGCATTCTGATGGACGCCGGAGTGCGAGGCTGCGTTTGTCGAACTTAAGAAGTGGCTGACTTCTACGCCAATCCTTACGATCCCCACAGGGACCGAGGGATTCCAAATCTACACTGATGCCTCCCTGAAGGGATTGGGAGTTGTTCTAATGCAGCATGTCAATGTAGTGGCATACGCATCTCGACAATTGAAGTCGCACGAATTAAATTATGCAGCACACAATTTAGAGTTGAGCGTCGTCATCTTCGCCCTTAAAATCTGGAGGCATTATCTGTAAGGAGTAAGATGTGAGATCTTCTCCGACCACAGGAGCCTCAAGTATATCTTCACGCAGAAAGAGCTGAATCTCCGGCAGCGCCGATGGATAGAATTCCTGTGCGATTACGACTTTGCTCTCCAATATCACCCCGGGAAAGCTAACAGAGTCGCTGACGCTTTGAGCCGCCAACCTGCGATAGCCGGGAGTTGGATGGAGCAGATCCGTAAGGAACTAATCCAGTCCTTGATAGACTTGGATATTACCCTGGTTGCCCGAAGAGATCCGAAAGAGTACTATTCTCAGTTGTATTGGATAGAGATCCAATGCGACATCCGAGATCGGATACGTGAAGCCCAGAAGATCAACCCAGAGGTAATGTCGATCATCCGATCTATGCAAGGAGGGGCACAGGAGGATTATAATCTGTATGATGGGATTCTGCAATTCAAAAATCTCATATTCGTTCCCGCTACCGGAGGAATTCGTAAGGAAATTCTGCAAGAGGCCCATTTCTTCAGGTACTCGATTCACCGTGGCGTAGTCAAGATGAACGTGGACCTGCGCAGGACCATTTACTGGCATGGAATGAAAAGAGATGTCACCAACTTCGTGGCCCAGTGTCAGACCTATCAAAAGGTTAAAGCCGAATATCGCAGTCCAGGAGGCCTATTACAGCCCCTGCCGATACCAGAATGGAAGTTCGAAGATATCTCCATGGACTTCGTCCACGACCTACCTCGATCCCGCGCTGGGAATGACTCAATTTGGGTGGTCGTAGATCGATTCACCAAGGTAGCGCAGTTCATTCCAAATCGACAGGGTGACAGAGTAGATATCATGGCCAGAATGTTCCTACAACAAGTGGTTCGATTTCACGGAGTACCAAAGTCTATCATATCAGATCGTGACGGGTGTTTCACATCTAAGGAGTGGAGACGGGTACAGACGTACTTAGGAACCAAATTGGCCTTCAACACCGCCTTCCACCCGCAGATAGACAGACAGACGGAGAGGACGAACCGGACGATGGAGGATCTTCTTTGATTGTGCATAGTGGAGCAGAATGAGCCGTGGGAGCAGCTATTGCCGTTAGTCGAATTCTATTATAATAACAGTTACCAGGCTAGTATTAAGATGGCTCCGTATGAAACGTTGTATGGGAGGCGTTGTCGAACCCCGTTGACTTGGGCTCAGGAAGAAGACCCGGAAGCCTTGGGAGTGGCTTACATTGATGACACTACGACAACGATACGGCTGATCCAGAAGCGAATGCTAGAAGCGCAGAGCCGACGGGCCAAATACTATGATGCGCGACACCGGCCGGTGGAGTTCAGTGTGGGGGAAATGGTGTTTTTGAAAATAAAGCTCATGCATGGTGTTTCCCGATTGAGAAAGTAGAAAAAGTTAGATCCCCGCTACTTGGGCCCCTATCCGGTGATATAGCGTGTTGGCCCCGTCGCCTATCGTATATCCTTGCCCCAAGAGTTGGGGAATCTTCACGATGTGTTTCATGTCTCTTCCTTGAGACGAGTCCTCTGGCAACCAGAGTAGCACCTTCCTACCCCACCGGTATAACTACGATCGGATAGATCTGTCCAGCTCGAACCCGTCAGAGTAGTGGATTACAAGGTGACGACACTGCGTAACAAGACCATCCTGATGGTTAAGATACTATGGTCAAATTGCGGACGAGAGGAGTTTACGTGGGAACCTGAAGCACTCCTCCGAGAGAAGCAACCATAACTCTTTCCCCATGTATGCTATTTTTTCCCCTACTTCAAGCAAATTTTCGGGGACAAAAATCCTTTTATTTTTATTGGATTGTAGCATCCCGACTTTTATTGGGCCACCAGAGCCCTAGTGGGCCCAATAAAAGTGGCTTCAACCCTACCCATGACCCGGTGGGAGATAACACTAGGCGGCAAATAGAGCTAGAGAACTCCGAATTGAGTTCTGTCAGTTCCTGTGACCTCGTATAGTCGATACGAGTGCATCAGAACTCATTTAGTTGGACCCCAAGGTCATATAGTGAATGTGACCATTTCTCGTAAAACGCAACGAGTGCAGATTTTGGATATCGAGCTAGAGAACTCTGAATTGAGTTCTGTCAATTCCTGTGACCTCAAATAACCTAGACAGGTGCATCGGAACCCGTCTCGTCACAATCCGAGACATAACGACAAATTTAGACACTTTGACCGTTTTAACGTGTTGCGACGCGCAAATTTTGGACTTTCGCCAAACGGACTCCAATTAAACCCCAGTCAGTGGCGTTGGACTCGTGTAGTCAATACGAAGTCAACGGAAGTCGTCCCGATCAACTTCGATGACACTTGGTAAACTCGTGGTCAAATCAAGTATAGTCGTGCACCGAAAAGCGTGCGCACACCAATTGTGACAAGACACCCGAACTTTTAGTCGAGGCCTCCCTCCCCTCCACCACCGCCAACTTGGCATGGCAGACCAGGCCGGCCCCTCACGAGCCCACCAGACCCAGGCGGAGTCTCTCTCCCTCCCCCTCCCATAATCTGGATGTGTTGCATGTATCACCCGGTGGCCGGAGCGCTGCCGGCGCCACCCGAGCCTTGTTCTAGGCCGGGTGGTGGCTAAGGAGGAAAACTCCTCCCCCAGCATCGGTGGTGGCACCGGGGGAGTGTTATACTACTAGGGGCGGTGGCCCCCAGCGGCGGAGAGCGGTGGTGTCGCCGGAAAACGCGACTACGACGACACCCGCAAAACAGAGCATCCTCTGTTTAATTCTGGCGGCGGCGGCCGACGGCGTATGGCCGTCGGGCCACCTCCAGCGAGAAGCCTGACCCCTGATATGGCGGTCGGGGGTGGACTGGTAGGCGACCAACCTCCTGAGGAGCGGGGGTGGCGCAGTGGCGCCGGGAGTAGGGCCACAGCCACCCCAAGCTCTCGGGTTGAAAATTTTGGCGGCGGCCGGCGGCGCCAGGCCGCCGTTCCACCCCCCAGAGAGTCGCCGGCCCCCGACAAGTTGACCGGGGCCGATGGCGGCGGCTGGCGTAGGCTGGCCGGCGGTGGTGGAGGCTGCCACCCTCCACATCGCCGGGAGAAGCAGTGGTCGTCCGATCTCATGATGAGATCGGACGGCCCTGATCAACTTAATTCCCGCCCCCGCCTCAGCATCAGCGCCCCCCACAGCGGATCCGCTGTCGATCCGCTGTGGGGACAGATGGTCAAAATGCGTCCTGCGGCTCAATCTCAGCTGCAGGATTAGGTGGATCTGCTATAGGCAGACCAAATCAAAGGGCAGAGGCTTGAGAATTGTTTTGGGTCAAACCTAGGCCTCTAGAAGAAAAATGACCAACATGAAAAATGTTCCCCACACTAAGGGCTACCTCCACAAAAATTTTGAGAATTTTTGGATTTAATTTATTATTTTTAAAAGCCAAAATAAAATTTGATTGGCTAAAATAAATGCCCAAAACATCTCGGAAAATTATAAAAAAATTACGGGCTGCAAATAGCCGGAATTCCCATGTCCCCCACTTGTTAAGTGGGAGTTATGGAGAAAACTGTCTAGCTCGCGATCCGCAGACCCGATCCTTACACGAAACGCACGCTAACCACCACGCACACGATCCCCCACCGCTCTAACCACATGTGGCTGGCAGCCTCCCCACTATCGCACGCCCCATGCGCGCAACCACAGGGGGAGTGGGCAGTTGGCTCCTCGGTCGGCCTCCACCTGGATGGCCTCCCCCTGGATGGCCTTCGCAAGGCCGGCCCAAGCTCGGCCTCCGCTAGGCTGGCACCCCGCACGACCTCCGCCCAGCCAGCCTCCTTGAGGCCTGCCCCCGCGCGCCGCGTGGCCAGCCCCTGCACGGTCCGCCTGACCAGTCTTTGTGTGGGTGGCCCCCACTCTGCCGCCCGATCGGCACTCGTCAATCCTCCACCGTCTGATCGTCCCCACGCGATCTCTCTCGTCCGATGTGCAGTTAACCACCTGCGTAATTACCGACATAACTACCCATTATGTGTGGGCGCAAATAACTGAAATTATATCGGCCAACGTATAGTAAAATTATTAAAATACACGCACAATAAACTATAATAAATTGGGTTGAAATTAATAAATAGGGTGGTTATTGTCCGCGGATAACTGTGTAACCAGCATAACCACCCCTGAGGCCTATAATTAGAACCTTAGTCTCTCCTTCATTCTCACATTTTTCATTCTCTGCTTCTCCTCCTACGTGCTTGAGGGCTCGCCAAAGATCTCCTTTGTCTTCAAAGATGGCCTTGAAGATCTTCAAGGTACTTCAAAGATCAATCAAGGATCTCCACCCGAGGTAAAATTTCCTTCAGCCTGCCTTCCGTGTGTAGCGCACCCAGCAATCGACGCCCGTCCGACAACCGCATGCATCCTTCACTCCAGCCTCCGAGCATTTAAAGAAGTCCTCCAAGTCTTTAGGACGTGTGTTTTCCACCGCAGACAAAGAAAAACATTTATAGCTTTGTGAGTGGTGATCAGTCACCCTCCGAACGTCTCTCTCTCACCTACGATTGTCACGAGGAGCAATCTGTCGTCCTCACCTTCTCTTAAAAGCTTGTAAAACACCGTCAAACAGTGAAGTTTGGTCAACATTGATCCAACAACGTAATTTTTCACCCTTTTCCAGGTGTTTCCACTTAAAAAACCTTCTTACCTACTGTCTCTTTTCTCCATGACTGTTTATGCACTCGATCGCTTCAGAGCTAAGACGGTCCAATTTACACCGGTCTATCGAAAGTCTCGAGTTACCCACAACACTTGTTAAGAAAACTATTGTATAAAAACTTTTTTTTACAAATAATTTTATTGACATTGTTTTTTAAACAACTTTGAAAACAGTAAACTTGAGCGGGAGAATGAGCAATGTGTCAAGTTTTCACTAGAAAACATTAAAGCTCTCCTCTCCTTTTTTGTGTCCCTGAACAGTTTTTTTATAGTTTTTAGGGGAGGGGGGGGCGCCGGGTTCCACTCCGGTATGAGGGGGAAAAAAGGGGGGAGGGGGAGGAAGAGAAAGAAAAAGAGGGGGAGGAGAAAGGGGGGGGAGAGGGAGAAGAGAAGAGGGAAAGGAAGAAAAGGGCGGGGCGGAGAGCGGGTTTGGGTGCACCGGCTGCAGTCGGGCTGTGGGTCAAGGTCAACCTTTATATGGTCGGCCTTCACCTTTCTGTGGTCGATGGGCCCACTTTCAACGCCCCTATTGGCAATTTTATACCCTTATGTGAAGGGTCTATAATCTCTAAAACGTGATTTTTTATATATAATTTTGATTACATTTGAGTGTTTTGTTTAGCTTAGCCAATTTTGATATCATATTAAAAAATATGTATGAGTGTATCCAATCTTAAACCAATTTATTATAGGCGGAGGAGCCCAAGATCTATATTACGTGTACAATGACATAAGTTTTGTTATGTAATACTAAATTCTCAGCACATGCAACGACAGTCTTTGCCCATATTGGAAATTTTTTTACTCTTTTTTATATTCACACAATGATGTATTTTCTTTTATTATATATCATCAGAATTTGAGAACCAATAAAGTATCATTTTTTTGGTTACTTTTATGGTTCTTACTTCTCTACTAAAGCAGATTTCATTTTCAAGAATACGACTTGATAAATGTATTATGTTTCTCATGATATTTCATTGTTCAAATACTTTGTAAATATTATTCTATGCATTATTTCCTCACTTTTTTGAAGTTTAGAAGATTTTGTAGGTGGATTTTTCAGGTATGGTGGATGATGAATTTTTAGAACAATTAATTTAGTAAAAGGCACAAGGAAAGTCATCAATCATGAAAAAAGGGAGAGTGTTGCGAGCTATGGATGGTTGCAGTTATAAGGCTACTGCAGGGGCTCACTTTCAAACACATAAGTTACATTGGTCGGACTCGGTCACCATTCCATCGACGACCCTCGACTAAACATTGTCATGGCAAGAAGTGTCAGCAGTGATCCATGATGAATTTTATAGGTATCAAGCATTATGTCATATAACGTGGAATTTTTTTGGAGTTCTATAAAATTAAAGGTTGTAGCTCATTAGGAATTAAGTTTTTTTGTGTACAACAAAACATGTTTGTTAGCAATGCAAATTTAGAGTGGTTTTGATAATTTTGAAAGGTAGAGGAGATGCCATTGTTATTATGCGAAGTTGGAGAGGGTCCCAGTAAGACTGTTTATCATGTATATAAGATTTTCCTTAGAACTTGTTTGGTTTCATAAATTAAATGAAGCGACAATTGTTGAAATTACATTCCAACAATTCGCGAAGGGGCGGGCGGAGAGAGCTCTTAGAATTAGAGAAGCCATATTTAAACGACTTCTTCCCAAGTCTATTGATGCGTCTAGTTAACTAGAGGTTTCTTCCAATCTCGGAGAGTCTCCCTTGTAGTTGTGTTGTTTCTCTCCGTGACTTCCTCATCAAGAGAACAAACTTCCATGCAGATTTTATAAAAAAGCAAGCATGCATGGCTATGAATTTCTAAACAAATTATGTAGATTAGAAAGTAACTTTTTCCCCCAGTGATTTGGGAAGCAGTCATAGTATCAAGACCTGAAAAGAAATTTGATCTTCCCTAATACAATATAGTTCACAACCCAATGTCAACATTTAAATACAGTATAAGTGCTGAACTTGGAAGGAATACAAAGATCAATTATGTTAGCATAACGACATCAACAAAGAATGTACTGTATCTATAGAATGTGATTAGTCTTGACACTAGGGATTAGGTTCCCCTTGGGGAATACAATAGCACTATGTTGATGATCCAATGCTCCATTCTCTGAATCATTAGAGGGTCCTTCCATGACATTGCAATGCTGAATGGAAAACTCTCATGCACCTATACAGAGAAGCAATTGAGATTTTAGAGCATCAGAAACAAACAATTAGACAAAAAAACAAGAAAATTCGTACATGAACAAACGAGTTTTTTTGCAACTAGATAGCTACTAAAAATTCATTTCAGGACACACAACATTGATTAGCCAATATACCACACACAAAAGATGAGAAACGACGGGCTTTGGTTATTCACACTCGGCAAGATGGACCGCCAAAGTATTTGCTTGTAACAAAGTATGAAAAAAATTTCTTTGTTATACACGGATATACCAGCCAGGGCAGTATAAATAACATCAAATCATGAAAATTTCACCCAACTACAAGTGATTGATCAAAATATTTCATACCTTGTTGCATGTGCTCATGAAAACTTAAAACATACTCGTTTGAAAGAAATACTAATTGCATTATATATATGTGGGGTGTGTGAGTATATACATATAAGTTAATGTGATCTAAGTTCACATGAGCAGGGGGATGCATCGCGTGCAGCGAGTTGCATGTGTCTCAGTCTATGTAGTCAAAACTCGTGATACTTCGACTAAATTTTAAGTAGCGTCATAGAAGAAAAAATAATTAATTAATGAATTAACAACTTCGGTGATCTGAAAAGAGAAAATATGTGTTCATTTTTGTCTTCAAAACAAGTAGTGCAACCAACCTCTAAAGAAGTGAAAGCTTAACATAAAAAAGTACAAGGAGAAAACTGTTATTTAGGCGAATCAATTTTAAAAATTTGAAAGGGCATGCAAAAACAATTTCAAGAACTTTGCATTGATATATGGGCCTTTGGACTACAATTAAAGAAACAAATGCAAGATATGAAGCAAACATGATTCTTATTAGAACAATTCAAGACTTGCACACTAGAGAACATGAAAAGGTTTGCTCCAGCTTGCTAGGGAAAGGGATTTAGGAAAACAATCTCAAACACAATAAAAAAACATTAAGGAAGTCAGGAAGACCTGAAAGCCGGCCGCTGGAGCCATGCCACCGTCATTTCAAGCTGTGACATCGAGCCGTAGAGCGATTGAGGTGGCAGAGTCCGTCGTCCTCTTTGTCGAGTAGTCGGAGATGCCCAAGGCCCTGCGAATTAGCACTGATCTACCGTCGCTCGCCCCGCTTCGCTGGTCACTGAAAGAAGTTTTATTTTTTTGATGATGTTCATAATTGTCGTCATGTCATGCATACATTCTATGACGGTGGCGTTTTTGTCCAAACTCACGGGATCAAAAATGTCGCGTCAAACGGAGCCTATGTCTTCATTAAGGAGCAGATGAAATTTAAAAATTTACAAATATTGATGATTGTTTGCAAATCATTTATGCATTCTCGTATATGAACTTAATGTTTGCAAAAGCCAATGAAACATGATAAAATACCATTGCATGTAACTACAGTTTTAACTAAATTTTAGCAATACAAAAAATTTCACTCAAGGCTTCCAGAAAAAATCCTTTATAGTCGACAAATCATCATGGTGATTTGTTGTCCATCATATTATTTTTCAGAAAAAAGTCATTGAAACTATGAGTAAACACGGATTCTTCCTAGAAAATACCTCATGTAAATATTACATAAACGTTATAAGAGCCTTCAGATTTTTTGAGCTAATCAGTCAAGCAGTGGATTTCAAAATAGAAACCGAACTGGTTGTTAAAGTTAAATGAGTCATTTTTATCAAAATAGAAATGAGAATTATCCAATTTCATACCATGGGCCATACCCCCCACAGGTATGAAACCTCTGATATCAAATTAAGATGTGATACAAAAGAACACTGATTAGAACTGTAGAACTCTCCTTCATCTCATACTCAGCCAAAACTCCTAAGGAAAGAAAAATTCCAAGAGGGAATAGTAAAATCTGCTCTAGACTTCAAACAGAATAAAGTGAAGAAACCCCTTCTCCTAGTTCTCAAGAGTGAAAGAGAGAGAGAAAGAGAAGTTCTTTCTCTCATAGAAAAGGACTCTCATTAATCTTCAAGCCATAACATTTTGTTAATAGCAGCAAGTTAAAGAGAAGTTTTCTGAAGCCAACTCTCAAAAAAACACGGCATACATTCTTAGAGCTCTGCATTCCAAGATGACACTTCCCCTTGCCAACCTTCAACAAGCATTTAGAATAAGGTTGTAGCAATGGATGGCTCAAGGGTAAATCTTGCTCTGGCCAGAAACTTGCAAGATCAAGCTTCATAGAAAGCATAAATATCCTACTGTACTAAGTCATGGATGCGGGAGAGAGAGGCTAAGAGAGAGAGATTGGGAATTAGGAAAGGTTGCGGGAGGAGTATACCTGATGGCGCTCTCTTTCTCGGCAAGCTCCAAGGATGTCGATGGCGGTCGCGGTCGAGGAAGAGGGGAGGAACTACTAGGTCGAGAGAGAGAGAGAGAGAGAGAGAGAGAGAGAGAGAGAGAGAGAGAGAGAGAGAGAGAGAGAGAGATCAGGGCGATGGCGAGGAGAGGAGCAGGAAGTGTGGAGGAAAGCCCTAATCGGGAAGAAATGAAGCGTGAGGGAAGAAATGAAGCGTGACGAGATGAAAGGCGAGACGGAAGATGTCGTGGCTTCAGGCTTCCGTCGGGGAGTGAGGAGATCGGGGGGGAGCTAGGGCGGCGCCATTTGGTGCGGGGGAAGAGGAGATAATCGTGAAGGCTCGATGTAACTGCCGGGGTAAAACGGGAATCGCGCAAATTCAGTCCGATTCAGTCGGACTGAAGTGAGGCCCGACCGGGGGGGGGGGGGGGTCGCAGAGCTAATTGTGCTCTCTTAGACATTAAACATTTGGGATATGACGATCATGCCCCCCGGGCGGCTCAGGCAACTTGGGCGGTCTGACCGGCCTCGCCGGAGAGACGACGACTGCGGGATGCGCTAGCGCGAGGGAGCATGTGTGATGCTGCGTGCATGCGGGGAGTGCTTGTGGCCATGAGCACTGTCGCACACATGTTCGCCGCGCGCGCACTACGACGCGAGCGGTCTTGTGCGTGAGAGCACGCAGCCACGCACCACACGTGTCCTTTCGAGGTGAGCGCATCCGCGGTCTTCTAGTCGAGGCGGGACCTTGCATGGCTATGCAAACCGTTTTGGCGAACCGGTTAGGGCTGCGGGCCAGATGGTTTGGTTCGAATATTTGGATACTTTACTGGAACATCATCAATACCTTATCTTTTAAATCACAAGTACATCATAATTTGATTATTGCAGGATTAAGCAACACATTCTCCCACTCCCTTAATAGAGTGTGCTGTTTATCCATCTTGGCAAAAACAACTTTTTTGGATCAGCAAAAAGCTTTTATATGCAAAGTTGATAGCAAAATCACAATTTCTATTGTATATGTTGCTAAATTGATTATTCAAGATTGGGTGGTTTTTGTGTTCATGAGTCTTTTTACATTGATTTTCTCAGTTTTATTTCTCTTGTGGAGCTTGCAAGTTCTGGCTATGTTTTCTTCAACAATGAATACATCCTGAATCATATATTATGAAAAGAAAGCAATAAGAAATTCTCAAGTATAATCCATTTTATCGAAACTGTTAAAAAAGTTATTGATATGGTAGCTCTCAATTTATAGGAATTTTCGGGATGCAAATAGCCGGAATTCTCACGTCCCTTATTAGTTAAGTGAGAGTTATGGATAAAACTGCCTAGCTGGCGATCCGCACTGCCTGATCCTTACATGATACGCGCGCTTACCACCACGCACACGACCCCCCCCCCCCCCCCCCCCGCCCCCGCTCCAACCACCTGCGGCTGGCAGCCGCCCCGCTACCACACGCCCCATGCACGCGACTACGGGGGAGTGGGCGGCTGGCCCCCTGCCGGCTTCCTCCGCCTGGACGGCCTCCGCGAGGCCGGCCCCGGCACGGCCTCCTCCCGACCTCCGCCCGCAGGCCTCGGCCGAACTGGCCTCCGAGAGGCCGGCCCCGGCGCGGCCTCCGCCCGGCCGGCCCCGGCGCGGCCTCCGCCCGGCCGGCCCCGGCTCGGCCTCCTCCCGCTCGGCCTCCGCGAGGCAGGCCCCGACTCCCCTCTACCCGACTGGCCTCTGCAAGGCGATCCCCCACATGGCCTCACCTGGTCGGCGGCCGCGGGCCGGCCCCGCCGCAGTCCACCCAGCCGACCTCTACGAGGGTGGCCCTTACTCTGCTGCCCGATCGGCCCTTGTCAATCCTCCACTATCTGATCGTCCCCGCACGATCTCCCCCGTCCGATGTGCAGTTAACCACCTGCGTAACTACCGACATAACTACCCATTATGGGGGGGCGCAAATAATTGAAATTATACCGGTCTGTGTATTGTAAAATTATTAAAATACACGTGCATTAAAATACAATAAATTGGGTTGAAAACAGTAAATAGGCTGGTTATAGTCTGCAG
Organism: Platanthera guangdongensis; assembly: GCA_039583875.1. Lineage (NCBI taxonomy): Eukaryota > Viridiplantae > Streptophyta > Magnoliopsida > Asparagales > Orchidaceae > Platanthera > Platanthera guangdongensis. The sequence goes on from CM077161.1 coordinate 3,441,874, forward strand.
ATAATCGTGTAATCACCATAACCATCTCCGAGACCTATAATTAGGACCTCAGTCTCTTCTTCATTCTCACATTTTTCATTTTCCTCTTCTCCTCCTACGCGCTTGAGGGCTCCTCAAAACTCTCCTTTGTCTTCAAAGACAACCTTGAAGATCTTCAATGTACTTCAAAGATTAAACAAGGATCTCCACCCGATATAAAACTTCCTTCAGCCTGCCTTCTGTGTGTAGTGCAGCTCTCAGTACTCAGCGCCCGTTCGACAACCGCAAGCATCCTTCACTCCAGCCTTCGAGCATTTAAAGACGTGCTCCAAGTCTCCAGGACGTGTGTTCTCCACTGCACACAAAGAAAAACATTTATAGTTTCGTGAGTGGTGATCTGTCACCCTCCGAACGTCTCTCTTTCGCTCTCACCTACAATTGTAACGATGAACGGTTTGTCGCCCTCACCTTTTCTTAAAAGCTTGTAAAACACCATCAAATAATAAAGTTTGGTTACCACCGAGAATATAACATGATTTTTCACTCTTTTCGTAGGGGTTTCCACGTAAAAATACCTTCTTACCCCCTGTCTCTTTTCTCCGTGACTGTTTATGCGCTCGACCACTCCAGAGGCAAGACGG